>VWPU01015431.1:0-294118 GCA_013398955.1 Callaeas wilsoni | reverse complement strand
CGGGGCCGGGGCCGGTGACCCGCTCGCTGTCACCTGCCCAGCCCAGGTGACTTCGCCGGCTGCGGGGAGAGATGCGGACGCCTGGTTCCCCTTCTCCTCCCCTCTCCTCTGCACTCCTGATGAATTTGTGCCAGGTGGGAATGTGCTGCGTGGGAACTTTTCCTTTCCCGAGGTTCCCCAGCAAAAGCAAGAGAAAGTAATAATCTTATCCCCATTCTTTTGAATGTAACTGTAAGGAAAAAAAAGTTTCTTACCCTATTTCTTAAACTAAGGCAGGAGAAAACCCTGATCCTTCCAGAGACACAGCAAGGCTGTTCCCACCCAAGATGCAGGCAGCTGACTCTGTTTTATGGCTCTGATATCTCTGAGCCTGGGGCTTTTTGCTTAGTCGTGAGCTCAACTATATTTTCCTCTTTAAAGATGAACATTGGAGGCAGCCAGTTGCTTCTGAGGGGCAACGCAGGCAGTTGTTCACATCCAGCCTTTATGCTGAAGGGCTGATTCCTTTGAATTCTGCACCTTTGGAAGACGGCTCTTGTTGCTCTCCTTCTGTATCTTTGTCCTCTCTGCAGCTTAGTTTGTAAGCTAAGGCTATTCTAGGGAAGAAACCTAGTAGTTATTTTAAAAAAAAGTATATACCTGCATCATGTTAATATGTTTTGATAAGTACAATATGTTTTGAGGACACACAAAGGTATTTCTTGGCGACATTCTCATTGCCACTTGGCTAGGTTTTCACATGGAATTATTCTTCCCAGATTGTACTGACTAAAGTTTTTTCTTGTGAAACTGAAGGAGCAAAACAGTTGGTGCAGGTGGCTCTGGGGAAATAACCTGCCATGAGATTTTTGTCTTTGATAGCAGTATAGTTCTGATCTTGGCAGGCTGATGTTTTTGGTCTCTGAGCTTTCAGCATAGAAATCACTTGATAATTGAATACAGTATTTTTCTACGCTGGGCCAATAGTGTACAAATTACTTTTTTGGGTATCTTAGAAAGTTTGTGGGCTTTAAGGAATAATATAATATTGAATGTCATGTAATACATAAAACTGGAATTCCACGTTGCATTGTATCTGGTTGTGGACTGGCCAACTTTGCAATTTTACTCCCTAAAAGTTATTTTTAAAATTAAATTAATTTTGAATTAGTTAAAATTCACACTGACAGTATGAAGAAGTGGATATGAATAAATTGCTATGTCACCTTCCCTTTTGCTTATATAGTCTTCCCACTTATCTGAGCATGTACCAGAATAAGAGATTTGCTCTGTAGGCTCCTGCAGTGGTTTTCCTTACACAGCTGCCTCTTGCCTGGCTGTCGCAGAAATTCGGGGCTGTTTTCCTTTGGGATCTTTGGGATCTTTGGGATTTGTCATCAGCAATACCGTGCTGATTTCACCTTGTTTCTTCCTGACTGAACCAAAGCTACAGGTTTAAAGCTCTGCAGTGCCCGGTGCAGAGGCTTTCTCGCCTGTCCTTGCCTTGCTGTCGCCTCCCTGCTCCCGGGAAGGGGCGGCTGCTGATGTCTCATGCTCAGGGCCGTCCCCGAGTCCCGTGCGCTCAGGGCTTGCTGACAGTTTGACTCACACTGGATTTCTCATCCCGGTCATCTGCCGGGCCCTGTGTTTGTGTAGCTGTGCAGTGACATGGACTGGGGAAGGAGTCCACTGCAAACAATCTAGCATCGAGTCACTAAAATAGGGGTTTTTAACTGCATCAGTTCTTTGATTTGATTTGGTGCACAGATGTTTGTGAGGGTGCAGCACAGGCTGAGAGGAATAGGGCACGTGACTTCTTAGACTGATACTGCTGCCAAGAAGTTACTCCTAAAAAAGTCTCCATTACACAAGACTTGTTTGTGAGATTTTGTGGCACCTGCTTAGCTCTTTCTGATCTGCCTCCAAGCCAGCCTATCTGCCCATCTGCCCCAGTGCTGAGAAGGCTGGTTTGGGTGCAACAACATATGAAAACCACTAGAAAAAACCTTAAATAAAGAAGGGCATGGCCAAGCCCCTCTGAACAGCCCTAGGCCTCTCCTTTTTGCCCAGCAGGTATTTGCAGAGTCTGAACTCCTGGCCATGTTGGGACTGATCCTGTCTGTGGTCAAGTGGACTCGTACAGCCCATATGGACAGGGACACACCACAGTGTCCAGCTGGCAGGGTGGCCCTGCAGACCTGCACCAGGGACAAGGCAAGGAGCAGGAGTTTCTCCATCCCTCCAGCCTTACTCATCACCCCAAAATGGTGTCTCTGGGGGCCCAGGCTGGAGGTGGGGGCAGGACCTGACTGACACCCTGCCTTTCTCCTCAGGAGCCATGGGAGAGCCTGGAGGCGGTGGTAGGTTTGAACCACACAGCAAACATAATGTCATGCTATTTCTGTAGTTGTAACCTCAGCAACTCTCCCTCTTTGACATAATGTACTCATTTGGATAAGGGCAAAGAGGAACTGGGATTTTTCTTACCACGTGGATGGCATCTTGACCATAGTGGTGGTTAACATGAAACTCTCCTCCCCAGCCACAAGGGCTGTTTTAAGTAGATGGGGATTTGTTTTGAGGGATATCTGTGTCACCTCCCTGCTCCCTGGCACATCTGGGGCCAGTGGGGATTGTGCTGCTGCCTGCTGAGACATGGCCTGGAAGCCTGGGCCAAGCTGCCCAGCCCAGGGCCCTGGGCTGTGGGGCATAATGGTGTCCCAGAAGAATGTATCGTGAAGTCTTGGATGAGGCATTTTGCAGAGGTGTTCCCACAATACTGGTTCTCTGGAGCAACATCATTGAAGCCTTTTACCTAAATTGTATTCTCATATCTAGTGTTTTAAGAACCCACATCCACACAGACTCTGTCACTCTTGTGATTATGTAGGTAGGCACTAACATTATTTTCTTGTATATGTCTGCAAAAGATAGGGTATGAATTCCTGGCACTATTACCTAACACAGGTGGGCAGGATTTGCCAGTAAAGTCCCTTGGTAGGATGGCTTACAGAATATACATGCATTTCTATTTTAAATTTTTGATGCTCAAAATGCCATTATAATTTTGAAAAAGGCCTTCTAAATGCTTGGACAGATTTTCTAATTGCCACTATCTCTTGCAACATAATTTTCACTGCAAGTGTTGTGGCTCAGTCTGGGTTGGTCTCTCTCATCCTCTCCCAATACGACTGCGTAATTCTCCACTTATGCTCATAAATAGATAGATTTTTAAAAGCAACTTCTTTATCAAATATGTTCAGAAACAAAACCTGTTTTTTATCCCCTCTGCTATTTTCTGCTGTTTATTTCTCAATAGCTCTTTCCTTCCATATGCTGCCTCATTCTGGTGGCGTGTTCTGGTTTCTGTTTCAGAGCTGTGAGGCCATTGAGGCAAAACCAGACTTGCTGATACAAACTCTATCACAAAGACTGTGAGCATCCTACCTTCGTTTGGCCAAAATTTGCTGTGAATTGCCAGGCATTTCCTGTTTCAGGGCTCAAGTTCTCTATATCCTATTTTTAGGGTAATTTTTGGTTTGACTTTGAGTTTCTTAGTAGATTAAAAACTCCTGTGGCATAGAAACAAAGGATCAGATGACTTGTCTAAAGCATTCTAGTTCTTGTTAAGTGATATCCCTAAATCAGAGCAAACATCTTCATACAGAGCCAATTGTAGAGAAATAATTAAGCAAAATCCAGAGTTTGGCTACTATCGCTGACAAGACGGGTGTATTTTCTTGCCCGAATGTTTATCTCTGACTCGTTTGATGACTACCTTTTCTTACTTCCACTGAAATTAATGCTCCCTAGTTTAATACCTTCTAGTACATGGTTTGTATGACGATTTTGGGTTTGTCAGGGGTTCATGCCGAAGCTACTAAATATGAGCTATTAGCCGTGCGTATCTTCCTGTAAGATTCATAATTTTGATGCTAACATCTTTTTATGGAAATCCTTTGTGCCATTGTCTTAGTGCAGGTTACAGATTATGACTGTGTTTAGGGAACTCAGGGGCCTGTTTGAGTTCCTGATCTGGGCTGGTGCCTGAAGCCACATCCTGACTGCAGTGGGGTGAGGCTCAGTGGTGCAGCAGCATCTGGCCACAGCCTCCTCTGCATGGCAAGAAACCCTAGGAGCATGTCCCAGGCAGGAGCTGTTGCGCACAGGAGAGATGGGTAATCAAGCTGCAGGAAAGAGTGCGAGAAGTCCAGGCCAGGGTACAGGTACAGGTACAGCCTTGGCTCTCAGTTGCCATTTCTGAACCTCTAGGGTTTCACACAGGTGAAGTAAAAGCCGACAATTTTAAACTCTATCATATAGCATAAACATTTAGCAATGAGAAGCTGAATAAAAAGAACTGCAAAGAGATTAAAATGACTATTTACAGTAAATCTCTTTAATGTTCGTTTTTGATGCTTTGAGGAGACAGTGCTGCATCAAAGGATCTCTATGCATGACTATTCAAGAGGAAGCTATTTTTTACAGATTACATTAATGCTCATAGATACAGTCTGGTGCCTTCAATGTATATAAAACTGCCAAGAAACCTGATTTGAAGTAAGCAATCAGTTTGATTACCAGGTTTTATTTTTATTCATAACATGACCATATAAGACTTACTTTTTCTCTCAATCATGTTCGGAAACCCATTTCTTAACCCCTTCTTGATTAACAAAGTTTTCTCTCCAACGTTATTAGAGGTGATTGTGCCAAATTTTTTTCTTAGAAGTACTCAGGAGTAAAGGATCCAACTGTTCTTTATAGGAAAGAATTAATTGCGATAATTTAATGTACAACCTTCTCTTGCCAAGTGTGTTCTTTGGTTTTGACTTCCCAGCTTTTGGGGAATGTGGAGAATCACAGGGTATTGCACAATTTGCTCTTTAAAAAGCAGCTTTGTGAGCTTTTGATTGGCTTTTCTTTTAGGAAATCCTGGCAATAGAGCAGCACTCTAAGCTCTCCTGAGCAATACATAAAATGATTGATAATTCACTTCAAAATATCTGTCTGATTTTAGTGTCTTGAGGTCATAGTATTTCACCTAGCTCAGAGGTATTTCTCCCTGCCCATATCTACAGGCTGTCTTTAATCTCAGGTTGATAATTGCTTCAAGGACAGCATGTATTCAAACATGAAGGACTCTATTTAAAAGACACATTTACTGCTTGAGCTCTGATTTTGTACTGCTGGATTAGTACTAAAGAGAGAGCTCCAGCCATAGAAGCATTGTAATGTGAATGTAAATATAACTGGTCAGTAACAGGAATTTGCCTTGATCAGTCTGTGTTCACATGAAAGTTAGGAAATGATTGCTACAGTTCTCTTTTTCAAGGCTGTGGAGTGAAAATAGCCCAAACTGGTACCATCTACATCTGCATCAGAAGACAGCCCAAGTACAAACCGTCTGAATCTGACCTGGAACCTGTAGTCATGTTGCAGGCTCAGTTTTTTTCCCAACAGAATCTGCTGTTTGATAGTACTTTGTATTTGATTTCTTCTGCTTTCAGAATATCCGTAGGAAGATGTGCCAGCAATGGGCTGTGGCGGTGAAGAGCAGAGGGGAAAATTAGCAGTAGTCTGTCACATGCTGCCTGTGAGACTTTTGTGCTTGATCATATGGATCTGAACGCAAATTTGTGGTACTCTATACCAGGCCAGAAATGCACTAAACTCTATTCTTTAAAACTATGTCAATTTAGACAGTTTTTTGCCCCCTCAATTTCTGTTTTGGTTGACATGCTGCCTACGTAACTTAGTATTCAGCGTCCCATAGCCAGTATTTGGAAAGCATGAGTTTATGGAACGTGATTTCTCATGATATTCTCTATATTTGCTACTTACTGCTTGCTGCAAACAGGTGAAACAATTCTGCTTGCTACTTAAACATTTCTGGTTTTTTCCAACTAATCTATTTCAATGGATTTTTTTCCTTTTCCAGGATGCTTATATGCCATTTTAAACAAGAAAACACTCCTTGTACATGGTAAGTTACATGTGGCCTTTACTTGTGTCTTAGCAGATGAGAAGAGGGTACATTTCTGTCCCAAGTGTTTTTAAATAATGCTGATTTTCAGAAGTTTTAGTCTTCTTACTGTGGGACAAATGGCTCAATGCCACAGTGTTGATTTTGGAAGACTCCTATCAGCTGCCCTATAATCCTTTATCATTTTGGATAACAAATGGCATACTCAAAGTTGGTCTTACAGTACTAGTTGAATTGAATTTGGGTTTGTCATTAGGCTCACTGGAGGAAATAGGTCACACATGTAGGCATGTACTGCCGGCAAAGATGTGAAAACAGTAAATTTAGTAGGATTTTCTCATGAAGAGTCTTCTGAGCAAACACATTTTAGCACCTGCTGAGAATATGTGTTTTATTTCTCTGGGGACTGTGCAAAAAGCTGCACTTCTGCTTTTCAGTTTTACTGTCATCTGTTCCATGTGCATACAGAAACACAAAATTTGCTCCTACAGGCACACTTATTATTTAATGTCAAACTCAAAGCATTTGAGATCAGGTTGTCTCAGAGGCAGTGACCTGTGTAGGAGCCAACCGACAGCCACAGTGACTCTTGGGAACAGCTCTATTTGTGCTGCAAACCTGATCTCCTTCCAGCAGTCAAGAGTGGCTGCAATGGAGATACTCCTAAGTGGCCATTTTAATCCCACTCTGACCCTAACCATGGAAGGGAGGGTGTAGGGACACAGGGTTCTTTGCAGCCCGGCAAGCCACGCTTGTTTCTGACTTTTCTGCAGGGCTTGTATACCCTGCTCTCCTTCCTCCTCACCCCTTGTTGCAGTAGGATTAAATCAGACAAGTCTGCTTTCCCATCCACCCTCCTGTTTGGCGTGTGGATTTACCCTGAAGGGTACCTGGGAGTCCTTTGTGGGAGCAGCCTGGGGTATTGGGCCCTGGCATCGAGAAGGGGACTCGGGACAGGGAAGGACCAGGAGAAGCAGCGGTTTGTGCCTTTCCTTTCAGCAGCTGCCTACGAGCATCAGCCAGCATTCAGGCATAGATGGTGAATGGTCTAAATATGTTTGTGTCCTTGCTGACAAAATCTCTCACACAGACAAAAGGCTGCACAGGTTTTTAAAACTTCAAAGCAAAAGGAACACAATGAGGTTATTTTTGTACAGTGCTGTTACACATACCATGATGCCTTCAGTATCTGGAAAATGCTGAAAGACTACTAACTTTTAAACCACTTCTTTCCTGCACTGGCCTGTAATACATATAGCCAAGGGAAAGGGTTGGTGGTTATATTCTCTGGCACAGTTTGGTAATCTGCACTTCACTGACCATAATTACACTGTCTGAGCATTTTCCTATTCCTGCTTAAGAACAGGAAAAATAATTTTGTCGGTAGTCTTTTCTATTTCCATGTGTTTCCATCTGCTTAAGACTGCTCTCTCCTGTTTCCTGGATGACTGGAATTGCCTGACAGAGATGTCACTGAACAGAAAAAGTTTCAAAAGTCTTTTTCACACAAAAATGTAGTAGATTTGAAATACCACCTTCCAAACAAAAACCAAAACAACAAACAACCAAACAAAACCCCAAAAAAACTCCCAGTAAAATTATCAGGGAGATGGGAGACTTTCTAAAGAAAGAAATTATTCTCTTATTAAGTATCAAACTACTATTTGAAATAATAGCAAGAGAATATTTTACGACCAAAGATAAACACTTTAATGGAATACTCTCTTCCGTGGAAAAAAATTGTTCAGACTTGCAACTACAGCCATGAAATTTTCCTGTTGTCTAAGGCTGCAAATTTTGTGGATTGTTGCTAAGGATATGTTTACGCAGTTGGCAACTTTAATTGCATTAAGACCACAAAACTGTAGCAGATGAATTGGAGTCTTACACTATATCAGAGAGGGTTATTATTTTTATAGATCCTAATGTGAAGCATTTATTGCTGTAGTACATAATTTAAAAGAGTTACTTTACAAGTTTGTGGCTGTATGAGCCTGCATCTTTCCACTCTCAGAGGATATTGGGAGAAAAAGGTCTATATTTACTATCAAACGCTGGATTTCAGAATAACTTTGCTTCAGATTTAAAATACAAAGGAAAAATACAAAAGTCAGAAATTAAAGAAGAAAGGAAATATGATAGAAATCTACATGTGAAGAAACACATGTATGTTAAGTTGAATATCCGTTATACTGCATTGCATTATTTATAAACAATCTTGCCTTTTTTTATATAGTGTTCTAATGGAGAACAAGAGGGTCATTGCATTGAGGAAATGACAATCTAAAATATTTTGTGGTTGAAGAAAGTTTCTGACTGTTAGTTTAGAAATGATATGCATAGACGATAGCTGTACAAGGTATTTAATTTCTGGTCATTAGTAAATTTTACCAACATCTGCAGCATGGATTTAGATATTAAACACCTTTCTCTGTATTGTAGCTGTCTGGAGTTATGAAGGTACATTTGAAACAGTCCTGTTTGTTTTGTCATAATGATCAGTCAGGATTATGTTTATAAACAGACTGATGAGTGCAGACTAGTTTGCTATGTACTGTTTGTAATTTGAAACAACTCACAAGGTTTATGTTATCTGTATGGCTTTTGCTATAAAATGTTCATATTTGTTAGCAAATAGGAAGACAATATGGATACAGTAGAGTCTTCCAGGGAGAAGTTATTGGTTTTTAAGGTATCTTTTCCTTAAGTGTTGTGATTTCTTTCAAGCTTAACCTTTCCTTGAGGTCGGTTAACTTTCATCATTCTGTTCACAGGAGAATTGCTCCTTTTATGAAAAAGAACTACTCAGAGTATCATGAGGCTTCTAAAGAAATGATAGATTTCTATTATTATTCTCATTCCTGGTGGAACTGACAGTACCTGAGTCGGAGCGCACAGTGCAATTTCATTTGTTTCAGCGCGGTCCGTGGGGTGTTTCGGCGCCCAGCGAGTGAGTACCGTTCACACGCGGTATGGAGGCACCCACCCCAAGCCGTTCGCTCGCTCTTCTCTCCCTTAAGCATCGGCTGCAGGCTCCTGCCACAAATGTCACCTGACACAGACCTTCGAGCTGACCCAGAACTGCTTTGCTTTAAGAAGGCTGATACACAGGGATGTCAGAGTTGAAAGAAATGCCTTGATAGAGGAGCAGCATTTTGAGCTTGGTGTAGAATGAGTTCTGAGCCTAAGCCCGGGTGTCTGCTGGAGCTAGGCTGTGGGGCTGTGTTTCAAAATGTTCTTGGGGCATTGTGAATGAGCAACACTTCAAATCTGTCCATAAAGTGTGCTTTCCCAGAAACTGGCGCTCCATCCTGTGGGCTCTGCAAGGCACATGACAGGTATAGATGTATACAGATATGCTAGTTTTGTCTTAGGCTGGTTCGGAAGAATTTACATCTATAGTCCTGATGAATTTAATCCCATTATTAATGGTTAGCAGAGGATCTGATACTATATTCGCCTTGATGATGACAGAGGAGTGTTGCTGCGAAGACATCATCTGTAAGGTCTGTGATCAGAAATTAGCTACATTTGTTATTTTGCAGTGTTTACTTAGCTGCCCTTTTTGGTTTTTAAGGGAAAACCTAATAAAATACCAATGCGTTGGAGGTATATGATACATGTTTAGTACTGCTTTTGGTTAAAAGCTGAAATTGTTTAAATTTGTTGGTTTATCTGTAATTTTTAATAAATCCCTGGAAAGGGACAACCTAGCAGAGAATACCTGTAAGACTATACATATGAATCATACTTCTGTTTCTTTAAAAATAAAAAATAATGCTAAGAAGTAATTGACTTTGGAACTCTTTTCCAGGATATATTAAAATCTATCTATTTGTGGGCTATATGTGAACAATGTTTGTACCAGTAACATAAAAGTAATATAGCTGGTAGTTCATTTTGACATTCCCAGCAATACAAAGAATTCTTTTACTTCTGTATTCTTGAACTGTAGTATCTATTAATTAAAGCAACAGTATGGATATGTCTTATATTCTCATGTATTTCTGCAGAATATTATTCCCTGAGCCAGAGGAATGAAATGAGGAACTAATATACTGATTAAATTAATTAATTATATCAGCCAGATCAGTGATTTAGGAAAGAGATTGATTACACTTATGAAATGTATGGTAAGGTATGTTAACTGAAATGGTAACATAGTTTTAGGTTATAGTCTATATTCTGAGAGCTTGGTAAAATAATAAAAAGCCATGAAACTGAGCTGTGAGGAACTAAATAGGAGAAATGACAGAGCTGTGGTAGCAGGTGTCTGTCAAACTCAGCGCCAGAATTGTGAAGAAGAAACTGAGACCTAATGCTCTGTCAAGGATATCAGTGGAGATTACCTAAAATGTGCAATGGCAGTAAGTAGGGGAAAATGGAAAACAGGAAAGCTAGTATAAGAACTTTAAAATACATAAAATGTCCTTTTTTTTTTCCCCTCCCAGAATTCCTGGCTATTAGAAACAAAAGGCAATTGTCAGGGTTTGAAAAATCAGGCATGGCTTGTGGAAGAATAAAATAAAATATTTTTAAAGACTGATTAGGTAATACTGTTCCATTATAATTTTTAGCAGCAGTCTCAGTCCAGACCAAAACAGATTAGAAAAGAGAGACTGACCTGTCTTCCCGTTATGGAGAATGTTCTTTAATCCCTCTGTCCTCCAGGAGGTTGATAAAACAACCTGCAAAGTGTGGTCTGAGTAGTCCTAAAGTGCAGCATCCTGCAGGAAAGCTGCTGTTAATGTGGCAAAAGACTGGCCATAGTCTGGCCTGAAAACAGTTCCCCTCTTCAAGAATTCAGAGCATATCTCAATTTTATTTCTAAGAATTACAAAAAACCAAGACTGTAAAGTCAGTGTGTTTATACTGCATGTATGGGGAGCATGGTGCTGGACCTGGTGGCAACTGAGCAGTCCCTGGAACAGGACATAGCAGAGCTACACCTTGAGACAAGACATTTCTGGTCATGTGCAGCATCCATTAGAGCAGTGTTCCAGCTGCTGGCAGCTGAGCAGCTCCTGTGCTTGATGGCAACTCCTCAGCTCCTACACTGCACCAGTGCAAGCATACAGGTGCTCTGAAGCACTGAAAATGAGAAAGCCAGCATGAAGATGCCTGGGACTCGTAATTTCACAAATATGTATGTTATGGTACTGTCTGTATTTAGGTGGTTACAGGTGATCTATCCAGAGAGGCTCTCTGATGCCCTGAGTCATGTGTTGATGGGTGTCAGTGCATCTGCATGCAGTCATGCACAAGTGCTGCCCTGTCAGTGTCTGTGGTGTTACTAAGGTAATCCTACATTCTTCACATTGGTTGCTCCTGGAAAGGGACTTTATGAGGAAAATGCTAGTAAAAGGGTATTTATTTGCATGCTGAAGACAATTTCTGCATTTTTTTGGGGGGGGGGCAAATCTTTGAATATTTTTGGCAAAGTTATTAATTCTATGGGTTTCAGACAGTTGGGTTTCAGGTCTTGAATTCTGTTGCACAAGGGGCTGCTGTGGCATTCCTACCAAGTGCACTTCATCTTTTCCAGGCCAGCTGCACTGAGCAGCCTCCTCTGAAGCTGTTTCAAGTGTCTGGTTGCTGCAGCCCCAACTGTCTGGCTTGCAGCTGCATCAGACCCTCCTGCTATGGTCCCTTAACTTCTCCTTGCAGCTCATCTTGTAACTTCTCTACTTTGCTTGTCTTGGTGACACCATTTTTAAGTACTGCACTTTTCATTGTTTAGTAGCATCTCAACCTGTTCTTTTCTCATTTCTGAATTGAAAAAAGTTTACATGACCCGGTTTAATACTTTCCTTCATTATCTCAGAAATAGTGTGTAGACCACTTGACATCACAGCACAAACATGAACTAATGAATGAAGATCCACATGCTTATACAAAAGCAAAAAAGGTTGTGTTTTCATTCATTTTCACAGAGGCTGGCCTAAAGCAAGAAGAATGAAATGTCTCTCCTGCAGAGAGCATAAATATATGTTGATAACATGCTGTAAATTAAATGTTGTATTTCTTTCAAAAACTGCAAAGGTTCTAGTTTGGGCACTTGGAGCAAAATGAGCCCAGACATCTGTTATGTTTTCTGCCCAGTGTGCACTTGAGATGTGGAATTCTGCTAAAATGAGATTATAAATTAATAGCCCTTCACACTTCATTGCTTTAATAAGCCAGAAGTTATTTTCTTCTGGTTTTGAGTCCCAGGTGCAGCACTTTCTGACTAACAAATATGATTCTCTAAAAAGGAAGAAAGACCAGTGAATTGAAACTACAACAACCTCTTGCCTGTGGTCTGAGTACAGACATGTAAAGGAGAACAGGAAAGCACATTGACTGACAGGGCGGAGGAAAGGGATCCAGAAATACGATGCTGGTGAGGAAGTGGTCTGTGATTTGGGCAACAGCTTCCGTTTCTGGTCCTTGCTTCTGGCTTTGTGTAGAAACATAAGCAGGTCATTTGGATATATGTCCTAAACAGGTGACCCATTTCTTTGATTTTTGGTACCCAAATAGAATTGCTGCGTCACTGGTACTCCATTGCTATTTAGGCTGGTCTGGAGTACTAACAAAGGGACACATTTCTACTTTTACTAAAACTTAGTGAGATGAACCTGACTGTTACAGTCCCTCCAGCTGGACCAGCACAGGCTTCGTTCTCAGAGGCTGATCCACCCTTGCTCTTCAGAGGGCTAAGAGATCTCTAGTCTGTCTCACTGTTACCACTGATGTATCTTGCTAAAGATCCCTAAAAATAAGTGTAGTTTGGATATTAAAGAAACACTTATAACTGTTACCCCCACCCCCTCTAATGACATTCCGTAGGTGGCTGAGCGTGGTGGGGTAGTATGAAAAGTGATTGGGCAAGGTTGACTAATTCTATGATTTTCTAATTTATAAATTTTTCTGAACATTTATAAACAATGTTAATGTGTAATGGAAAATCATGGGGCTGAAGAAGAGGAGACTCTGGAGACAATTAGAGGCTTCTACTGATTTATATGTGTTTTTTATATATATATATACACACACACACATACACACACATAATCTGGCTAAAGCTGCAACATCTCTGCCTCAGTGCTTTCGTGACTGGGATAGGGAGGACAAAATGTGCCAAGAAGATATTCAGACAGCTTGAAACTGGTTTCTGTCATGGCATCAAGGGTTTTGGGAAGATAATTTGGGATTTTCTCTGACATCTTTCATACTTTATCAGTTCTTTGGTGACCTCCAGATAATATCAACTGGTATTTCATCTGTTTGAGAATGTGATTATTTTCAACAAGAAAGGACAAAATTAATTTATTTCATTGGAGTTTCCCAATGCAATTGTCATGAAAATGGAAAAAATCCCTCCAACACTGACAATATATCTTAACCCTGAGGCATTCCTCATAATTACAATAGTGATAATTCAGTCTAACAGTGGTATGTGCATAAAGAAAACCTTTTGTCATATATTCTTTCTGCTGAGCCCAGGGGCAGGAATATAGTACACAGAACCACAGGAATTAAACACTGCCACATTAACTCCCACTTTAACCACACCTGCAGTACTGTAGCACAGCAACATCTGAACTGCCTCCTCTGCTATTTGAAAAGTAGGAAGACCCCAGCAAACATCTACATGTCAGGACTTGATCAGAGAATACAAACGTGTATATTTTGTGTATTTTTTTATATTTTCAACTTTTGAGAGAACTGTTTTGCTACTATTTCTAGTCTCTTTTTCAAAGACTGAATTACATTCTCCAGTGAATTCCAATGATTCTTGTATAGAGATACCTGTTTTCTCTCTATAAGCTCTGCCAAACGTAGTTTCTAGTTGCATCTTTATTCTCCTTAGTTGCGAGGGGGCCTCTCCTCCTCCTTGAGTAACTGGTGTCATTGCAAAGGTCTCCATTGCTCATGGCAGGATGGAAGAGGAACTGCTGCAATGCAAGTGTCTGTTGCCCCCTTTCTGCTGCAGAAGTGTAATATTTTCTGCTGCTGTAAAAGAAGGCAGGATGGCTTTGCTTTGCTGAAAAAAAATTTCCTAGATCCTCCTGTGAACAGGAGGATATCCAGAATTCATTCTAATCTTCAGGCAATGGTTGCCTCTGTAAATATTTGAAGCCTGGGTAGACTTTTTTCATAGCCTTCCTACTCCAAAAATGCCTAGTTAATGCATAAAAATGGGATTTGAGGTAAAATTCAGATCAGATCCTTTTTTGTCCTTTGGAATGTTTATAGCGTCCTATAGTATGTTTCTGTGACACTAGAGTTATGTCCTGGAAGCCTGTTCTGGTCTCTTTTTGGTATCATTTTCTATTGGGAGGTTTCACTGTATGAAGAGGTATCTTCTGAATTTCCAGCCCTGGCCTTTTGCAGTTTTGAGAATAAGTGAAGATTTTTCTGTGGCATTTAAGCTACAAAAAAACCTAAGGAAAGCAAGGAACCAAATCTACATATTTAGACATAAAACATTCAGCCTGAGTCAGGACTGGTATTTAAAGGATATAAGGTAATCAGAAAACATTATGGTATATCCCAAGGATAGGGGAAAATCTTTCCTGCTTATTAAGTATTGGAATAGAAGTCATGTACTGCCTTTGTTTTTCAGCTCAAAGCTTTCTCTGGAGTGGGAAAAGTCCAAATGCAGACTGTCTGAACAAGACAAGATTTCTGTACTGCTGGATCTTGCTTAAAGAGACAGCAAAAACTCTTAATCTTTTTTTTTTTTTTAAGGAAACAGACTAGTTGTCATAGAAATCCCATTCATCTTATTAGTATTTTTGTTAGGATTTGTCTTTGGTTAAGTGTATGTAAGTGTTGATGTCTGTGTAAAAGTTGAAAAGTGATTTTTCCACATTAAGTTGTTTACCTTCCTAATAAAGAAATGAAAGAAATAATGTGAGTGGAGAGGGGAGAACGAAAAAGGTGTTAATGTGTAACATTTCTAGTTCTTGCAGTTTGAACTATGTAAATTCAGACATCTCAAGTGGAACACTTCAGCATCACAAAGGTAGTTTCCTGGCATGTAACACTGCTTACAACTGAGAATTTATTCATATGATTCACGAAAAGACATTGCCCATTCTTGGAAGGCAAGGATGGAAAATTTCAGTTTGGAGTTCTTAAAAATTATGACCAAATCAAATAAAAAGATCTTAGAAATCAATCTATAAATCACTCTTTATTACAGAATACTTACTTGATTTAAGAATAGTAATTTTTTATGCATATACTATAAATTCCTGGTGGAATAAAGTAATAACATTTTTCACAGAAGTTAAAATTGATAGATGTTTATTTCAAGCAAAGGAGATCAAATGCTGCCCACACCAAAATTAAACAGAACTTGTAATTATGTGTTCTGCAACACAGCTGACATATTACCCAGGATCTTCCATAACTGCATGTTGCTATATACAATGGGTAAACTCAAGACTTGACACCTCAGACCTGATTTGCAGGTGAGGATTTCTCATTTACCTGGCAATCTGTCACAGCCAGAACAGGCTTCTGAATTTGCATGTTATAGAAAGTACTGATTTTGTGATGAAAGATTTCAGTCCCGATTTTGTAAAGTAGTCCCAGAGCTCCCGAGCTGAGAGAAAAATTTATTCTGAGTTTGATCTGGGATGAATTTCTAATCACATTAGCTATAAAGGCAGCCTTTTAATTTCACGGTCCCTGGGAAAATGCAGCTTGGGTAAGCTGGAAGCATTATGAAAAAACTTCTGTATAAACATCTGATACTGTAAGTCTTAGAATATCTACACTGAGGTGATGGAGCTGTAATAATATTTCTTTCTTGAGATGTTCTTCCAAATTTTGGATGTTCATAATTGAGTTATAGCCTATATGCAAGGTTTTTCTGAATTCAGTTATAAATACCTGTCATATTTGCACAGCAAGACAACATGTTTGGAAAGGCCTTACGTTCCAGTATCCTCGTATATCTGTGGTATGAGGTTGATTATGGTACCTGCACTCTCTTAAAAATTGCTCCTGAATGTAGTATGGTGTTCTTCTAGATAGTGTTCTCCTGGCATAAATGTTAGCAGTGCCTAAACGAGCCCATGACTGTAGTCAGTGGGATGTTTGAAACTTCTCTCATGGGAAGTATCTCGAAAGTGCAGCTGTCCTGGCATTCTTGAGAGTGAACTAGTTCAGTGTTTTGGGTGATCTCAGGCTTTCAGGGTGAGAGTTTATCAACTGAGTCTGCTGTGTGGAGTGAAAAATACAATGGTGCTTCTGCAGGAGGAAGGGCTTTAAGCAAAGCTCAAGATTTCAACACAATGTCAGGATTGCTGAAAACATAAACCTGTGAGAGCATTTTATTGCACAACCCTGGCAGCCAGCTCCAGAGAGGGTTTGGACCAGTGACTCAGTACTCTGCTGCCCTGTGTCTGAAAGCAGCACCTCTCTTCTGATATTGTTTTGGCAGGTGGGGAAGAAAATCTTTCATTATTGCATTTCAGGGGTAGGGCAAGACACTAGTAGAGACTTCACCTTGGTAATTTCACTTTAATATTCAGTAATTGCTCAGAAGCAATCTAGGTAGACCTGTGACTTAAGGTGTAGGTGGGAACTAGTTTATGTGGAGCTGTTCTTAGGCTGTCAAAGCCAACATTGAAGTAGTAAACCCAACAGAATATAGTAAGAGTTCGTGAAAAGTGTAGTGCAAAAAAAAGTTTACTTAAGAGTATCAAACCAGAATTGCTATGATAAATGCTTTCCAGATAAGCCATATTGTCTTTTTTGCCCACACAGTTTTTTCCACTCAGAGAACAAGCACGTTACTAGAGGGAAAAGAGCCTTGCATTAAGTTAGTGGAGGTGTTTGGTGCAGAGGACAGGGAAGCACACCAAAGCACGGCAGCAGATTGCTTCTGGTACCCTGTCATGAGATGTCTGAGCAGAGTGGGGAATAACTATGTGTTTTAGCTCACACAGCACTTACAGCCTCGTAGACTCAAAATCTTGTGGAAAACAGGAATACCAAGTGTTGAACTAGAATGGGAAAGGCAAATAGCTTTTGCTGGTGGTCAGAGAACCTAACTCCTGCCTAATGAAGCCTCATGAAGAAACTTTCAGAAAGGCAGACCTGAAGCGCTGGCCACTGCCAGGAGAAACACAGGATTTCAGTCTCACCTTGTCTGGCCATTATTCATTGTCTGTTTATCTATCCCTAGTGTTTTGGTCCTTTGGGAATTACCTGCTGCATGAACATGCTTGAACAGGCCAGTTGATCTGTCTTAGGTGGATCAGTGTGGACTGTCTCTAGTGAAACACCGAGTGCTAGAAACTCAGGCAGTTTTTGCAATAGCAAGTAGTATGATGGAGGAGTAACAGATTTTAGATCGGAAGTTTGTACTAGGGATATGATATCCACACTGTGAATTTAAGGAATTTTAATGCTTTGGACAACAGAATTCATGTGGCAAAACACTTTTGTTATTCCAATATTCAAAGCTTGAATACTCAGATCAGTAGAAGTGCAACTCTTGGCCTCAGTTCAATATATTTCTGTTTGCCACAATATTGTAGTAGACCAGATTCATGTACATCAGGAACAGAAGACATACCCTTGGTTGACTTTATATTAATTCTCTCTACATTTTCTCTCAAAATGATGTCTCGTCAAACTGAATCGCTTTGCAAGAAAGTCCTTTGATTTTTTTTAACTCGTCTAGTTAATAATTAAATTAAACCCAGAAGAACATTTACCTATGCACTCAATGAATTCCTATCAATAGGAATAGGAATTTAATGGGTAAAAATGCCTTCAAGTTCATCCAGTTTCTTACCAATAAAACAGAATTCAGAAAACAATTTGTAAATAGATCAATGTTTTCCCAGCTAGTGGGGTAGGGGAAAGCTACGTGGAATAATAACGCCCATTAGGTGAAGAACAGCAACATACTGTATTAAACTGAAGTCTTCTTGATTTCATTGGCTCATAGAGAAAATTCCCTAATATTATTTCTGTGTAGGAAAACAAGAAAAAGAATGTATTTGAACATTAAGGATATGCTTTGAAATGAACTTGATTTGTCACAAGATATGTAAAGGCATTTCTCAACTGTTATATCTATATTTGCTTATGTAGTACTGTATTTAAATTCTATTTAAATTACCTTCAACATAGCACTTTGTTAAACTGATCACTTAAATTGATCCCTAAGTATCAGATGAACCAATTCTGAAAATTTGACCTCAAATACCATAGAAGCAGAGAGCCTTTGTGTTCTGGAATAAGTTGAACTTGTACTTTTACTAATATTATGGTTGTCCCTTTCTGTTCTAAGGAAGAATAACATCCAGGATTTGGTGCAGGAGAGACTTTCCTGTCAACTGATCTGAACCACAGCTCTTGTAAACATTTCCAGGATCTTAATCCTGAGGAAGTCCCACCCCCTCAATTAGTGTTAAAGTTCACATGAGCAGGAGGTTTCAATTCTCATTTTTCCTGATTTATTAACAGAGCAACTGTCAGAGTATAAGTGTATTAGTCATTTAATGGGGAAACAGAAAGTAAAGAGACACTTACGGCTGGTGCATTGTTTTGAATCTGCTCAGCTCATAATCTGATGCATTCTGAAAAGAGAGAAAACAGGCTTTATAGTTTAAATGAAGATGATTTTAATCAAGAGCAATTAATGAAGTGAAATACATGATATTTTAAAAAGTGAACGGAGGAAAGACCTAAAAACCAGATTTTAGTTTTGTAGCTACATGGTCATCTCATCTTGGTTAATGCTTAACTTTTTGTTATTGGCCTGTTGTAACATTTCTAGAAAGCTGGTAGCACACACTACATTCTTAAACTGGAATTTCACCGGGCATGTGGCAGATTAAATCAGGCTGGTTAATGAATCCTTCAAGGAGTGATAAGCAAGCCATTTAATATGGTCTCTTCACCACAGAATTTCTTCGGGATTTTTTTACTCAAATCAGCAGATTAGTATAACAATGGCTGAGTGGAAGATACTTTAACAATGGCTGGGATATTATCAACCTCATGTTTGGTCTGTTCTTGTTCTAAAGTTCTGCATGACTTCTCAACCCATGAAAAGCTGGTGATGAAAAAGAAATAGAATTTGTGGTGTTCTAGCTTGGCACATGAAGTGCCCATTCTAGTGCTGAACAAGCTAATTCAGGTACTGGAAACAGTATCGCCAAATGATTTCAGGAGTTTGTGTAGCTCTATATACCTTTCACCTCAGCGTGAACAGGAGTTCATGCACTGCTTTTGATGTTCAAGCTAGTGCGCAGCTTGCAAACTTCTTAAGTCAGAATTTTAAGTTAGTCTAAATTAAGCCTTTTTTTATCTATGGATTTTTCTTTAGTGCATAATTTCCAGTAAAGTCTCTGGATTGTGCTAACACCAAGTGTGGGATTGCATGTTTTCAGTCCAGAAATCTTCTACTGCTAAAATGCCCCCTTTTTCAGCATAGATTTCAGCAGAGGATAGGTCAGGCTGAAAACATGTCCATTTAGGAGATGCATTTCTAACCCTCGATCTGTTTTTGTGTTGGGAAGAGCACATTAATTTGTGTATTTCCTGATACTTCCTAGGCATACCTATAGTGGATGTGAAATCTCTGAAACAGAAACTTTCCAGTGAACACAGTGATACTGAGTTCTCTGCAGCATGACTGATGTTTGCCCAGATCTATCTGTTTTTTCTGAATAATGCCCCAACCATCAGTCGCAAACCAAACTATTTTGCCTTTTCTCTCGCCATCTCATCAGCATGATAGATGAGTTTGTATCAGGCATACAAATAGAGACACTAATAATAAGTGTATGAGAGAAGATCAAGAGGAGAATATATGCATTCTCAGAGACAACATATATCCTCAGTCTATATTTAAATTCCAGTGAATCTCTGCGTTTCTTTGACATATTTGTTGTGAAAATATGCCATTTCAGACAGTAGAGAACCCCCTACATTTAATACTTAGCCTGTAATTATACTGTAACAAAAAGCAGCTGCATATCTCCATGTAGTGGGTATGGTAATTAGCAGATGATCCAGCAGATCTAGAAATCACTAAATTCCTGAGGAAATTTAAAACTCTATTGAGCTGTGTGATTGCCATACAGGCCCATCTGGGCTCGTTTGGCTTCATCAGCTGCAGTGATGACTCACCAAATTGCCTCTGCATATCAATGACCAGCAGCAGGACGAGGAGGGCCATTTCTTCACCACCTCTTACACTTTTTAGGTAAGAGGAGCAATAGCAATGATGCTTTTTGTTGTAAGGTTTTGACTCGTGTTCGCTCCCTTTTCTTTGCAAAACAGAGTATTTAAACCTTTACTTGTGTATATAAAGATTGCCGGGGTATAATGGATTGGTGGTTTCAGAGGAATACCTTGTGTAACTTTCAGTCCTTCCAAGGTGCTGTTTGCAGGAATGTGCTGCCTAAGCAGAGCTGCCTTTCCACACAGGCAAGAGCTGTGTGTATGGTCAGATCCAGCGCTTTTTAAACTTGCAGTGGAGATTGGTAGAGAAGGAAGCTATGGATCTAAGCAATTCCTTTACTGGGGAATGTTCTATTGAGAGAGTTTTAACTTATTTCTCCTCCTCTGGGACAGCCTTCAATGAGGGGATCAAGCTATGTGGCTCACTGAGATGATTAATATCTATGGGTCCAGCTGAAAGCTTTTTCTTTTTTTTCCTTCAGCAAAATACACTATTGATTGAAATTAAGAGCTGCTGCTGCTCTTTAGCAGCAGAATTCTGGTCCTAGGAAAGAGTACAAAAACATCTTGCAAACTCAACACTTTTGAAATTACATGGTAGCTTCTATAGGAAGATGACTAATGCTTCCAGGTTTTAATTAACCATTGCTTCTGTTATTGCTTATGATATACATTGTTAGTGATTCATGTTGGCACGAATGGAGTAAGTTGCAAATGCATGATGAAGAAGAAGTTAAAGTAGTTTCTTTCCTGGAGGGATTTGAGTTGCCAAATACACAATGAGGAAATAAAGGGACAGATTGTTCTTTAGTGTTTTGTTGGCTTTTTTTGGTGTGTGGTTGTTTTGTGTTTGGTTTGTTGGTTTGTTTGGTTTTTATGTTTACAGTTTCATATTAGAGCACAATTTAGAAAGCATATAAAAAAACCTGTTCTCTTCTAGCCTGCTGTTGATTTCCTCATTTCTACTGCCTGCTTCATTCACCCAACATCAACTTTCTCAGTAGCTCAGAGTAACCAAAATTCCTAGCTTGCAGATCAAGCCAACCAGCTTTGCTCTGCAGATAGCATCCTCGAGCGAGAGAAGCGCAGTAGTAGTGCAAGTGTTTGAGGCATGTCTTTTGCTCCTTTACTTGCAGAAGGCTGTCTTGGACCTGAGCCTATCCTGCTGCAGCAGCTTGCCACCATGGGTGCTGACAAAGGAGACGCCTTGCATCAAAAGCAAAGAGAAGGCGCGATCTGTACAAGCTGGAGCTGCAGACCCATAAATGGGTTTTGTGAATTTTCAGCTGGAGAAGTTTAGCCTGGCCCCCACCCATGGACGGTGCAGTACATGCAGAGAGAGCTGGCGTGTCTGAGGTGCTCCGCTTCTGTGCGTGTGCTTGTGAGGGAACAGCGTGGGCGGCTTGCACGCCTTGGCTGGGTGGGATTTAGGGCATTTTGCAGTACTGGGGATGCCTGGGAGGTGGATAAGGGATAGCGAGTGTGTGGTAGGAAGGTAAAGGGAACGGGGCAAAACGTTGCAACACAGTGTGCAGCATACACAACATCCTCATCTGCCCCAGGCACAGCACTTCTCTAAGGAAGGCTCCTAAGTCATGAACATTGCTGTCAGCAGTCATGGGACTTGGTGTGTTTTGGATTCCGTGTTTGCTTTGGAGTTTTTTTGCCATGCTTTTACGGTGATTGTGCAAAGGAATGGTTTCAATGGAATTATTGCCTCAAAAAATTTTCAGATGTCTTCGGAGAAGGTTGTTGATAGAGTTGATTGCCTGATACAGTGTTTTCAACTCTGTTTTGAAGTTCATTGAAGTACATCTTTCTCCGTCCTTACTTTCCGGCCCTTTCTGGTAGGAAAGCACTTGCACAAGATGGTTGTGGCTGCAGGTGCAAAGAATACCTTGAACAATCCTGGAGAGCTGTGAAGGCTCAGTAGGAGCTTGAAAATGTCAGATTTTGATGTGAATGAGGGTGAGGGGATTCCTTTGATGTTATGATAAACAAACATAGTGTGTTGCTAGCTGAACTGTCAACATCTGGGCAGTACAGCTTCATGTAAGGTGACAGTCTTGTCATTACCTTACAAAAATTCAGAGCTACATTCTGTAATGTTGCCAGTTTTGAGCATGGACAGCTTTGGAGATGTTTGTTCCTTTTTGTGCGTGTATAAATATATTTGAATGTAATAATGTATAATGAATTTGACTTCCTCCTAGTTTTCTTCAATGATTTTTCTTTGGGGGGAGGGAGTAGACAGATTTGCTTGACAAAAAGCAATTCCATTTTGCTCTGATAAAGAAAATGCATAACATAGAAATCCTGTATTCAGTATGACCAAGTTTATGTTAAGACTAGTTAGCGAAAACTGTTCTTAGGAAAACACCTGTAAAGAGCCCTTGTAGGAGATTAGGAGGAATGTACAGCTACATTTTTGACTTTTGAGAGACAGAGATTTGAAGTATGAATAAAAACTATCTACATTTAGGCAGTCGATATAAGTAAAAATCTGAAAAATCATAAAATTGTAATAAGCCATATTAATAATATCCCTTATTAATAGGCATGGCAGCCTCTCTGTAATTACTTTGGCATTTCTTAGTAAAAAATGTAATGGCATTTGTTAGTAAAAGTGTCCTTATGGAATATAAAAATATCTCTGGGCAATAAAAGTAAGATTTCAGTTCTGGCCTCTAGAGACACAACCTGAGATACAGATGTTGCCAGCGATATCTGGCAAAAACTGCCAGTGTCTGACTGAGTAAATTATGGAATAAATCCATAGTAGAAATGTTTTTTTGCTTTAATAAAGGAGAGCTATGCCCCAACGGGGTGAGAGAAAAGTTGGGAGATGGTAAATAAAATGTGAGATACTTAAAATTAGAGGTCAGTTCAGAAAGAATGACATAACAAAGAGCCGTTTCTATTGTGCATGGAGAATTACTATTTTTAAGGGATTTGGCCATTTTAAAGTGTGTAAAACTGACATCTAGTGGTAGCAATTGCACTTTGTGTGCAAAGTGGCTTTATAGTGAGACCAGTTTGCAGAGGAGATTAACAGATTGTAACTACATTGCATATTAAAATTGAAATTCTCTGTACTTTACCTGGGTGTTACAGAGCATTTAAAACTAAAATTTGCTTCTTTTTGTAATATTTCACTTATATAATGCTGGATTGTGGGTCATATTTCTGAATGCATGGCCTCATGCTAGAGAACGGATGAACAGTTTCATTAGAGGAGAAAAGGTTGCAAAGGGGCATGAGGGTTAAAAAAAGGTGAGGGTAAGAGTTACGGAATTTCATCAGGGTCAATTAGGAAACTGTTTGGCAGCTATCTTAGACCTCTTATGAATGAACAGGAGAAATCTGGCCTCAGAGCTGTGATGTTTCTCAGGTGTGGCATTACTCACCAGAGTAAGCTCCTCTGGGAGAGGAAGCAGGGCTTTATGGCCAAAACTGAGATCACACATGGATTCAGGCAAGATATGTGAATCGATAAAACATATAGGCGTGTGCTTAAATCATTCCCATGTTCATTTGCTGAATCATGGTTAATATGTTAATTTCTCATTTATATTTTTATTCAAATGGCATTTAAAAAATATTTCTTTTCTCTTTTGTCTAGCTTATGTTTTTAGTGTCTTTGAAGAAAAAATCCCTTGCTAAAACTCCACGATGCCTACCCCACTGAGGCTTTCATTTCTTTGCCTTCAGTGCCATTATAACCATAATGCCTAAATTAGTAATAACAAGCAAAGATATGCAAAAATGAAGTATCAACTATTTTAAAAATTATTTTTAAAACATGGCTTAGGGACACCATACCTATAGTCAAAGGGTGCAATTTAAAATGAACATAGAAAAATATAAAAGCACCATTCAAATCTATCCTCCAGATAATAAAATGAAAGAGATCAGCAATAGAAGATTGGGTGAAGACAAAGGCAAATCGGAAGGAAGAAGGAAAGCAAGTGTGCTTCAGTGAAAGTGTAATTAGAAGTGGGGCGGAAAAAAAATAGATAATTTTTTCTGGGTTAGCGGTTTGTGGCAAGAATTGTCAAGCTGTATTGGTCAATTTTTGATTGTAAGTGTTTATTTTACAGTCTTCTCAATTCGTAAGTGTTGCAAATGTTTCAGAGATAAAAAAATGTTGGTAGCATAATTCTAATGAAACATAGCTCTGTGCAGTTTCAAGGCTGTGGTGAATCATATGCTGCCTCTATCATTTCATTTCTGTTACTTTCAAAACATGGTGAATCATATTTGTTGAACACAAATGTTGACATTCTGCAATGAGACTCAAGTCACAGTTATAGAAGTGGTGTAAGAAACAGCAGCTGTCATTTCAGATAGGCGAGCCTGGTGCTTTAGTGGGAAAGCAGAGCAGAGCAGCAATCCTTTTTGCTGCAGAGCTGCTGAGGACACGATTAGTTGTTAACAGTTTTGCCAGCCAGAGCTGGGAGATGCAATCTTATCTGTCCTGAACCTGGTAATCCGGTGCAGGTGCTTAACAGTTCTAATACGCTTTTGACCTTTTGGGTCTGAGTGGAATCGGTTGCAATGACATGAGGCCAATTGCTATGTGCAGAGTCACTCTGACTTTGTCTGCACTCCCTGGGGCTTCTTCTTACCTCTTGGACACTGATGCTTTTCCAAAGTTGTGGAAGCATAAGAATAAGTCATGCTGGTAGTGCCAGAATTGTTAATACACATGAGATCTCTAAGATTTCAGAGCAGCTGTCTCTGCATTTGGCTTATATAAGACCTTGCCTAGTACAAATGGAATTGTGTTGATAGCAAGAGAATATATTCAGGAGATGCCTGTTGTAAATAGGACTGCTGTGGTTGAGTTTCTTGGTCCACTGTGGATTTGTCATCCCTCATGGAATGCTGCTGTTATTTTGTCCTCAGGCATGCTTTTAGTTAAAAAACTGCCCATCTAATATGGTGTTACTAAGAGTTACGTTCAACCTGTTGAGGCCTTGTAGAGGCTGACCTGGAACAGAAGCTAGGCAGAGTTAAAGGATAAAGGGTAGGGATTTATTGAAAGGCCTTCACAGGGCACACGTTGGGCAGTGCAGGAGTCTCACAGAGACTGCACCCAGGATGGACGGCAGTCACACGTTTTTTGGACAGATATGAGTTTGGTCAAATTGCATATCAGAGGTTAATTGTCCAATTACAGCTTCAGGCAGTGCAGTTCCATTCTCTGTTTTCTCCCCCCAACTCTCTTTTGTTTACATTTCTCAGAGCCTGAAGCAGTGAGGTGTCCTTGATTCTCAGGCCTGGAGAGGAATTGTTGTGTCTGACAAAAATGGCAAAGCAGTTGCTAACACTCTACATGGAGTTTAGAGTGACACACTAAAGAATTGCAGGATTACAAATATATGAAAAATATAAAAGCCGAAATCCTAAGGCATCATTCTCCCCTTACAGGCATCACTGTAATGGGAGTTTGAGATCTAGATGTTTCCCTTGCTGGAAGGAACAGTAGAGTACTTTACATTCTTTAGGGCAGCTATTACATTGATGGGGAGCTGTCTGTAGTATTGCTGCTCTAACATTCCGAATTAAAACCAAGGGGTTTTTGGAATTATTTGATAAGGTTTAATATGCGTTGAGCTTTATGGTTCTAAGGATTCTGTACTGCCTCATCACCACATTTTTTTAGCTGTTGAGATGTTAGAAACTTGGTTTTTTCCTCAACTGTAAGATGTTTTCCTTCAATAGTAGCTCAGTGAAACCCTGTGGTTTGCATTGTTCTGAGGAAACTGCCTGTTGCAATAGTACCATCTCGCATTAAGAGTTCAGTGAAATATTAAACTAGTTGACCCTTTATTCTTATATCTGCTATGAGTGGGTTCACATATGATTTATTTGTTTATGGCCTAGAGTTTCCAACCTGTTGTATATCCCAGGAGCTGTTCGCTCATACTTGACTGTCCAAGACTTTTTGAACTTGTCTTATTCAATCTCATATGTGGAATGAATGGTCTTCTCCTTGAAAGCTGTCTGCAGAAATAGCCTTGTTCTAAGACAGACAGTAAGGTTTGATTTGCAACCTTAATCTGTTTATATAGTGCATACAATAGAAAAGTTCATGTTATTTTTCCTAGAACATGATGTACCCATTAGTCTTAGGCTGACCTGATGGAGAGGTGTGAGAGGTTTCCAAGGTTTTTTCAAAAATTGTACTGACTTCCTCACTGACAGTCTAATGTTCTGTGGACCAAGCTCGGTCTGTATTTGCATGTCCTTATTGAAAAGACATTTACTGGAACACAGAAAATAAAACCACTTCCCATATCTTTGTAGTAATGTACCACTATATGCTTGAGCAAATTGAGTTTTAGTGTTTGAAAGAGGAAGTTACCACACATAGAAATAACTGTGACCACCAGAAATTTAGCTTCAGCAAAAAAGCAGTAGAGCCTCTGCTGATGTAGGCTGCAAGATTAGGAAGTCTGATTTCTTTTTGTGCAAAAAGAGAATTCAAAAGGCCCAGCTGAAATTCTTCTAGCAGAACCGTTTATCTCTAAAAATGCTTCATCAATTAAAACAAATTGTTTTGCAGGGCTTCTTTCACTTCATTGGTTGTTAAGAATCTATAAAAAAAAATGGTAAAGTTGAATCAATTCATTTTCACGTTTTTTTAATATGAGGTAAAAGACCCAAATGATGCATGCAAGCATTACTGCCTCAGTGGTTCCAAAACACTTTATTTTTACTTTTATGGGAAGTTTGCAACTATACGTTCTGAATCAGAGCAAAGGGAAATATTGAAGTGTCAAAAGTTCCATTTTTGGCCACATCTGAGAATTAAGGCGTGGAAAATATTTCTAGTCTGTAGTCAAAATGCCAGTCACCTGAGAACAGGAGATGCTGCAGAAATGTCCTCAGTACAGAGGAGTCCTGCTGGAAGCAGACCTGGTGCTTTAAGAACAGACTTTTCCTCAGGACTCAGCCCAAGGTGTGAGTGCAATATGCTGTTGACCCAGTTTAGTGGTGATATATAACAGAATTGACACTGTCAGCTTCTGTTAATAATCTTGCCTTCGTGAGGGCTGAACCAGGTCTGAGGCCAGCTGCTGCTTCCAGCTACCTGAGTCCTGTTCCAGTCACTGCATACAGGTGATTTGAGTTAAGCGGTGCCCTTCTGTGCCTAGCTTGTGCTGTGAAAACAAAGACTGTCCCTTGGCTGTGTGATTATGTGCAGTTTCTTTCTAGTTCATCTCTCCTATTGAAACAATCTGGTTTTGGTATTTCCTTAAGTGAGCAGACATCTCTGCAGGTATGTAAAAGTCCCTTCAGTTAATCTAATTTGCTTACTAAGGGAATGGGAGAAGGCAAGAGCTAAAATGGTTGTGGTGGTGGTGTTTTCAGTACTTGAATATTGAGTTAGTAGGAAGAGTAATGTCTGTGAACAATGGCTGAGGCTGAGTTGGTGCAAGATGCTCTGTGCATTGCACTGAAATACAAAACTCAGTTTTTGGGTACTAATTGTTTCTATCCTTCTCTCATGAGTGACGCTGAAAATGGCAACAGGAAATAGCATATCAGGAATCAATTCTCAGGTCACTGGTAGCTGAGACTGGCAAAGAAAGTTAAGTCATAATCTTAGTTAACTGCTGCTATACAAGCCAAGTAACTGAGTACAGGTGCTCCTCAGGTATGTCAGGCTGTTGGGAGCAGCGGCATCAATCTTGGAGAATCCCAGAAAGTGGGTGACATTGGACCTTCAGGTCTCCCCTGCTGCCCAGGGGCCTGGGAACTGTGCAGATGTGCTCCCTGCTGACACTGCCTGCAGAATCAGCTGCCTCGTGCTTTCCTGCATCTAGACAAAAACAATTAGAACAAGAAGTGCTGGGAAACAGCTGAGACTAAAAAAAGCTGTAGAGAAGGGATATGAGAATCATCTTACCTCTCAGAGCAAATGCTGTGGCAGAAGCTGTCAGCAGCAGTTAAGCTGTAACAGCAGTCTTAAAAGCAAAACCTATATATTCTTGAAAGATTAAGAAAGAACATCTGCATAACTGTAAGCACATTACATTTCATCAAGGGAGCTAGAAGTAGCAAATCTTAATTATAAGAATAAATACTCTTGCTGAATCAGGAAACCAAACGTGTTTGGTACGTGCCTGTCTACCCTAAACACTTTGGCTGGCTGTCTTCTCCTTGGAAATAAACCACCTCATAAGCTCCTTGAGCAGCTACGTTGAAGAAACAATTTCAAATGCCCACAGAGAAATGTGCTGAGCTACTTGACTTTGAAAGTACTCTCTGGATAGTGGAATAGATTTGCTGGACCTCCTTGGGTACTGGTTTAGGTGTTTGATGTAGTGCTTTAGTTCCACTGTTTAGATTTTAATAATCTCAGTGGTTATAGCTATCCTGTATAGATACTCTTTAATTCACATAGTCATGAGTATGTCGTGTTTCTCTGTCTGTAGGCGTCTTGAAAATGATCACTTGATTTTCTTGATTCACGTTACCTCAGCCACAGCAAGCAACATTATTAAACATTATTAAAGGTGAGTAATCACTGACTCCATCATCATGACTGCTGCATTTCAGTGGCTGAAATAACTTTGTGAAAAGGTAGAGCTGAAGGTGCTGGCTGGCAGTCATTGCAAGTAGGACAAAACACCACAAACAGCCATAATTTAGGTAAGCAGCAGAGGTATCCAGATTGAGCACAATTAATACCTCTTACTGTGAAGCACACATGCCAGCTTTAAGTTGCTGCAAGAGCTCAGCCTTCACAACTGTTATGTGTTGAAAAGACTATCTGACAATAGTGCATGCAACATGTGGCCCTGGCTCAAACAGAACAAACTGCTTTTGCCCCCAGAGACAAACAAGTACATGTGCCTATGTCTGTAAGTGTCTTCATTCAAAGTATGAACAAAATCTGTGTTGGGTCACAGCGTGGGGAGTGTGGATGAGGATTTCTAAGGTGGGGAAGAAGACAGGTACAGCACAGAGTGGTGACATCTCTCCTGGTCTGTGATAGAGAGCAGGGTGCTGTTTAGTGGTTTATGGCCAGGACAGCCCCAAATTTTGACAGCCACATCTTGAAGGGGCAAAGCCAAAGGCTAATACAGTCTTACTGAATGTGTACCAGTGGCACAAAGAGCTTTACAAATTTTCTCAGTAAGTACTCGGCTACAACGTGGTTAAGGATATTTAATTTAAACATCTGCTTTATTTTTCTCAGTTTGGAAATTTGAAAGACAGCCTTCCCTTCCCCATGCCCCAATATCCCCCATCTTTTTGGGATGCCATTAGATTTATTAGTGTGCTTAAATGGTTTAATTAAAGTCTTTTCTGGTTTAATGCAATCAACAATGTCTTCTGTCAGTGCAACACATTGGATGTTAAGGATGCTTCTGGATAATAGATGTTGTGGGGATAGCTATTAAGGTAGAGTAACTTCATTTGAGAGGTTTGATTTCCTTTTACTTTAGCTGTCAAGACCTGAACAGATAGCATCAGTTAGAAAGAAGCAAAGGAAAAGGTGCTTTGAAAATTTTTCACCTCCTTTGTTCTTACATGGAAATTGAACAGTATAATGACCTATTTGTCAAATGACATATATTTATCTAATAGATGTTAAACTGTTAGACGATTTCAATAGGAAAAAGGAGATCTAGTTTTAGATACAGGACTCAACAGATTATGTTAAAAATTGTGGTGTTCCTGTGCATACATATCGCTCTACAGAGTATCAGTATGTGAGTGATACAGTATTTGCGTCTTTTATACTTCTGGATTCCTGCTTGGTTTTTACATACAAACATTTATTTATTTGGATTTCATGCTGGATCTGCATATTTAATCAAGGTCCTGGGGTACCCAGCATGTACATCTTTCCCTTCCCTCTCAGTGTGATGAATCTTCATAAATGTAAATATTGGTCTTTTTCTCTTTGACCCTTCATGGTAGCCAGTGAAGTCTGTCTACATCTGAAGTTCTCAAACCTTCCAAGTATTCATATTCTATAATCCTGGTCTTGTATATTCGGCATTGATTTTATAGCATTAGGTCCTGTACAGGAATGCATGTGAAACAGACTTCCTTTTGGCTCATTCTTGAAGTGACCCAAGTTAATTGTGAACAAGGCAATTAGTGTAGGTTATAAAAATGATGCCAAATGTCATTGAAATGACTCTTCCACTATATATAAACATACATGAATCTCCTTTAGAAAAAAACTTTTTCTACCAATATTTAAAATTTAAATTACAGTAGTTAGCAAGCATGGCTCTTGAATTTAAATAAATACCAGAATATATATTTAAAGTGTCCAAAAATAAATATTTTTGTTTCAAGGCTTTACAAGTCAATGACCCAACATGTTGTTGACAGCTAAGATTAAATGCTTACAAGAAATTCCAAATTTCCACAGACGTACAGACACTGTTTCCTTTCCTGGCAGTTCATGAAACAGCACTTGAGTTTCAGCACGCTGCTATTGCACCATTTTGGAGCAGTATGTCTTTAAGTCTATTAGCAAGCTTGTGCAGAGTATGAGGGGAAAGGAAAAGCAGCATGTTTTCTTTGAGAAAAGTTGAGCTTTGAAAGCTACTGGAAGTTTTGGAATGTTAAAAGATGAACCAGCTGAAGATACATTAATGGGCAAAGAGCAAGAGAAGAGGTCAAAACTGTGCATGCAAATGTGCTTTCACATCCTATAATTTCTGAAGATTCACATGGCTTCAAAAATAAGCTCATTCCAGGAAAACAATACACGTGTTTTTGAACAGTTCTAATATTAGTCTGTCATTATAATGGTATCTGAAAGCCAGTGGGATGAAAGCAACCAACATGTTAACTTTAAATTACTCTCTAATCCCAGTTTCCTTGTGTGTGGGAGTAGTTTCTTTTTAGGAAAAAGTCACTGTTTGTTAACTTTGTCTCTCCCTTTCTCACCCTCAAAGCATAGACTAATACTGAAATTTAGCTTACAGTGAATATTTCCATTTTTACATTTAAATGCTTTAATCACAGTTTTAAAGAAATTTATAGTGCAGAGTGACTGTCATGGAGTGTTGTTTACATGCAGAAGCAAACTAGGAATTGTATGAGCACGGAGCACTAATATAAAAAACACATGGTGCTCTCTAAGTGATTTGATGATTTGTGAAAGTCAGGATGCAATAATGGATAATTATATTACATAACAGCCATCCTTACAATTGGGCATATATACTTGTAAACAAGGAGAAGAATACAAAAAGAGCGAGCATTTGAATTCTGATATGTCAATTATCAATTGCTGGCAAATTGTTTGTTAGAAGCTAATCCCCCACTGTGTTAAAATGTTTGAAATGAGTTAAGAGGTTTGTAATGAGTTCAATATCAATGTGAATCCAGTTCTTTTTTAACTGACCATGAGCAAAATAAAATAAATTTTTTGGATAAAACCAGGCAATTTCGATTACTTAAGTTACTTCATAGTTCAGTAAATACTGTAAATACTATTTTTTAGCATGGCTTTCCACATTCATTCTAGTGACTAAAGCTGCTAGCCATGACCATATTTTTTCAATGATAGTTTTCAACTACTACTTGTAGCTATTTCTGGTGCAATAAAAGTGTAGAAAATGAAAAAAATTAAACTCCCTAATAATTTAAGATGGTGATGAAAGGGATGGGTGTTGTTGCTAAATCTGTATTTTACATTCACTTATTTTTCTTGGAGGGGAGAGAAGCACAGGTTTTAAACTTCAGACATTCAGACTTAGAAAACTAACTCAATTTAGAATCTTGTCCTTATAAATTAATGAAATAACCCATAGTGGTTTGTATCTCCTACATAAACCTAAACAGACATGTTGTAGTTTTAGTCCAGAAAAATACAACATTAAGCAATAAAAGTGAATTTTATTTTTGCTTAGTACTTTCTACTGCTTTTTACACGTGACAGTTGTTACCCAGCTAAATAATATACCTGGATAGTATGACCAGATGTCTTCTAGAATACTTAAATAAGGAAAAACAAATTATGTTTTTCCTTCTATTGCATTGCCTGCAAAGTAAAAGACCCTCGAACTTCCTACTCTAATATATTTGTAACATGACTATGGCTTCCCACTCTTATCCACGTGTGGGAGAGGGAATCTGAGCTCATTCAGATGTGAGGTGCACATGATCAGATGGTGGATGTTGGGAGGGTTGTTGACCTGACTGATAACCAGGTTCTTGCAGAGTGTCAGTGAATCTGGGTACAGTTTAACGTGACTAAAGTGGCTGTATTCAGGTTTGGCTGATTAAAATTCACAAATTGGGGTTACTTCAAGCTGAATCTTGACAAAGGCAAAATCACATCCAAGAAACTCTTGATGTTGCAACCATACTTCGTGTTATGTTGTGGAAATTCAGCTATTGACTGCCAATATAAAATGATACCAGTTTTATCTGTGCTGACCAAATGGATATTTCTCGCATTTGGAACTAATGTGGTGGCTTGTGTTGTGATGAAAAACATAGGAAAACATAAAAAACCTCCTATGACCTAATTGTTGAGTTTCTCAGTTTTATAGATTCCTGAATTTATTCATGAGAGCAGTCACAAAAGTCCTTCAAGACCCAACAGAAAATGTAGCTCCACACTGTAAAGTTCAAGAATACTTAATTGGACAGGGAAAAGGAAGAAAGGATAACACCATAAATAATGCATGGTACAGTTCTAAAAAACACTGCAATTTTGTCAGTAGAGGACTTTCTGTTTGGAAAGTGTATATATGACCAAATAAACCCCAGGCTTTGGGGATGACACTATTACAGAATTTATTTGCCCTTTTTTTCTACTGCCTCTTCAAAATTCGGTGCTGTGTTTGTACAGATGCATTTCAGATATTCTGAAACCACCTGAATCAAGCACATTCAGGTAAAAGAGTGAGGTTTTGAGGTTGGTTTATTTGTTTGTTCTGGTGAAGAGTCTCTCTCACTTACAGTGTGATGTGGCACATACAGATATTTCTCTAATCTGCGTTTTATATACCACAGGATCCAGACAGTCTAATACACAAATGAAGTGTGGCATTCTCGTCTTCACAGGAAATCAGGGGTTAAGGGCAAATGTCAGCATTTGCCTTGAGTAGTTCTGAGTGAGTAAAATAGGCCATCGGCTATAAATAGATAACATATGTTTGTAGTCTAATTCCTGGGGTTTTTTTAACCAAAAAACTGTATGACTTATTAAATTCATTTGTATCTCATCCTACATTCAGATGGTTAAGCACCCTGCCTACTCATATTATGCTGATTAGATGTTCTAGATGTCTAATGGGACATTTAAGTAAGTTTGATAGAAAATCAAATTTTTACTCTATCAGGGTCATACCATGAGAAATCAATCCCTGGGCATTTGTAAGGTTTTAATAATTCTCGGTCTTATGCTTTTCAAGGACTCTGTTGCAATGGATGCAGATAATAAAACCTTTTAAAAGTATAAATTGCGTTCAAGTAGCAGAGGACAAAATTGTTAAACTGTTAAGTGAAAAAGCCCAGCTACACAGGAACATTGGAAGAAATACATAGAAAAGCAAAGAAACAAAATAAAAATCTTCTATAGCAGGCTGAAAGACTATTAATGAACAATTTAAAATATCTTTTGTAGGAATTTTGTGCCTATCTGCTTATTAATGTGAAGTCAAATGCTGCAGGTAAGAGTGTCTAGAGGAAATCAAATGCCCTACAAATAGAAGCTGTGTTTCTGCGTTTGACACACTAATGTGACTTTGGATAGAATTTACTTTTCAGTATTCCAGGGGCCTAAAATACATGAAATGATTGAAATTCTTATTCTTCTAAGCACTGGTTTTGTGGGACCTCTGGGAATTCTAAACTCTTTCCAACATGCCTCTTCCTGAGCACCAGTGTGTGATGTGGTTTCCCAGCAGTCCAACCCAAACGTCAAGCCAGATTCCCTCATGATAAGGTCTGTGCTTATGCATGAAATTGGCACAGGGAAAACTTATGAAGGATCTCTGCAATTGCATTGGTGTGTGTTTTGTTTTTGTTTTTTAATGTGGGCGGATTCCATGTGTTTTTAGATATGGAAAGATTGATAAATATTTAATAGTGTCTTTTGAGCCACTTTAGGAATGGCTGGAAGCTTTTGCTCCTAGCAGTATGCTGATAACTGGCAGGTCGTGCAAGCCATCTGCTGATCATCTTAAATTAAAGACAACGTTACATTGAAGTTTAGCAGTCACTACATTAGTAGCAATCTACAGGCTTGGTGTTCCTGTTTTTGTTTGCCTTTTTTTCCCCCCTTCCCCTTGGCATCATGCTTACTCAGAGCAGATGTCATCCTGTAAAAAACCCAGGATGGCTTCATTTTGCTGAGGGTAACTCCCTGACACTTGGTGACTTCCTCAATGCTTCTGGTTTCTATAACTTTGCATTGCAGACTTCATGGACTTTCGTTTTAGGTGCATTAAGCTATTTAATACAGCAATAACAGCTCAGTCAGCATTAGCAAAATGTGCTCAGGTTATTGTGGGTTATATCTAAATCTTAGGCTACAAGTGTGTCTAAATGGAAATCTACCAGCAGAACTGTCCTGGCATAATCCTCCTCACCTAACAGCCCTGTGGATGTCCTGTGGGGGTAACAGTGTACTTGTTTTGCTTTCATTCATGTCACTTTACAATTTGTAGGTTTGTAGCTGCAGTATCCAGACATGTTTTAACTGAAGAGTATTCCTTAAGTTCCTTTAATTTTTTTTTCCAAGAATTTCTAGCCATCTTTCATTTCTGCACTTAGGACTCCAGTTAGTTCTTTATTAAGAATAGCAGCTTGAAATCTGTCTCCTTGGAAATTAATCTCATTTCAGCACTAACATCACCCACTGCCTCAAATAAAATGTTAATATTTGAGGCCTTTCCAGGTGCCCTCTGTTTGCAATAGAAACTTAGACTAAAATCAGCTGTACTTAATGAAATCCTGTTTTTACATAGAAGGCAGATGAGTTCCTCTCTTTCTGAACTCAGCAGAAATAGACAACTTAAAACTTCAGGCTGTCCCTAGCCTATTCCCAGGGGGTCCTTTCTCCCTGCTAAATTGTCTGATTCTCACAGGATTTTTTTGTTTTCTGTGGAATTCTATATGTATTCACCTTTCCAAACCGACAGAGCCCTAAGAGTTGTCCCTTTGTACAACATAAATTTTTAACCTTGTTCATGCCTTCTCATGAGAATGGCTAATATTCAGTTTGCTTTAGTCTTTACTGCAGAAAAGTGTATTTTCCCAGAAGCTTCCAGAAATACGTCTCAGGTTAAGATTGCTATGGTGCCCCTCTTCACCTGCCTCTTTAAGGATAAAGAGTGGAGAATTAGGAATTTATAGCTTGGTATGGGACACAGATAATGTGGAAGCAGAAGGACTAAATTCTGATTAGGCATGCTAGAAGATTTCTGTAATGGTTAGCAGCTGGTACTTAACAATGGGGGAGTGATTATAGTTTCTGACTCGATTGTTAAACATTACTAATGATTTTGGACATTAGCGTTGTGAAGAAACTTACATGCATTGTAAAATCTCCTGATCTTTCACGAAGGAAAGAGTACAAAAGCAACCAAAACGAAGATTCTTCTAATCACAAATTCTCAAAAGAGAGAGTGCACTTTTATAACCAGGATACTTGACCAAAACAGAAACAGGAGGAAATTAAAAATTACAGAACTCTGTGGAGTTTTCCTATTTTCCAGTTAGGGGCTTACAAAGTCCATGTTAGAAACTATGACACAATGGTTTAATTTCCACAACTTCTCACATTGTTTTTCATGTTCCCTGAACTTGAAAGGTACACAAAACTTAACATTTAAAATTATCAGTAAACTTTAGGAACAAAGAATTCTGTGTTAAAAGATATGCCTTTAATCCATATTTAATGTAATTATGACTAACATGACATTTAGAATTTGATTGAATTGTTATGTGCTGGAGCTTAAAGACTGGAAAGCAGACAAGTGCTTCACATCCTTTGCAGCTACTGCATAAAACAAAAAAAAAAGTTCAAATAATTTCTGGCAGCAGCATCTCGAATATGAATAGAAATATTCTTCTGCCACAGGAAATAAAAACGAGGCCACTCCTGCAATAAATACTTTTGCACTGGCTCAGGATTTTTTACTGCTGGATTCCATTGCTGGGTTATGACATTAGACAGTTTTATTAAATTGATTTTGAGATATTTGAAAATACTTGGCAGGAAAATAATTTAAAACAATTGGATAAAATTCAGTTTCTAAGCTAATAATCATGGGAATCCAGTAATAATAATGTTTGACTTTGTATCTCAGTCAAATAATTTCTTTTGAGTGTTTTATTTACCAATATTCATATATGTTTAACTAATAACTTGATAGCTAAAATGACTTGTGTTCGTGTGCCAAGAATGATGCGTATCTTCACAGTGCCCTAGTTTTCAGAAATTATATCTACATTCAGTAATCTAGCTTCATATTTCTTTTTCTTTTTTTTTGAGAATAAGGATAAATATGCAGATTTTGCTTTTACTTTACAGTTGCCTTATGCTTTGATGATGCATGAATGTGTAATACCCTTGTACCTTAGGACCTGATTGAAGATGATTGATAAGCGGCAGAGGTGCTAAGCTGTAAAATATCTTTCTTTTAGCCCATGTCTCTTTAAGGTGACTCTTTGCTTCTAGTTACTTGGTAAGTTAAACAACATTTGTCTCCTTTCTAAGACAGGTTCTTACCATTTTCCTCTTCTTGGAATGACTCTAAGTAACTGATTCTGCTTTCAGAAACACTTTCCTGTTTGGTTAGAAACAGTAAGAACCAGAACCAAAGCCCTCTGGACTGGGCAGCTGCAGATGTTCAGGGCCACCGAGGGAGCTGTTCTTACCTGTGCCTCTGCTCGGCCCCCACTGCACACTGCAAGAACTGCTCGGAGCCAAAGCTTGCACTGCTCTACTCTTTGTTACATTTTCTGCCTTCTCTTTTAATGCTTTGCATCTGTCTCCCTGGAGAAGAAACTATTTTCAGTTTCTACCTGCCCTGAAAACTTCCATTTTAAACAGCTTTATTTTAACTGTGTTTTCGAAGTCTGTAAAGTACTTGCTAAAGGGGATAGGTCCTGAGATCACTGTCTGCACAAAAGAGACCAAGCTCTTAAGGTGCCCAGCTCCTACTACTATCCACACTTCATTGAGAAAGTGACCACAGTTTGTAGAAATACCTGGAAATTAAGGTGTTTCTGAAAAAATACTTTTCATATCTAAGCCATTTCTGCTGCCTCTGACAGGAAACCTTTGCATCTGTGAAGAATGGAAATGAGGAAAGCCTGAAGGAGTGTAAATCCATGAGAAATGTCAGCAAGAGAAATTTCAATCTCCGACCAATAGAACCTAGTTAAGGAGCAAAGGGAAGGAGGACACTGGCTAAAAGAGCAGCAGAAACAAAGCACTAGGTGTTGGAAGGCATGCAAGGCAAGGAGGTTTAAAGGGGAGAGGGCAAAGAGGGGCTCGGTCACTATGAAATGCAAAGGGGAAAGGTGATGGGGAAGGTGGCAGATGGAAGATAAATAGGAGAAAGCAATGTCAGAGGAATAAAAATTGTGTAAAGATGCAACTAAATGAATGCAGTTACATAGCCTGATTCAGTTTTGTAGCTGAAAATGTGTATTTTTGTAACATCACTTTTCTGCGATGAAAAGTCTTTTTTTTGCCATGGTAACCTTGTGCGGTTGCCAAAGGTAGGACAAACAATGCCTATATCACTTGTACTTCCAAAACCCTTGGGTATGCCAAAACATTAATATTAAAATTGTGTCCTTGTAAAAAGCTTATTTTATGGCTTTCTGAGATATGCAGCATATTATTAAATCCTGGGTGTGGACTTGTGGCATTGAGGTGTCGACAGCCAGCCCAAGGGTGGGACTCAACAGTACCTGCAACTTGTACCATGTTTCTCTCTCCTTGCCTAAGCTTTCTATGCTTGCTTGGCACCCAGGGAAAACACTGCAAGAGTCTTTTTTGGCTCTTTCCCAGAAGAATTAGCTTATAAGAATGTACTTAGTAAGTCTTTAATTTCTTTTGTTTATATAGGACCTAGAAAAGAATTTCTTTTCCCCCTCTGGAAACTCAAGGCATTCATGGTCTGAATGTTATTTGTAAAACTAAGTATACAAGGATGGATGTCAGATCAATCTGAACAGAGCCTGATGCTTGTTTCCTTTTTTCCCAAGCAGATATCCAAGCCGCCTAAACCAATTTTAATGTCTTTCCACCTATTCCGATATCCCGTGCTGTGAAAATATCACTCGCAGCCTTGGGAAATACTCTTTTAGCTGAAACTGGGGAAGGTGGGAGTCTGCAGATTTCAAGTAGCAACAGAGGAGCTCTAGGTGTGGTGTGCTTGGTGGCTGTGGTCACTGCTGAAAGCAGATGTGATTCCTGTCCTTTCCTGTCTGCTGCTTCTGCATTGCAGGGCTGGGAGGGAGCACCCAAGCGAGACGAGGGTTGCTTTTCCTGGACAAGAGTTGCTTTTTCTTGGTAGCAATGCTGACAGAAATGGATGTCAAAGGACAGGCTCGGTGAGTTGAACCTGACAAGCTCTAGCAGTGTTTTGCACTGGCAGGGAGTCAGGGATCTCCCACAGGAAGTCAAGGTTCCGTTTTCTAAATATTATTCAAAAATCCCCAGGAGAATATTGGTGAATAACACGGCTCTGGTTTTCTCCAGGGCATTCCTATTCCAGCCATGCAATTCAAAACATATTTTAAAAGAGCAAGAAAGAGGAGAAATACATGAAAGTTCTTTAGAATCAATGCCTGACAATTTTTGCTGTATTTAGATTTCTTTTAGTAAATTTCTATATACAAATCCAATAAGAAAGTCTCCTATTTTCAGTTCTGAAGTTCAAGTAAAACTTCACTGTTTTTTATATGTTTTTCAATCTGTCACTGGGAATTCAAAACGGAATTTTAAAAAAACATCAAACAAGCAACCTACACTTAGAAGGAACTGAAAAGCAGGAGCACAGTGTAGCAAGTTCAGACATTAAAAAGCGAGAGAGAATATAATATGCTCTGTGCAATGCAGCTGTGGCTTAATGCTGATTTGCACATTAGGACTAGATTAGCATCACTCAGATGTGACCTGCATATTGAGTAACTATCACAAGTATGGTACTATTGATGAAAAATGAAACTGCATGGTACACTTCAGATCTAATATACCGCCCTTTTGTGTTTTTAGATTCTCCCGAAGTGTAAAGGAAGGGCTATTACTTCTAAATTTTTATGAAATGCATGTAATTTAGTTTCCTAGAAAAGTTCAGTTGGATGCTCAGTACGTTTATAAAACGGAATATGATATTACCATAAAAATGATTGTTTTTTAGCCACTCAAAGGCAAGAAATATTCAAAGAAATGACCATACAAATGTTGATTATTTCTATTCTGAAGGCAGTCAAATTGATTTAAGGTGTTGTGACCGACTTATCACAGATTTTGTGGCTATAATGCCTGCATGCCTCTGAACACTTTAAACTTCAAAAAGACCTTAGTATTGATAAATATTTGGTTCACTTACAAATAAAATGCAATTTGCATTTGGCATGAAAGATGTCATGCAGGACGGCTCCTTAAGTCATTTTGTGTTAGTTCAGTGGCAGGCTTTAGAATAATTACCTTCTGCAGCATTTTCCCAAAATTTGACAACATTCATCTTTGGAAAAATTGAAAAGATTAGTGTCCTCACTGGAAAAACAGGAAATAATGGCACATCTGGTGGGTTGGTGTTTATATCTTTTATCAAAGTGCAGTGTGCTGGCTGCAGATCTTTCTTTCAGGAAAGCTTCCCTCCAGTGCTGCCTAGAAGTGGGCTGGCACTACCTCTGGATTTTGGCATATCTCACTGGCACAAAACACCTGTACTGCGTGTGCTTAGGGTGTCAGTGCCATAGCAGGGCTTGGGGCAGGCTGGAGGAGCCACAGTGTGGGAAGAAGGGCTTGTCTGGGAATTGTGAAGGGTGGGATGGGTGGGCATTGGGGTGGCTCCCCTTGGGCTGCCCTCCCTGCCTTCCCAGGCCCTTGGGTGTGCCTTCTGCAGCTGTGGTGGAAGACAATTTTTCAGCCCATGCAGAGGTAAAACAGTAACTTGTGCCTCTCTGAACATGCAGTGGGGGAAGCTCACTGTGTTCTCATACCAGATACCACAGAGTTGCTTCCTTCTTTATCTGCCAGGCTAGAAGGAATTTTCACTTTTCCAGTGATTCCTAACAGATCTCATAGCAAAACCAGATCTGTATCTAACTATTCATCTAACATTTCCTAGACACGCAGAAACGCTGCACATGTATCACGAGATCGACACGTGTGCACAGGGTCTCTATGCACACAGGTAGCAGCAAATTTGTGTTTGCTTTTTAAAAACTGTTATGCAAAGGTAAACCTGTCACTTCTATTTAGTAGGTGGCATCAGGCTTGTTCAAGTGTTTTGTTTTAAGGGTTTTGGCTTAGTTTTTTTTGGTTCACTGCTGTGTAGTGATAGATGGCTAGCTTTTCTCTAGTGATTCTGAGCTCAATGTCCAAAGGTGATGTTGAGCTTCTGTTTAGACTTTGCAGACAGCAGTAGAAGGAAATCATATGCATCTTAAAACTGAAGGATAAACTGTAGCGCAAACCCTCAGGTTCTGGCAAAAGACAGTTAACAGACATGTAACAGCTTCAGGATTTTTGGGATTTTTGAATTCTGAGCATCTCTACACAGAACAGTAGATCCAGTTAGGGAATCATGTTATAAGTCATGTAGAAAGAAACTTAGATTTTCTGAGTGGAAATGTTCAATATTTGGTTGCTCTGCTGTATATATTGCTAAGACAGCTCTACTAAGGCTGTGCTTTCTAAATCACAGCTTGTAGTAGATAAGGAGCATTTAATTTCTGGCATAGTACAGATTTCTTGTATATTGGGCTAGGAGCTTGGAATAAAAAACTCAGCTGTTGATTTAATTACTTTTAAGTTAATACATGTGTTAGCTTGTACCTAGGAGACCAGCATCTTACAATTACTCAAGGCTATTAATGATAGCAAAATATAGGTATTTGAATCTTTTTTAGTGTTGTCATAATTAATTCTGTTTCAAGCATGCAGATTTATCATGTTGACAGTGCTACTGAACAATTCAATTAAAGAATATATAAAATTTTTAGGAAAGTTTCTATCAGTGTGTGAGACCTGTCTCATTTTTTCTGTAATGACATAAAAAATGGATGTTTGTCATTGTATCACATGCATAATGCCATGTTTTCTGCAGTGCAAAATAATCTTTAAAGATATTTTGAAGACACTACATAGTTTGGAGAACATACTAGCAAATGCTTTCGTTTTTAATCATACTACTTTTGTATGATTAAAGACTGTTACCAAAGGTCATCCATTGTTCTCCTTGCTTTTTTCACTTGTGTTTTGAATAGGTTACCACTAACATCTGAAATGACTTCTCAGTCCACTGCTGCCGTACAGCTTTATTTCAAGAGCCACAGGAAGCCACCACATCCACCCTTAGCTTTAACTTCACTGCCTCTCACCCAGTGATGCAGCCTACAGCACCTTTAGTGATCCAATTTATAACGGATGAACAGGACAGGAATCAGTGTGTGTTTGACAGCTTTGTTAGCCCTACTACATTAGTATGAATTGTTGGTAAAACCCAGTTTTACTCTGTGGCCATGCTGCACCTGTGGTCTCATGAATCATGTTGCAGCACTGAAGCTCCTGTTAGCATAAACAGCAGGTATAACTCCTGATGCACCCAGGAAACAGCTTTGTTGAGCAATGAGTTGCCAAGCAAACATAACATCGCTGCAGTGTGTGAAGACACCATAACAATAATTTTACCTTTAAAATAGATCTTAAGGAACTTTTACTCCAATAGCTACACAAATGGAATTATTGGTAGAGGAATTGCTGCAGTTCAAGGAGTTATTTTAGTCCTCTCTCCTAATTAGTTGCAATCAATTAAACATACTCTTATACAAAAAATTCTACAGAGGTCAGGAAAGGACGTTACCAGATTTTTCAGGCATTTCCAATATCTTTAAACTTTTACTATAAAATTCATGTACAATTCTGTGCTGGTAAATGTTCTTAATCATGCAAGTTTTATGAAAAATCTTTTACATAAATGATGGCTTTAAAATACCTATATTGTTAAAAACCCCACAACTTCATGAGATGTCCCCTGCCACACCTGTGTGCTGATGGCTGTTTATATCTGCCCTTTCTTTCCCAGCAGGGGAAGGGCTGGCTGGGATTTCTTTTGTGTAGGGGGATTCCTTGAGTCAGAGGTGTAAATCAACCCACTAAAATGCAAAATCAAAGCAATTGATGAAGTATGCACAAAGAAGGAAGATTTCAGGTTATTTCCTGGCACTGTAAGGAGTACAATCCTCATGCTGAAATACACCTGAGTGAGAGCTCTTATGGAATAGGTGCTTACCAAGAAATGAGATCCATTCATGCACAGTTTTTCTACAACCACAGCAGATTCAGGCATTCCAAACTGAGGTGAGAAAAAAGACAAGATTATTATAATAGTATGAAACTTGACATTTGTAAACAAACTAATTACTATTTCCATGCTCAAATACTCAGAGTTGTGGAAATTTTTATACTGCTTGACAAGGATAATTAGAAAAAGAATATTGAGTGACTGTAATGCTTAGGCAGTGACTTTCTTGTAAGAGATAAGACAGTGTTACCTCTTTCTTAGGAAGAAAGATTACAGGGGATAAGGGCTAATGAAATCGTGAATGCAGAAGACAAGAAGAAATTATGAAGCAGCAAACATCATATAAATGGAGCAAGGAGCCCAACAGAAATACTGTGGATTGCTATGGGATAAGAAGCCAGAATTAGAAACAGGTTAAAAGGTATCCTGAGGCAAAAGTTCATCAGTAGCCATGTTATCATCCCACATGCCTGTTTACCATCCTCCGTTTGCTCTGGTGGCCGCTCAAGCACCAGATATGTGGGCTGTCTCTTGCACTTACCATGATGATGGGCATTGCTGGAAAGAATTCAGGTTCAGAAACACTAATTTTTTTCTGTAACATGGCTGTGGTAATCATGTTTTATAAGAAAGTTGATGTTGATTTTAAATTAAAATGAAACCAGAATGTCCAGAAGTATTACATCTTGAAATAGAGCTAACTACTAAATGATAATTTGGAAAAAAAGCAGACACATCGAATTTCCTATTAAAAATTAGAAAAGAATGTATCTGAAAATATCCTAAAAATCTCAGAGTGTGTTAGATGGCTTAGTGTGACTTTTAAAAGAAATTACACTGTTAGCTTTGAAAGTGGCAAAAAAATGTAGAAATATTTTCTTTAAGAATGTACCACTCTCAAAATGAGTTTTAGTATTTGTAATGCTTAGATGTAAATGTCTGTAGCAGTAGTGACCAAATCAGATACCAACAGAGAAATATTAGTGAAACAAGTTCTTCTCGTAGACATAGTTATGTGGCTTTTCTAAGGTAATTCTTTATTTCTAAACTACTTAAAACTGTTTGTGGTTAAATATTCAATATGTATTTTATCTACTTTTTTGATATGAAAATGTCCTGTTCAGACATCTATTCATATTTTTTTGGGGGCCTGTTAGGTGATATGCCTGGGTTTATAATTTTTTTATTCTACTATGTTTGGGAGAGTCTTGCTTGTGTGCAGTACAAAATAGATCACAATTCAAAGGAGAGGGTTGCTATGGTTGTTGGACCAGTGGATTGTGCTAATTGTGTTGTGGATTGTGTTAATTTGCCATCAGTTGGACTGGTGTTGGTGGAGAGGCAAAGAATCAAGGCCATGCACTCTCTGCTTTTCTTGGCTTTTGCCCATCTATTTCTAATTTCCACCTCTATCCCCAGTTACTGGCTTGATGAGCTGCTTTTGAGCTTTGCCTTAGGCTATTAACCAAGCTTTTGTGTAAGGGGAGATTTGTTCTTTTTACACTGTTAACGCATCAGACAAGTGGATGTCCTGCTGCTGGTGTTTAGTGATGACCATGGAACCTTTAATTTTCTTGAGATTGCATTAACTTTTCTTACAAGTATGTTAAGATCAGTACTAGGAGAGGGAGCAGACTACATGGCAAATGGAGGCCCAGTAGATAAACTCTGAACACGACATTGAATATTCCAGTGTTGTTGCAATTACAGCATAGATGCAAGATAACAGTGAGGTACATCCACATGGCTAACAGGTCTCCATTATTATCTTCACTTATTTATGAGGGAAAATGCAAAGTCTGTATGGTTAATTACTATTTAGCAGTTAAGTTATTGATTTTATACAAAATGCCTTTCATGAGGCTGGAAACACTTTGCAGAATGGCTAGTTAAGAACTTTTGTATTTATAATACAGAAAAATCTATATCATTAAGACTTAAATTTAAGAAAATGTTAAAATTGCGAGGCATATACGTACATACCCATTTTACATATATATTGTGGCATCGACATGAGTATACTTCTAGAAAACCCAGCCTCAGTCACAGTGCATGGAAGCTGATGTTACTTTCCTGAAGGTTGATATATTGTTTTCTGTTCAGTGCTCACTGCTTGTCTATCTTGTGTACCTGTACTGCACAGTGCTCAAAACCTTCTCTGAACTCTGAATGATTTTTATTTTTAATCTGAGCTGTTCTACACCACTCTTCATTGTCCAAGCACTTCAGAAACACGAATAACAGCTTTTTCTGAGACCACTCTTTGACATGAAAACTGCATTTGTAAGAGGAGTTGAGATGCACAAGACATAAAACTCACATAGTATCCAGTGGGTTTGGATACCTAACTGCAACTGTTTACATCTAAGAGATATAAATGTGTATTTGCATAGTAAATGTTTTGCCATTTTTACCTTCCGAGTAGAGCTGTCAGTGTGGTTGTAGCTCTTGCCTCCCACTGCTGCAAGTCAAGCACTTGGGAAATGTCATGTTTTTTCTGGGTGACTTGCCTATCTTCAGGTAAAAGTGTTGTGCTGGGGCAGTAACAGGGTCTGGTATTTCAAGGCAGAATTAAATCAAGAGTGCTATGTACTTGTTCTCTGGTTTTCGGCAAGCCCTGGCCTTGTGCACCTTAGAATTTCTGTAATGGCACAGAATAATGCAGACACCTGCTGGTTTCTCTGCATTGGCAGAGGCAGGTTTTTGTGAATGGAAAAGGCAGTATGTGAAGAAGCAGTTTCAGGCTATCTGATGTGTATGTGAGAGGTGGGAAATTCAGACTACGGAGGTAATCTCAGTTCTGGCACATTTTGGTGCTTGTTTCTATAACAGTAACAGCCTTTTTTTAGGGTTCATGCACATGTATGGTCAGTGTTAGGGTGGGGAGACCCAGCACAGCCCCCAGCACGTGGCCTGGCTATGGAAATGATGGAGTAGCTGGTTCTGAGACTCTCTGGAGTGGGAGCTGACAGCTCTGTCCACAGTGGCCACGGGCAAGAGGCTGGGCCAGTCCTTGATACACAGAATGGCCAAGCACTTAATGTGGTTATGCTGTAGTAATTGCTTTATTTAGCTGCTTTAATCAGCATTGTGAGTGTAAGCATAGGCATTAACAGCTTTTTATAAAGTTGGAAGACTCACTGTTAAAAGTATGAAGCCAGTAGTTATGGTGTGCCTGAAATTTCCCTGGAAGCCTCTGAGTTGTTGAACAATTCTTATTAATTTTCTGTCTTGTATTCTGAATAGAATTGCAGGGTACTTAAAAACCATTCTAACTTCTATAAATTAGCCTGATTTCCTTTAAGCTGAAAGGCTTGGAGCTAATTAATCCTCTGAGTAGCTGTTCACAGTACTAAGTTTACAGCTTAGCTGTTCTGTTACCTTTATGGTATGAATGAATTCCATGGAATAGGTTAGCTTTCTCAGTGTGGGAACAGTGGTCCACCTGTGCTACATCTCCATTGTGAAACTGTTTGTGGTTTTGTTGTCTTTTTATTTTTTTTAATTATATATGAATAAGCATATGCCTTTATACACAGGCAAAATGGAAAAAATAATAATACAAAATGGTAATTTTAAACTATGGCCTACTTTTTATGTAGCTACAAATGGAATTCCTGTGGGAAGACTTCACGGTATTATTGTTTTCCTTGACAAAGATTGTATGTTCCTTCAGCTGAAAAGGATGAGAAACCTTAATGCCCATAAATTCTCACTGTTGGTGTAAAGAAGGTACTGGAAAAGGTTGGTGCTCTTACAGTTAGAATAAGGATAAACACAAGGAAAAGTAGTCCTCTATACAAAATTATATAGAGTAACTTGCATAAAAACAAACAAAAGGGGTATAAAATGAGGCTATCTATCCAATTGCAGGAATGGACTTTATAAGTTACAGGTAGGATTCTAAAACCTGAGTCCCAGGATTCAGTAAGTTATAAGGAAAAATATGATAACAAAAAGAGGCTGTATCATGGAGGATATATTTTATATATCTGAGAGGAGATTAGTAAGATAGTGAAAGGTGTCTGAAAAGGAACTTAGAATACTTTGTGCAATTCAGGTTATTTTAGACATGCTAGAAAGGATATTATAGAACATAGAAATGTACAAGCCAATAAAGGAATGACTTGAAAACCCCCCAAAAGCTCAAGTACATTAAACTTAAACAACATCTAACAACTACTGTGTGTATATATGCATTGAGAAGAAAAGATGAACAGCAGATTCTTACTGACATGCTGTAAATTTTAAAGCTATATTCAAATATAAAACTAGACATACTTTCTCTGAATTATTATTTCTTCCCAGCAGGAAATAAATTTAGGCATGAAATACCTTTTCTCTTATAAGAAATATTCCTCTGGGCAAACCTTTTTTGTATGATCTGTAATGTTGGAGATCTTAGCTTCTACCTTGAATTAGATTTCTCTAGAAAACAGTGACTACCAAAAAACTAGAGTTGTATTAATAAGTGGTGACTAACCTATTTTTAGTACTTTTAAATATTTGTGCTAGATTTTAGGATAAGATATCCAGTTTTCAAGGATAAATCCAGTAAGTGTTTGTGCTAGCTGAATATAGACTGAACTCTCCGAAGTGTTACATATAGATTCAGTACCTGTCTTAAGAGATCTGCAACTTGAAAAGCTGTCCAGTTCTCAAACTCCTCTTGAGATGGTAGTTTTGTGGTCATGCTTCTATCCAGGGAGAAAGACTTGATGTGCATGAGTAACACTGAACTCTAGCTTTACTGGTTTTTACTGAACTGATGTAGAAGTCCAAGGAGGAAGTCCTTTTTGCAACTTTTTTCCTGTTTGCTCACTTAAAGTGAACGCCTATAAGGGTGATTTAGGAAGTACCAATGTTCTTGTGTGAGTGACTCCAATATAAGGAAACTGGTTCTTATATCAACATATGCATATATCTGTCATTACTGAAAATGTTGAACTGTCTCATCTGCTATCCTTCAAATTTTCCTACACGTATTTTTACTTTTAGATTGACTGACAGGTCAGTTGTTGCCAGTGAATACCTTTTTGCTATTTTCTGACTTGACAGAACATTGAATCTGGCAAAACTCAACTCCTGGAATTTCAGAAATAAGATAGAAGCTCTTGCATCCTAATTTTGGCCTGCTCAAAAAAATCTTCCGAGTGCCTGGCTGGCATATTATGAAAAAAAAATGTTGAATTTCACAGTGCTTTGTAGCATTCAATGTTTCATAATGTTGGCTGTGAACTTTTCCCAAGGGGAGCACCATCTTCCTGGATGACAGGAGGCAGCAATACTCTCTTTCCACTGTATGCAGAACCAGAAGAAAGGGGTGCATGTATTCCTTAAGGAATTTAGCTTGCCTAGTTTAAATGCAGGAGTGATTTTGTCAGTTGTAGAGCCTTCATGTATTGTGAAGGTGGGAAGCAGCTGGGTAGGAGATGTGTGAGTTACAGGTTTAATGGTTGCTTACAGGAAACAACAAAATAACAGATGGCATCAGGTGTGAAACCTGAATAATGTGAAGTGCAGGTATTTATGTGGTGCAGGCTGTTTGCTTACTGAGTAGGTGTAAGCAGTCCTGGTTCAGAACATCTCAAAGGCGAATTAAAAATAGTGCTTTAAGAATTTTGCAGTTCAGTGCGTGCTGCCAGCTGTACCTGCTCTTCCTCCTCCTCCTGCCCGTCAAGCCAGGAGCATTTTTTGAAACACTGAGGTGCGAGGAGCTGCTCCTGGCTGCCAGCTGCCTTCTCTGTGGTGTTCCTGCACTGCCTGGTGGGCTGCAGGGTGAGCTGGAGCTCTGCCCTGCCAGCTCCCCCACCTCTGTGCCCAGGCATCCTGCTCCTGCCTGCTTTCTCTCTGCTCCCCCTCAACACTAAACTGTGGCTAGTTCATCTGTGTTGCCGTTGCCTTAATCTGTACTCTGGGCTCTCAGGGCAGTGCTCTTCAAAGGCCACTGTTCAGGCAGTCCACCTCTCTCCACTGAGTGAGGCAGATCTCTTTGGGAAGATCATGCTCAGTTTTGTGCTCCCAAAGGGGCTGTAGCATAGGTAGTTGAACCAAAAGGACTGTAAGACTTGCCTTATAAAAGAAAAATTTTATAAGAAAGAAGAAATATTTTTCCATTTGTATTTTAGTCAGATTAAGCATAATGACAAGAGGGGAAAAAAAACCAACCCAAAACAAAACCAAAAATCCAGGGACACAGGGAAGCTCATCTGGGATCCTGCATTTCGTCTCTTGGTGCTGATCTTGCCCTTGGCTAGATGGATGCTGTAGTTTTCTGTCCTTAATGTGTGTGACAGAAATGGAGAATATTGTCATGCACTTCCATTTGCTTTCCACTACCCTCAAGGGGATTATTTCAAGAATGGTTGGCTGGAGAACCCCAAGTTTGATTGCTGATTCTGCTTAGTGCCCTCATACTTCTAGTTCCTCTGTGTAATGTATCACCTTGCATGGTGTGATAAACCCAAATAAATATATGCACTTGAGCACATGTTGGCTGTGAGGGCTGTAGTGGGGGGAATTCTTGAGCAGAATACTGAGGCTTCCAGAGTTCTCCAGATAAAGACAGGCCACAGAAACGGTTTCTTTCCAAACTTCTAGGTGCTTACATAAAATTTTGAAGCAGATTGTAGATACTTGAATGTGAAACAGTACTAGCCCAGGGCAGGTCAGGCTTGCTTGCTACTTGAAAGTTCCCTGGAGCCTCTTGATCTGCTGTGAACACTGGCAGACTTAAAAATGTATTTGAGTACATGGGCAAAGAGTAATCTGCTATTTAAAAACTTGTGTGTTACTGGAGATATTAACACTTTAATCTGTACTGTTTACAGTTTCACTCCTCCAAAAAAAGGTAGAAATCTGATTCTATATATTAAGAAATTTCTTTTTTTTTAAAACCCTTAATCAAAAACGACATCTAGTACTTGAGAACTACCAAATTTCAGAGGAATCTAAATGTGTGCATTTTATACACCAGGTATTTTGTCCTCTAAGGAGAAATTCATTCCCATACAGAACCTCTATATCAAGCAGAGTTAACACATCTTTACACTATATATTGGCAAAAGTTCATTTCCTAGAGTCTGAAATGTGCAAGCAACATAAAGAACAAGTTTTTGCAGGCTACAGCTCCTTGGTTTTTTGTAAATTAAGTTCTCAATTTGTGATTTCTTAGAGATAGTTAAAAAGCGGTATAAAAACTGTTTCCTAGATCATACCACTGGCATTTCTTACTAAATACTCTCTATATGTTCATGAACATAAGCACTAAATGTGTTAAACTTATCTCAAAACTTTTAAAGTTAAGTTTAGCTGTGCAAAACCCTGTAGCAGCTGCAAGCAACTTGTTTTACTGGATGCAATATTGGAATACTGCCCTCGGGAAAATATACTTGAGCAAAATAGATCAATGAAATATTACTGCACAGAGACTATGAACTGTTATCTCTCCTTTTTTTCCCCCCATTTTATACAAAAATAATGAAAATAACATGACTTACCACATACTCATTTTTTTATCTCCCAGGCACACATGTTGGAGTTGATTCCAAATAAGTTAAAGGAGCAGTTTCTCATGTCTGCCCTTCCTCCTTAAACTGTCCCATATGTATTTTGTTGTTGTTAGTGTGATTGACAGGCTTGGCATTCATGGTGGGTGGGAGAAAAACATTCTTAAAGGAAAAAGCTAGAGTATACTCATAGTCTAAATAAATCTATAAAGAATGTTGGAAAACGAAGTCTTGCTTACAGCTGTCTGTCTAGAACTTTGATAAAAGTCTTGCTAATTGGTTTTGTCTTTTTAGTTTTTTCATTTAAGAGGAAATAAAAATAGCAACATAATCAAGAGAAATCACAGAGTCTGAAAGGGACCTGGAGAGATCTTGGCAGGGCTTCAGCAGAGAGGCAGGATCAAACACAACTAGAAGAAATTGGGTCAGTCTTGGAAATCAGTTTGGTAACCCTTTTTTTAAAATGAGTTCTTGGGGATGCATCAGATTCTCCACGTCCTTAAGTGGAACAGCAGGAAGAAGATATATAATAAATTTTGTGCTCTGCTGCTGGAGGGAGCAAAAGGAAATGTCTGTTTGTAAGGATAATTGCTGTCTAAGCACCAAATGGGCTTGACTAGGACATCCTGCTGTTTCTGAAGGAGCAAACCCGGTTTCATGAGCATTTGTTCATAAGTAGTAGTTTGGGAAACTCTTGTTAAGTCTTTTCACTTTCAGCACAATCTTCAATTTGGCTGTGTCTTACTGAAAAATGAGATGTCTAAACTGGTCCCAGTATGCTATTTATCCCACGGAAACCACTTCTGGCACAGTGATATCCTGACAGATTTTAGGAGTATGCTTGTTATGCAGCACCGATGTTATTAACAAAATCCTGAATACAGTTAAGACTAGGACAAACTCCTGTGGAACTCTACTGGAAATACTCTTTGAGTTTGGAAGTGATTCACAGGATGTTTTCTCAGTGAGAGTCAGATGACCTCTTACAACAAACAGTGCTTTAATCACTTTTCTCTAGTTTGTATGTGATGATTTTTATGTGGGGCCTCATTAAAAGCATCAGTGATAATATGGGCTTTGTACCCCTTATCTAGGTAGCTAGCATAATGAGGAAGGAAATGAGACTGGTTTGACACAGTTTGTTCCTGAAAAGTCAGTTTTTACTGCAGAAACAATTTATAGGTACATTGGGGCCCAACATTTGCACTGTATATTCTTGAGAACAGAAGTTGAGCTGACTGTTCTGTAGTTTGCTCTCCTCCTTCCCCCTTCAGGTTCAAGGGGAGATATTTGCCCTTTAGTTATATGAGGTATGAAAATGCAGTTCCAGAGTCTTGAGTTTCCTTTGTGACTGAAGTAGGTTTTTTAATGATTTTGATAAGTCAATTAAGGAGTTTTTCAGAGGCCAAAGAGAGCTATGCCTGCCTAAAAGCTTCATGAATCTTGGCCAATCTCCTTATTTTTTGTGGCAGTGTTTTCATCCGTCCTTGTTTCTGTGAGGGCATTCAGTGCTGTAGCGGGGAGAATCATAGGGCATAATATATCCATGTTTATCCAAAAGTTATGAAAGTCTTCATGTTATGAAATGGACATGTGGGTTTTTTTGATGTCTGTTCTGGTTTTGGTATGTGGCATTTCTTGGGATCACAAAAGAGTGAGATCCAAAGAAGCCTCAAAGGGAAAAAAAATAAAAAACCAAACCTCAGACCCCCAAAAACTTGTTGAGAATGGTTAGTACCATTGCTATGCAAAGACTGTATGCTATTTTGAAACCTATCACCTTTAAATCACTTCCACTATATACAGTTTGCTGCATAAATATGCCCTTTTTATTTATTTCAGTTATTCTCCATTCCATTTCTGGGGCATGTAGTTTCAACCAAATTTTAGTTATTGCCGAATGCTAGGGGATTTTGTTTGCATGTTTTGTCACAGAGACTGGTTACATGACATCAACCCCATTGTCTCAAGGACAATTGCTCTTTGTGTTATCACTCAACCTTCTGAAATCTTTTGATATGGGTTTTCATTGTTAGTTTGACCTTCTCTTTGGATCTAGCAACAGATTCAGCTGTTATTCTAGAGAGCTTCGCCACAACGAACCATGCATTAAAAATGTACTTATTCTCATAGGTATTTGTTTGTAGCCTGGATTTTGCACCCAGCTTTCTTTATCTTTCAAAAATTCATGTTTTTAACTAGTACAATAAAATATAACAGTAATAAAACCACAACCTGCTACAAAAGTGACATTGTTCATTAGAAATTCTCTTTGATTTTTTTGAAGGCTGGAATTGATGCTGTAGTGCTTGGTTGTGATATCCTTTGCAAGTACTCAGTATTTGCTGTTTAACTGAGCCACTTTTTTGATTATTCTTTTGAACACGTTGGCAAAATTTGCTGTCTGTTCCTCTAGATTCATATGCTGCCTTGTATAGTTTGCACTGAGACTTTATATAGTTTCTTTATAAAACCTTTCCTTTGAAATTCATCTGTGTTGACTCCTCTGATAAAATATGGAAAAATGTGTATGAACAGCTTTCCATCTGGCAACGTTTTTATGCACTAAAACCTAGTGAGTAAATTTAAAAACAGAAAATCAGTATTATTTCAGTGTCTTGCCTTATTTAAATAAAATTCCTATGCAACTTAAATTTGAAATGCTGTGACTGATGCTTCTTTTAATTTTTTTTTTAAAATATTGTGTGATGGATTTTGTTAGTGTAATGAATTCTTGTTCAACCACTATTGATTTTTTTGAGGCTTGATCATTGATATATGTAGAAAGTATTTTACCATGCCCATGACTCTTGATATGAAATAAATGGAAAAATGTCAAAGTAATACTACAGCTCCCAGTGGGCATCATGGATTGGTATCTTGCAGTGGAAGATCTCTGCAAAGCTGACCCTGTTGGTGCATATATACTGTAAATGCAGTGCCATAGTATGTTATGCTACTGTATTATAGTGTGTCTGTGATTCTGACGTGTAGGTTTCACTCAAAAACTTGTACCAGCTGAATTCTCAAAGGTTAGCACTTCAGTTCTCCTATTTATTTAGAACAAATGAGAGAAAAATGGACAGGATGAATAACTGGAGGGGGGGAACAGTACACTGCAAAATCTGGGACCTTTCTGCAGGACAGAAGGAGGTCTGAGGGAAACTGGTTAAATGGCATAGAGAGGAGGGAGCGTCTGAGAGCAGAATCTGCAATATCAAGTTGTTTGGGCAAGGTATTTATTGCTTATTGTCGCAAAGAGAGCATGTGGAAGGAAGGAAGGAAAGGAGCAAGAAGTGATTGTTTTGGAAGTTCCAAGGGGTTCAGGGAAGGATGCTATTCACTATTCAAGAGGGACGGGGTGGAGCGTCTGTGTCAGCTGGCCAGCATCCAGATATTGTTTGGACCAAAAATAAGAAGACCTCTCTGCTTCCAATCAGCAGATCCCTGAAAACGAAGTCGGGAAAATGAAGTTCTGAGCCTGTTAAATAAAGGCAGACAAAAGGAGGAATTCCTAAGAGGAATGGAAGCTTGAAGATAGATTGAGAAATAGATAGAAGATAGAGAAATTTAAGGGATTGACAAAGGGAGAGGGTTTAGAAGTGGAAGGGTACAAAAAGTAAAGAAAAGGAGAAAGGAGACAAGCTGTATAAATAGAGAATGTTTCTCAAGGCTTTTTGTTTCATAAATAGGGTTTTACATGTCTTATGTCCTTAGCCTGCTGACATAGATAAAATTTAATGAGCAGAGTTTATTTGACAGTCAACAGAGAATATGATAAAATCTCAATAAGAAGGACCTTGAAAGCTGAGAGATCTATTTTTTAAAAAATTCTTACTTTTCGGGGAGATATAAAAAAGATATTTCAAGAGATACTATGTTTATGATAATAAATTGTAAATGAAAAACCTATCAAGAAGAAAATGACAAACTGCTTTTGAATTTTTCTCATGACTCACAAAACTTAAACTCAGTAATTTCATAACCTTTTATTCTAGATCCTTTTATTAACTTGGTTTTGTTTATCATTTATCATTTAGGTAATGGTAATGTCATTGGACATCTATCACCATGGTATTAAGTGAAATTACATCCAGGCAAAATGCCCTCATGATTACAAGAGAGGTATGAAAGGAAGAAACCGTGACGGATTGTTTCCCACACCAAATGTGGAGGAGTCTTCTATTGTTATGTGCTGAATAAAGCTGGAGTTTGGTGTGCTTATGTCAATTCTCTTTTCATTTTTCTTGTGAGCTTGCTTTTGTCAACCTTTCTCCCATACCTTTAGCATCTCCGGTTCAATTGTCACAGAGATACTCAAGAAAAACTGACTTTTCTCACAGGTATTTGTTTGTACGTTGCCAAAGTGCCTTGTATGAATCAATGACAATACAGAGCTGTTTCTGTTTATTCTCTCCTCTTTTCTAAAGTCAGAAGCCATACTAATTGTGTTGGTTTCTTTCCAAGGAAATATATGTTGCCTATTGGAAAAGTGCCGGGGGGGATTTTGTTGTACCAGGTGGAATTAGTGGGAATGAGAGTAGTAGTTTATTGCTGCTTATGTTGGTACCATTAAAGTGTATCTCGAGATTTTTTGCTGTTCTTAGGAAATGTTGGGCTCAGAATTCATGCATATTGGAAGCCAATGGAGGATACTGCAGTAGCACTTCTCTTGTGTGTTGTAAACATTCTTCTGATAAGCTTTTTAGGGGTCTGGATATGAGGTGTTTGGTATGCATCCATCTACTGACAGCATTATAAATATTGCATTTCTGACCTTCAGATTTTCTCTTTTGATCTCTGGTTAAATGATATATTTGCCAGTTTGACACTGCTGACATTCTGTCTGTTTGGTCTAGCATTGTTATACCATGATTCCTTGTGATCCCATTGTAATGGGAATGATGTATCTCAAGTGATAAATATACTTTGAAGCAATGTGGGGAATAAACACACTGGCTAAACTGCATTTGCAAGAAAAGTTTTTATTGTGAAATGCCTACTTCAGTGTATAGTATAAATTATTTACCTAATGTCGATGTATTTAACATTGCTGTTTTATCAGATAGTGTAAAGGAGGATAAGCTGCTATTTGGGTGAATAGTAAGTGTCTTAATTATGGTTTTAAGCAGATTTCCACTTACTTTTGTTTTCCCTTGCACTGCATTGGGCAAACCTGCATTTGCAGGACAATAAACTGAACAGTAGTAGAAGTAGAAGCTTCCTGTTTTCCCTCAGTGACGAATGCTTCACTTCTCTAGAAATAGTCTATTCTCTAGAACTGGTAAATATTAACTTCACTTCTAGAGAAGTGAACCATAAATCATAGGAAGTGAGAGAATAAATGAACACAAAATTTGCACTCTAGTATACTCTTATGCTTGTTTTAAGTTTTTGAACACTTCAAAAGCAGTCCTACCTTAGAATTCCATGCCTGTTTTCAAAAGTTGATTGGAGGTATGATGTGAATAAAGACTTGATAATGTTACCTGCATTCCTGATAAATTGAAGTCTGTTTAGATTCAAGTATTTTATGAAAAGTCAGTGGGAGTTTTTTACGCATAACCTTCATGTCCTTGTTCCTTCGTTATTAAAATGAAATGAGAACTTTTAAAAAAAAGTTGACAATAAATGTCATGCTGATAAAAACCTCACCACTGACCTTCAAAGCAATGAGATTTGACTATGATATGGTTATCCACTGAGGCCAGAAGTTACAAATCAGATGATGCAGTGATGACTTTCATCCTCTGGAATGTACATGTTCTGCATAACATCCCATGCCTCATTTGTCACCTCTTTTCCGCTGTCCAGAGCATGATCTATTATTTCTACTTGCAATTTTGCATCTCTCCGTTGTTGGCAGACTACAGCAGACAATTGAATTCCCTGGCAATTCTCTCTTGGTCAGCTGTGCCCCAGTTCATAAAGCTTCATATGCTGTGCTGTATATGTGATTGGCACATATGAATGCAAAAGCTGTGGGAACATACAGTGGCCCTGATACACCTGTATCAGCAAAATGAAATACCCTATAGCTTATAACATATTAGAAGTTATTTAATGTCCTAGTAAGATTGCTTTTAACTGTATTCATCTCCACTCTTTGCTGTTGACTTGGGTGGCTGACCTTTAGCTGGACTTTAAGGCACAGAAATAATTTTATCGTTTAGAGGTAACATTCTGTCTCAGTGGCTGCTGCAGGCACTCTGAGCCAGTGTCCTATTGCATCACTGACATGATGCCATCAGTGTTGCTTAACTGGCCAGTCCAGCTTTTGGATTTCTACTGACACTTTGCAGAGTGCTTACATCAGCTTCAGTCATGTCTTTATTTCTGGTTTTAAGGAAAGCTCAAAAACATGTAAGGGACAATAACTATCAAGTAATTTTCATGTTGCACTTGGAAAGCCTCACAATCACTCACTCATTAAATAATTTCTTTTTTAACTGAAGATCTTCCTCACCTCTTTTCCCCATAACTTTATCTATCAAGATTTCATAAATAATTGCAGATCCAAAAGGAAGCTTGAATTGAGGTATTGAAAGATTTAAGTGTCTTAAGAACTGAGGTTCTGCTCTGGATGGACTGAACTCAGGAACTTCATGATACTATAAATAATTATTTTCATTTTCCTTTTTGTTCTCATAACAGAAGAATTGCATTCAGCTCTCTTACCTCTTGCTGTTTCTCACAGCATGCAAACCCTTGTGAGTCAACATTTTCTGTAAGAGCAGAACAGCAGGAGAGAAAGGCCAGAAAGAATGCAATAATTTTTTTGTGAGGGTTTTCTTAGATCAATCTCCTTCAGATTTTTTTATCTGTATCCCAGGAAACCTGAGAGCCCAGATACTTGCTTGTCAAACTAAGTAGGCTGAAACACTTCTCCTGCACAAGTGTGGTTAAGAATCTCTAAGAAGGTGAGGAACATCGTAGGAGGTATATGGTGGCCAACTTTGGCTGCCTCTCTGAAAGACTGGCTTTCACCCTGCTACTGATACAAATCAGACTGAAAAAAGGACCGGATCCCTCTGTTTGATGTGAGCCAATATACCAATTCATAAGGATTGCCTTCCTGTCTCCTATTTTGTTTCCCCTGAGTTTCTGTCAATTTTTCTGCTTTTAGGTTACGAACCGCCTGTGGTAATGGGGTGTTTTCCCCTTCTTGAAAGATTATAAACACCTCAAAACCAAGGTGACTCTGTCGTGGAAAAGCAACTTTCTGTGTCTGCTCACCCTGTCAGAAAGGCAGAGCTTTCATATTTATGGTGTTTAATCCTCTAACAAAAACATCCTTGCCTGTACTGCCTATAACTAGTAAGAAAATACCTTTACAATTAGTTCCCACTATGAACTCCAGTTTTAGAATATCTGCCTTACAAAAGAAGACTCTTTTCAAATGCAATCAGTCTCAGAAAGAGCAAAGTTGAAATTTAGCATTTCATATAAAATATCAATGCTATTTGACAGCTTCATAGTAGTAGAATTTAGGAGAAATGTTGAATAACCTTCCCTGTTTCAGAAGGTATCACGTTGATACCTTCTTTAAGACTTTATAGTCTTTTAGTTATAAAACTTTTGCCTAATTAGAGGAACTTTGGGTTTTGGATTTAACATTATTTGGAAACTTGAAAAGCAAAATCAAGTAAACTTCTTGAATGGAGATGACACCACCCACTTTGTTCACAGAGGAGATGAAAATAGTACTGGGAAATATCTGTCAAAGGTTACATGGAGTTTCAGTATGGAAGCTTAATTTTTTTGTGAGGGGATTTTAGTAGGTTTTTGCCAAGTTCCATTGTTGATATTATCATTTGTATTGTTTGCACACTTTGAGTGTTCTAATAAATGTTCTAAATAAATTTTTGTTTTACATTAACTCCCACAGAATATGCTGCAGAAAATTGTTAATCTCTTTATTTTGTTTAGATATCTAAATTGCAAATCCATTGCAGATAAACCCATTCATTTTTATAAACTGAGTAAGCAGAGATAAAAGCACTTTCAGAAAGGATGCCTTTTAGTGAACTGTTTTATTAGAATGACCCCAGAACCACTCAGTTGAAGTTCAGGGAGAAGAACTTGAATCAAATGAAGTGCTGTTTATTTCCAGAGAGGATCTTAATCCTTAATGTGCTTTGCTTAATGTTACAGGATCGTCTAGGGGAAGTTAGTGCTTGCTGTTCTTTGAAGTTACCAGCTGAATTCTGAAGACTTTGCAAGAGGACAGAGCACTTTGCTGGGCTGACACAGCACAAAGGAGGTGAAATCACATCACTGTTAATGAATGTTTTTCAGCACATTTTGAGAAGATGAGTTTGTGTTAAAAAGAAGTGAAGAGGATCAATGATAACGATGCATTTTACTGTTTGAATAACATTTCAGATTAAAAATATCAACACACTTTCCCGTCCTCAAGCATGATGAGGACATAGTAGAACAGGGAATGTGTACCAACACAAACTGCACTGAGGAATAAGCTATTGCAGTCAGTTATAGCAGGTGAGAGACCCTGTGTGTTTTCAGTCAGTAAGAGGCTGAAAACAGAAACCAGGAAAGACTTTTTGTATGGTAACAGGCATTTTAAGTTGAATAGCTTTTAATCTAGGGCAGCCAATCTTATATAAAGTCTAAGTAGTAAAGCTTTCTTCTAAAAGATTAGCACAATGAAATTGCAAATCCATTTTGAAATAGACTGCTTGATTTGAAGAATGAGTAGTGAACTTGGAGGTGAAAGTTATTCTCACCAAATATACACAGAGCTGGTGCCAGTGGCCACATAAACATACTGTACAGTTTTTTCCCCCTTCTTCAGGAAAATGTATTGAATACCATTTTAATTAGATTTCATTTTACTGTTCCACATTTTGTTCTTACAGGATTAACAAATATAATTTCAAATAAGTCACTGCAGTGGCAAACCTCTTATGAACAATGCTTAGATGTATTTATTGTCCAAGTTAAATTCCAATAAGAACAAAACACTGGTCAGCAAATCCTAATTTAATAAATTCTTTTCCTATATATTTATTCTGAAATTTAATAATGATCAAAAACACATTTCAAAGCAAAACAAAGAATGACAAATTGCAGTTGCAAAAAATCTGCTATTACAGACTTAGGGAAATGGAACAGTTTCCAAGATGGGTTGTAATGCTCTAGGCTAATCTTAACTCTGTTGCTATTTATGCAGTGCATATAGGAGGTGGTAGCATGTAGTTAAGAGGAATACAAAGCACTACAATGTCATGTTGTAGCAGCCCATAAGGGGGAGTATTCAACTGCATTGAATCCTTAGAGCCCAGGAACAGAGAAAGATCTAATGCAAGGCAGTTGATCTCCTGTTGACAGTGAAAAGTAATATCCTAAAAGAAGAATTTGGCAGTTCTTTAGACTCAAAAAAATTTTCACCCCATGTATACATAAAATCAAATGGAGGGGTGTTTTTTGGTTGGTTGGAATAATTTCTTCATTTATTTGACTGGATGGTTAATTTATTAAAAGTTCAGTTGGGAATACTTATACATACAAAATTATTGTTTCATTTTCTTTCCCATATTTATGCAGGCTCTATCTGTAATTTTACCATAGATAGTTGATGTTGTTTACAAAAGGATCTTTTATTGTTACTGCTGTAACAGATAGGAATCTAGCCCACAGTATACATTCATGCAGGAGGCATTTGCAGCTGTCAAAGTTGGCAGCTCATTGGTTTGTTTTGAGATCTGTGGATAAAACCCAACGCAGATTAATGACAAGATATAGGATATTTTTTTTTTTTATAACTGACACTTGGTATCAAGGGGGCTTAACATGACCGTTGACTGTTAGTTTATCCTGGCAAATTTTGTGTGGAAGGCAATAGAGTAATGTTATGCTTTGGAAAATGCTATACTTTTCCTTTTATTTGGGAATCTCCATGTTCTTCTTAAATGCTATTTACGCAATTTAAGCAAGTCATAATTATCAAAGTTAGAATTCTTAATGTTCCCCTATTTGTCAGCAGTGAAAATAAAACAAATACAGAATTTTGCTCTGTACTAGTGTGCAACCTCTCACTGAACCTTCATAAGCAAAATATTTTCTAACTCTAGAAAATATTTTCAAATTCATTTTTATTGTGACCAGCATATAAAAGGGAGATAAGTGTTAAACTTTCACCTTCTTGTTTGTCTGCCAGGGCTGATATTGCCCATGTGCATACATCACCTTGTGAGTAGAAGCTGTGTTATGATATGCCAGGTTCTGGCTTTGATACACTTTCTGGTGAGTAGATGTTTGCTGATTATAGAACTTCAGGACTTAATGTTTGCTCAGTTTGAAATAAGTTCTTTAGTGAAGACTTTATTTGAAGATGATCTACAGTCACTGATTGTAAGCCTAATGGATTTTTCTTTGCACTTTTGAATTGATTAAACAGCGACTTCTGAGTTAGACATTTGGGAATAAGTGATATTGAACACACATATTTCATGTACATTTTTATGCTTTAGTAAGCCAAGTTCAAGAAGTGTGTCAACAGTAATTGGAAATGATACCTTTATCTCTATCAAACTGTCTTTGAAAATGGCCAAAATTACTGAAATTTGTCTTAATGAGCCAGAGATAATAGTTTCATTTTTTGAAAGGATTACTTTTTCTTGAAATAAGTTTGTGTTTAGAGGAAACAAGGAATGTGTTCTCAGTCTGGAATAGTAGTTACCACTCCTTTCTCAGGTGAACTATTTGAGTATTTGATGTTCCCCAGCAAAAACAGTGATCACAAGAACAGGCATTTTAGCTGAGCTGTTCTTAGCACACAATTGTCCTCATGTAGCAAGATCATCCCCTTGTGTTGAAGTAATTAATCTAAATTGTTCACTGAACAATTCTTTCTCCATTTCAGTTTACTGTTCAAATATTTCTTCATAAAATATTGCTAGATATAACACTGGAGTCTGGCTTTAAAAAGTGATTAATTCCCATTTTATGGACAGTATTATTGGCATACAAGTTTCAATTAAATTTATGAGATTAGGTTAGAAGAATTTATATTTAGAACAAATCACATGAAGAAAGAAATTAAATCTCTATGGATAGAACCAAAGTTTATGTGAGGGGTCATAAAGGTCATACATACAATGAGACTGGACTTTACTTGTCATATCTTAAAAAGCCATGTGTCATGTTCAGCCATTATGCAAAATATTATGGTATAATATTCTCTCCTGGATGGTGTAGTAATAAGAAGTTGGACAGCAAGAAAATGTGCCTCTAGTTAACGTACTCCCTCTCTCCTTGAATCCCTCAGGAAAAGTCATTGTCCTGAATCTTTGTTGATACATGACTGCTGTCTCCGATAAAGCCGTACCAACTGAAGGATAAACGTTTTCAGCTTTGAGCATTTGACCTACCCAACACAGACAAAATGTTTTTAACATTCATAGAAGTGAAAAGTGTATATGTGTGTATGCACCAGTATGCAAGTTAAAAGCACATTTCTTCTGCACCAGTTGTAAAGGGCACCACTCTTCCCTAGATCTTACTGAACGCTTGTTTACTTATTTAGACTTCTGAAAACCTTAGATGTCTCTTATTGAAACACAAGTTTTTCCTTGCCATCTATTCAAGTTTCAGTTTTAGTAGCTGAAGCAGAAATAATCCAGAAGCTGGCCTTAAACCAGGAATGAAAATGAAAACTACTCAGTGCAGAAATCATAGCACTCATCTTGGTCTTCTTTTTCATGAAGTTTTCAAATAGATTTGTAAATTCATAGGTGTTAAGGCTGCAAATGACTAACAGTCATTATAGAGCGTGACCTTTTGCATAACAGAAATTGATTTATGTAAAAAACCCCGCGTGTTTTATATCCTGTGACTGTGATTGAACTAAAGAATATCCTTCATAAAAATATTCGGTTTTGATAAAGAGCTTATGGTGTTTGAGAATTTGCCACCAATGCATCTGCACAGAAATTGATGAAGGTGAATGGATCACATTTGCCAGGTATTTCTGTTGAGAGCTTGAATTTATCAATATAGCTGTATATTGCATGACATTGGTCTAAATATATCTGAGTATATCTCATTAGGGCTTGTCCTGATGTGTCAAAATATGACTATTAAAAACCAAGATCATAGTTAAAGGAATGCCTGCAACTTATTTAAACAGGAGCATATGTTTAAAAAAACCCAAACCATTGTCAATGCCTACCCCAAGCACTGTTCAGTACTGTTGCCAAAATCTAAAAAGCTGGAGATCCAACGCATAAGATACTAAACTGATTGCCCTGGGATTCATTTTGCTCATGTTCATATAGGACTCAGTGTTTACAGAACTTAGATAAACCAGTAAATATCACCAGCATAAGCTGACTCTTTTTTATCTTTTTTTGCTCCTCATTCAAAAAATGATATTTTAAAATAAAAATAGCCCTAAATTCAAAAATAAAAGAAAGAATTAGGACAATAAGTATTTTGAAATTGCTTTATGTTGCCTGGCTTCACGTCAAGTAAAAAACATTTTTCAGCCTAAGCTGAATATGGGTTATTTTTGGATAATTGATAGAAGGAGTTTCATTTTTGGTTGCACAAACACTTTTAATCACAGAGAAACATTGTGGTTTCATTTTATGGACAGTGTCCTGCCTTTTCTAATCAAACAAGTATTTCTTTCAACAATTGTTCAGCAACTGAACCAAACCCGCTTTCTTGACCTGCTCACACTCCTACTCCATGTGCTTCTCTGTATCCAGGATAAAGCACTTGCCCATATGACTTCATTAATTTGCCCAAGAACTATGTCTAATTAGGGGCCTCGTATGATCACGTTATGGGATGAAGAGTAGAGAGAAGATTAAATAGAAAAGAGGTGCAAAAGCTTGGCTTGGAGTTGTGCAGAGGAAAATTATTTCTTGTATGACCACAAAACCAAGCCAGGTGCCTTCTTCTGAATGAGGTCTGACTCCAGTCTGTTGGACACTGTCACCCTGAACACAGCTGTTGCCTTCCCACACCTAACACCCTTATATGAGCAGGAAGGTTTCTTTACTTGCACAGGAATTAATTAATCATAAACCCATTGGGTAATGTGGATATATAATCCCAGAAATCCTGACCCCTGGTACCCTAACATTGCCCATTTGCCTGAAATTGTTGGCCTTGTAGTACTTTTGGGCCATGGGATCCTATTGAATTCAATGCTTAGCAGTAGTAAACTTGGAGCTCTAAAGATTTAACTTGTTCATTGTTGTTCAAAAATGATTCCTTTTAGCCAAAATCCAAGCACAAATTTCAGACCCTTGCTCACATCTGTGCTCAATGTTTTCTCATTTCTAGGCTTAGTCTAAAAGACAGGCAAATGAGCTTTGTTTCCTTTGAACCTAATGATTATCCTAACCTAATTGTAAGTATGGATGTATTGTGTCACACAGCTGAAAAAGATTGAAAAGCAGTGATCTAAATGGAAGGTGGATGAGTTTGGAGCTTCTAGTCACTTATGAAAATAAAAAAGCCTGAAGAGTGTCAAGTATGCTGCTTAAGCTTACATATGTGCCTATTTTGAAATGTGAGGGAGGGGAATAGTATTGACTATTTTTCAGGCATATTCAGCATGAATTAGGGTGCAAAGTGACATATAACTGTTGTGTGCAGTTTATTTGTAGTACTGAAGCAATCTTAACAAGGCTGAGTGTATTTAATGTGTCCATTTAAATAGATGTCAATTAAATGTGGCTCCTTGGGAAATACAGCAACAGGACAGGCCTTTGGTCATTGCTGTAGTGAAAAAATAGTCTCAAACTTGACAAGTAAAGAACCTGAGTGATTATTGGTTTGATGTACTGCTAAAGTCTTTCTTGCTTGCTCTGGAGATAATTGAGGAGGCTCTACAGCCTTTCTTAAAAGTAATTCATAAAGTGACTGGCTCTACTATGTATGAAATGCCTTCTCAGCTGGATATTCTAACATCAGCTTGCTCAGGCTTTGCAAGGGCAAGATTTTTCAAATTTTCCTGGATGGTTTACAGAGTCAGGTGCAGCAGTTGACTTCTTTTGGCTCAGAGATTTTGGAGAAAGGCTGAGTTGTAAGTTTTGATGTCAAATGTGCAGTATTGTGAGTGACAAGGTAGGAACGAATCTTAGCTCCATCTGCTGTGTACTGCGTATTTAGTAGTTTTACTTTACAAGTTTACTTTTCCATTCTTTTCCTAACGATTTCACTCAATGAATGTGCTATATTCCTGTGCCAAGCTGTGTAAAATAGCTTTGAGAACACATGAATGCAGATACATAAAGTAGAGCTAGTCTGAAGAAGTATTGCCAGTTGTTACTTCTTTCCTGCTTGGTCCTTTTCCCTCAATTTCTGCCCCTCACCTTTACCCCTCTGTTGTACTGCTGCTTGTTTACGCTGGTGTTTGTGCCGTAACCTGCTTGTGGGTAGTGCAGCTGTGGAGGTGGCATGAGGTGATCCTGTTGTGGTTTGCTGTGAAGCAGAGGGGGCATGCGTGATGGCTTCCTATCCCACCACAAAGGCTGCTGGGTTTGGTTCTTCTTGTCTCATGATTTTGACCAGTGAGCAGTGACGAGAATATGTCTAACTGGTTGCTAAAAGGGAAAAATATTTATTTCCTCTAATATTTTTTCCCTCAAATGTGAATTTATTTTTATTCCCTCTCAGAAACATCCACTCTTACAGTCTTATTTAGGTAGTTTCTTTAACCTCCCTTTGTCATTATTCATCAAGAAATTCTTGTGTTCGGTTCCTCGGTTCCTTTCACCACGCTGGTTACAACCAGAACAGGAACAGCTCTCAAAAGTTGATCTGAACCTTTTTTTTTTTCAGTCATGTAAGCTGAGTGTAATTGCCCACAGTTGTGTGCCCTCTCTGTCCCCTGTCACATGTGTGTCCCCATCCCCCTCTCTCTCCTTATTTTTAACACTTGTGCAATGTGTGGGAAAGGATCAAGAAGACATTTTAACTCATATAACCTATATACAAGTGAAATAAGCAGCCAGGAAGCCATTAAGTCTGTATAAAAGGAAAGATATGCTGTAAATATAATTACTTGTGACAAAGAATTTTCTGGATTTACTGAAGTATGAAAATATACATGGATTTTTCCCTCTGCAGGTTGTGCAACATGGCACATTTTGTACTTTATTAGATGCCTACACAAGATAATGGAATGATCAGCTTTTCTATAGATACAAACCCATACTGTTAGCAAAATATAATTTTAGCAATGTTAACTGCATAGTTCAGTGATCATGATACATGCATCCACACCCCCACACCCCACTTACAATTCTTTAATTAAACTTGTGTATACAGTTTCTACATCACAGCCCATTTTGTTCACGCCGAAGAGACATCTTGGATTACTTTCCCATACATTAAAAAGCATGAATACATCTTATATCATTATTTTAGTAGTTCAGTAGTATTGAGTATCTTCCTCCATAGACTTCTTGACATGATTTTGATATACATTCACTTACAGCTGTCAAATCTGTAGTCTGTGTATGTTGTTATGGCTTCCTCCTCCTTTGAAGGTTATTGTACAGTTGCTGTGCATGTTATGTTGAGATATTCAGGTGTTCTGTGTGCTGAGTCTGTAGAGCACAGACTGGTGGGTAAGGCCATAAGAGAGAAAAAGCACTATTTTCCTCAGTGCCTCATCTAAGTAAGTTGGTGGTTTGGCCTAAATATATACAGGAGATTATCTCCAAATTCTCCTATTTTACTCATTTGCTTTGGACAGTGAAAGCTTGAGTGGTAGGTTGGTGTGACTTCTCTGGTGCTTGACTCAAGCTTGCAGAAGAGCAGCCCAGAGTATCAGGAAATGAGCTGGCTGGTTTTTGAAAACATGTATGTACTTAACTTGTCAAAATACTATTTCTTGGCTATATGATAATTTTGGGATCTGCTGGTACCTGGTCTCCATAACCATAGCAGAGTCTTAGGATTTAGGCCTTTCTCTCCTCTAACTTGTCCTGGTTTTACATCTTTGTAAAATAACACAGTTGCACAGACAAATTTAGCCCCTATTTTGTTTTTCATGTGTGTATGGATGACATTTTGAATTCTAGTGCATTGTAAACCTCATAATGATCTGCCAAAACCAAAAGAAAACTATATTGAATTGTGTCCTTAATAACATTACAAAATGCAAAGTGACTAAAAATAGCATGTACTTTTAGTAAATTTTTGAGTAAATTGTAACAGCAGCATTTGCAAATATATTTACCTGGTTTATATCCTTCCCGCTGTCATGTTTCATAATATACGATAATAATTAGTTTAGCACAGGAGCAGAAAACCAGAAGGATATAGGAAACCTTGTGGGGAGAAAGACATTGAAGCTTCCTGGTGAAGTTCTTTAGTATTGTGTGTTCTTATGATTTTTCACTTAAATATTGAATTACCAGCTTGATTAATAGTTATGTGATGGTACGTTGAGTCTGACATTTTTTATGTAGAAGAAAATTAACTTCTGTTTCTTAAAACTAAATCCTCTCTGCAGCAGCGAACATAGGAAAGAGAAGTAAAGCTCATAATGTAACTACTTCAATTAGGTGCAAAAAGTATAAATACGTGTCAAAGCTTGTGATGGAATTTTCTAATAAGCAGACATGCATCACAAAATAATGGCCTGAGACTTGCACCTATCATTTAAAGAGTCATAAAGATGACTCTAAAGGCTGCCTTCTCAAAAATATTCTACGGACGGTGCTTTTTTGTATAAAGATCAATCAACATATGTTTACTGCTAAACATATGAACATACAGTGCTACACTGGGGCACAGTTTCTAGGGGCTATTGCAACTTTGAATCAACTTAGCAATATTGAGTTTTCTGCAAGATGAAACAATGGAAGCAAACCTTGAGCTAGCCTGGAAAAGGAATTGCTCATAGCTTGGAGAAATAATTTTTTTATGCAGTTGGAAATAAATTAACCTTCATTGTAGCTATGCAAAATAAAAAATGTGTAAGTGTTTTGTGATACTCCAGGCAGCTGCCAAATTAATAGGTGAAGTCAGTAAAAAATGGAAAGTATGCTTTTTGTGGAAACTGTGTCAAGAGCTGTTTTGGGTTAAAAAAATCCTGCTGCCTGATGCTAAGCTTGCTGCTGTGAATTAATTACCCACCTAGGTTACTTCTGCTGTAATTAGTTCTGCATTAGTGGAATGCTGAACCTCAATAAATTAAAAAGGTGAGAATTCTGCTCCATTCCACTCTGCTTTTTGGCTTCCTTCAGTTCAGATTTCTAGGATTTAAAAAAAGGCTTCTAATAGATTTTTCCTTCACCTGCAATATTCACAACGCATCACTTGAACATCTGTTTTCTTTTCTCTCTGTAGATAAAACAAAGATATGTCTAATCCTCATCAGCAATTCCTTCAGCTTCTCTGATGCTGGCTCTGAGTTCTTCCTACAGCTTATTTCAGTGGAGTGTGCAGAAGGAGCTCTGTCGGGACTCACCGTGCTGTTAGGTGTTACCTCTTGCTTTTGCTCAATAGCCAAAAACTGAGATAAAATTTATCTTGGTTTGACTTGCATAAACTCTTAAGAAGGGGGCATTTTGTATAATATTATTCATAAGTTTTTCTTCCCTTTGCAACAACATTATCTATGGTACTTATTCTTACTTACTTCTCTCTTTTATATTACTTGGTTAGATTATCTGCTCAGCTTGATGGTGTGGGAACTTTCCTGTACTACTCAAAATGGAACGTACAGCTGAAAGATTTCTGTGAATCATAGTAATAGCCTTTTCCTAGTTTTCATTATTTTGGCTTAGGTACTTCTACCTTTATTAAATGCATCATGCTTTACTACCTGTAAATGTAGAAGGCATAAATCTCACACATACTGCTGTTCGTATGTTCTGTAGTGTAAGTAGGTCTGGAAATGCTGCACTGTTACTTCAAGATGCATCAATTCCACCACCTAGTAACGATTATAACAACTAATTAAAAGAAGATAAATAAACAATTTAGATGTTTTATTTGCAGTGTCCTACTAGAGAAGCAGAAGAGGATGTAAACATTCTTTATAGATAATAACAGTTATAACAGCGTTATAACTTTATTATAATTTAACAGTGTCAATTTCTAGTATTATATGGTTATAATATTATAAGAAGTTTCTGAAATGTTTATAGTTTAAAGTTTATATATATTATAATATTATAAGAAGTTTCTGAAATGTCCACAGAAATGTTATTGAGTCACTGTTGCTATAAATAATATTTACAGCTGCCTAAATATAGACTGTGCAACCCCGTTTTTGTAGCTCCTCATCTCTGGAAGGTTGCTTGCTATTTCTTAGTTAATGGAAATGTCTTTAATACTAGCAGTGAGATAAATGGGACCAGCTAAATAAATGCTGCTCAAAATCCAGGCAGATTCACCTTTGTAAACTATGCTTGGAAGAGATGCATAACTGTCAAAGGAGCTGCCTGGCTATGTATATTGATGGGATTATGCAGATATGTCTCTGCTTGTTGCTAAAAGTTCACAAGGCTCTCATGAGACTAAAGTATAAAGAAAACCATTGATGTAGAAGCACAAAAATCAAAGAATAGTCCAATAACGATCACAACAAGGAGAAGCAACTACCATACACAGAGTAACTAAAAAGAACAATTGTAAACTTTGTTACTGAACAGAGAGACTGAAGGATGAGTTAAAATAATAGTTTCCAGGGAATATAGGCATATTGATCTGAGTAGGAAGTAGCTCATGCTAGGATTTGTCACCAATTACTTTTCCTTATGCTGTAAGGGAGAATCCTAATGCTCTGTTTAATTATTCATAACTATGATATTGCTCTTCCCTAGTTTCTTCAGAAAGGGTTGAAAAAAAAAGAAACCTTTCCAGAATACCTATGTATGCAGTAAATTAGACAAGCTGTTAGCTCTTGGTATGATTTGAGAGATGTTGCCAAAGAAATTATTTTTATTCAGATTTTCATTTTTAATTAGGTAGCAAAAACCCCCAACACCAGCTATTTCATCCATATACATCAGAAATACTGTATATTTGATGACAACAACTACAAAATTTTGTGTCCTCTCTAAGTCTACTTTATATGCTAAATAGCATCATGCAGCCAAGCGAGCATATTCAAAGCATACTATCATTTAATAAGTTCTTTGAAATTCTTGGTCATATGGCTTCTTATGGAGTTTATCATCTTTGATGGGAATAATTCAAGCACCTATACCTCAGAACTGCCCCCTAAAAATATTCTAGTGGTTCAAAGAATAAAAATATCACAGAATCAATTAGGTTGGGAAATACTTCTGACATTGAGTCCAGCCTTTGACTGAACACCCACCACCTTGTCAACCAGACACGACACCAGGTGCCACATTCAGTCTTTCCTTAAACACCTCCAGGGATGGTGACTCCATCACCTCCCTGTGCACTCATTCCTGTGCCTGATCACCCTTTCTGTGAAGAAATTCCTCCTAATGTCTAACCTGAACCTCCCCTGGTGCAGCTTGAGACTATAAAAAGGGATGTGGGAGAATTCATTTTTAAACCAGGAGAAACACTTGCTGTACGATTTTTAGGCACTGAGAGATTGGTAGAACAGGTATAAATGACAAAGGAAATGCTTAGCAGCCACGAAAGCCAGAATTCAAACAGGATAATAGTAATGGGAATATCTAGACAAAAACAAATGTGAGAAGCATTAAAAAATTTCCATGAATTGGTTCATTGGAAAATACTGAATTACTGAAGAAAAATTACTAAATGAAAAAGCTAAGGAAAATTAATCATTGTGAAACAATACTGCATGAGATGCTGTTAAGCTTATGTGAAATAAGAAATCAGCCAATCACATCTCTGATTTTTAGTGTTGGTATTTGAGAGATGCTTTCTCTGAAGGTTGGCAGATTGTAGCTATGTATTAAAAGCAAATTTCACCATTCTCCTCATGAAAACTGTATGAGTGGACAAGTACTATTTTATAAAATATTTACAATTCAGCTCATGTGACAGCAGGGCACTGATAGACTGACAGTAATCAAGAACATGCAGTGAAAGCGTGTGTGAATACTGAAATTCAGAGGAGCTGTGCTTTCCAGCACTTTTTCTCCCAAAGAACCTCCCTTTGAAGTTGATCAGTACTCTGGGCCTCAGAGGAGTTTGGGATGCTGTTGTTGGCACCCACATCACAAGTGATGAAAAATGTTTACTTAAATGGCCATCAGTATTTGTGTCGAATTCTTAATCTTTCCCTTTGATAGTGTGCAAAAGTGATCCACAGCAAGAACGTAAAAGTTTGTTCTGGATTTCCCTCAAGGGATGTGAAATACTCTGAACTCCATGAGACTGTAATGAGATGGAAAATTTCTGCAAGTTTCTGTGGTTTTAGGCCACGAATCATATGTGGTGTCGTGACTCAGATAACAGCATACTTTTCCTTTGTCATAAATAAGAGACGTGCTTTTTCTCAGATGTCGTATTTACTTTCTCCCTAATGCATGTTGTACTTTCTGTGGTACTGCCAAAAATATTATGATAAAATATTGTAGGAGAGTAAATAATTCGCTTCTCTGGGATACGGAAATCCTGTTAATTTTATAAGGTACATTTAATAAAATTGCGTCATTGGCAGAGACTTTTTAATATTATACTGTGTTTATTAGAGAAAATCTCTTTGCATTAGGTTCAAAGCCAGAAATTGATTTCCAAAGGAGCTGAGTGCCTAGGTTGCTTAGATATTTTGAAAATCCCACTAGGTCTCTGTTTTCAGCTTTTTGGCACCTAAATACCCTTGAAAATCTGTCTTAAGAGCTATAACTGTAACACAAAGGAATAATAACTTGTTATTCATGCCAGAAGTATTTTACTGGCACTGAGCATATTGATGTTACACTGGGGAAAATTATATTTACATGTTTTAGAGCACTGAATTAATTATAACATAAAATAAAACTTTGTTTAACATATGTAAAGAGTCTGTTCTCTTATACATTATTCCTAGTAGGGATTGAGATCAAATGTTTTACCAAGCCTAGGAAAGCTCTAAACAGGGAAGTGACCAATGTTCAATGGTTGATTAGTAGTCACGAAAAAAAGACATGGAACAACCAAAACAGATTGCTCAGCCTTAATGCCAGATCCATTCCTATTATTTTTTTTTTCTCCCTTGCTGCTATTCTTTTGCTTAAGGCTCTTAAAGTCTGCTTGTCCATTTTCCAGTTCCTACAAAAATATCTCATATAATTTCAAAATAACTTTGAAATTATTTATTTTGACAATTTTAATGTTATAAATCCAAAAGAGCAATAGATCTTTTGGATACTGGGTTATCCCTAGGCAAGGGAAGAAATGCATGCAGTCTAATCTAAATACTGCACTATGTATATATTTTTTTCATGGCCTCAGGAACACCCCAGAGCTGAAAGCTCTATATTAATTTTTGATGGTTAGTTTCTATTCTGATGAAAAGTATTTCTTTATATCTGCAGTAATACAGTTGAAGCAGCAAGAGCTATAGGGCTCAGAAAATGTCAGCAGTACTTTCACAATTGGATTTTAAACTCAGGGCCATAATTGCAGGAAACATGTTTTGACTTACTTTCCTAAAACTCAGCTTGTATATCCATTTGTGATAAAATAACTGAAAATATAATCGATAGATCTGACTTAGGGATTTTTCCACCTTGCTTTCCCTCCTGAACATGAGCAATGAGAATTGTAACAGATAACATTTCTTATGTATTGGAAAGGACTGGTAAAATCTAAAGTCTCTACTGGGTTAAAAATAAAAATCCACCTTGACATAGGAATAGGGATATTTACCACTGAAGTAGATTTGTGCTGAAGTAGATGCAGATGCTGTAAACCTGGTTGTTTGGGCTTACCTTGCTCTGATGGAAATTCAGGCAGATACAGAATTGGATCCAACATGACATTGGCAAAAAACTTTGGTGTAGCCCTGCAATGAGCAGTACCCCCTCCTCTAGATAAGGAATGTAAATGGCCTCCATAATCTCCTCTGTTTGGAGATCACTGAGTGCTTAAAAGCAAAAAGGTATTTATGTTTTCACTTCTGTGACTGCCACAGGTAGCAGTGCACTGCAGGGCCAAAACCAGAGAGCAATACTGGCAATGCATGCCAAAGGTATATTTAAACACATCTCTAAAGAGTTCTCTTTTATTTTGGGGGAGGTTTTTTTGGTGTTTGTTTGTTGGTTTGGTTTAGTTTTTTTAGTGAATTTAATTTAGTGAACTACTGTGCTGTGTAATTTGGAAAAGTGAGATTTGGAAAAGTCTTGAAGGCCGAAATTGGTGGAACTGAGCTGTTAAATCAGCTGAAGACCTGGTTGAAATTTTGAGATGATTTTGCTATGATCAATATTATTTGGACAGTCTTTGTAGGCAATGGCTGTTTTAAGGAATGAAAGCATTTTTGCACCTGTCCGGAGTATTTCTGTTGAAGAAGTCCCGGCTGGTAGAGAGCAAGTGATGTTTCTGCTTGTGTAGCACCTGCTTTTGATTTCAGAGGGGAAGCAAGAAAATTACTTCAATGGGTGGTGACATCAAATACAGCTGCTGCCTGGCAGAAAGCACGTTACCTCTATTTTACCCAAGTGAAAGCACTTCTGGCTTGCATCATGGATGGGTTCAAAACTCCAGCTGTAATCTCCCAGAGGAAGAGACAGAAAGGGTTGCATTCCCCAAAACTTTCCTGTAGTTATGAAATAAAATTCAGTAACTTTGTCATTTTTATTATGCAGAGGAAGATGGGGATGACCAGGAGAATGTTTTTAATGGAACTGGGAAGAAGAAAAGGTTTCAGAGTAGAAAGTGAGCTAAGGTAGGAAAATGTTTATATGTTTTGAAATAACATGTAGTAATGCTGTTTGAAGCATTCTAATTCAATAAATATAGTCATACAAGTGATTGTGAATGATTTGCCTATGTTTTTAGTGGATATACTTGGCTCTTCCCACTACAAATATGTTTCAGTAGTTCAGTGGGTGTTCTTAGTATGTTGTTTAACTCTATTGTCTTCTGGACCGAGAGTAGAGAAAGCACAAACCTTAGCAAATTTCTAATTTTTCACTTTTAGAATGTGTGTTTCTAATTTACCTTTAATCTGTCAATTTTCACGTGTCTGCATATGAATTGTGTCTTTAGCTCACCTAAATCAGTCATTGTTTCTTTCCCCTTTGAAGTCAGATTAAGAATAATCTAAAGTTAATGGCCAATTTCTAAAATGAAAAAAAGTTAAATATAAAGGAATGTAAAATGTGATGGGTTTAGGGGGGTATTTGTCTACATGATCTCCGGTATTATAGTATTTAAACTTTTTACCCAGATGTGAGTCTCAAAGTTACTTTCTTATGCTTTGGTACAATCTGGAAGAGCACTGGAGAAAAATCTTAGGAGTAAAATACCACAGATGTGGCTTTTGAGAGTGAAAACGTACTCCAGATTCAGATTTGTCTGGTTTCAGTAAACCAACTCATTCTAAAGGAAGCCTTCCTCCACACAGTGCTTTGCATAAGTGCTGGTTATGTCATTATGCAGTTTTCCAAAAGCTGCATCATTATATAGATTCTCTGAAAAGCTGGAGGAAAGCCGAGTATTGATCATTTCTTTGGATCTGTACAAAGATAGTATACAACTGGGTCCTCCCTATAAAAGCTTATTTCCACAGACTTTTTTCAATCCCATCAACTTTGAAAGTCTGAGGAAGAAGGGAGGGTGAAATAATTTGTAAAGGAAGATTCAAGCAGGTATTGAACAGAAGTAGTCAATTAGCATCTGATATAAAATTAATTAAATTCTTAGGGAAAAATGAAATGAAGAGTGCTGTTCTGAATCCTGCATTAATAATCTGTAGAGGACTGTGTAAATGCTCTATTTGGGCTGCTTTGACACACGGGTATTTATTGCCAGTATTTCAGAATTTCTGTAAGTTGTGTGAGGCAGGTGTAATGTTTGATTTCAGCTTAGCTGCTACTGGCTAAAACAAAACTATTTAACTGTTGAGTTTTGTTTTTGAAAATGCCAGAGGAAATGCTAAATTTGTTATGTTCTGTGCCAAGAAAACAGCACAGCTGTACAGGTACGAGAGGAAACTGGAGCACAGCAGCTAAACTGCTGCTGTGAGCATAGTTATGGCAAAGTTCCCAGCTCTGCAGCTTGGTACAAATACATAACATATGAATATTTTATATGAAGTGAAATAAACCACAGGAAGCAGAAGTTATATGTCTCTAGCTGATTTATTTTTTTTACTCAAGTATAAAAATGTGACAGTTTAATTAAAGCGGGACCTAGCAGGGTTAAATAATAATAAACCTAACAGTATTTCATGGAGATTCACTTAATCTGCGTTTGTAATCTTTTAGAAAACGATAAATTGGGATTTATTCTTTTTCAATGGACTCTGCTCTAAAAGTTCCACTATATGGAGAGAAAAAAATTGTGCTGTAGCATGACACACATTTCTGAAGCACAGTCCTTTCAATACCTTTCTTATGGTTCCAAAATACAGTATGTTTATTGCATTGGAGAATTATTTGATAACAGTTTTCTGTGGAGTGGTTCCAGTATTTGTCATTGTGATTTCATGACTTAATGAAATTGGTGATTACTTGTTTGAATAAGGATCACAGAGGCAGGCCAAGGGATTTTCTTGGTTTTCTGGAAGGTAATTTGCTTTGAAAGGTTGTGCAGTCTGCCTTTAAGAGCATACATCGTGTTTTGAAGCCCCTGCTAACCAGCAGTCTCCACCAGTGGAGTGGTCCTCTCTGCTTCCACAGGTTGATAGCTTAACTTCTCCAGGTGTTACAGAGGGGTTGCAGAGCAATCTGTCAGCTCCACTGGAAATTTACTGTATATGCAGAAGGCTGTCACCAGCATGGGCTAGCAGAAAGTCACAGAGACTTTGAATTGGAGGCTGCTGCCATCAAGACAATTTATGTTCCAATTCTAGCTTTCCTTCTGTAAAAACAGTGTCAAATAGTGACGCTGTCTGTCTGTGCCTTTCCTGTAAGGAGTCTAGCAATCTGTTGCCTGATAGAAATTAATGCTGGAATATATTTTGGAGACACTGAAGTCCTACAAATTGATGGAAATGAAGAATTTTCTCCTTTCTCTCATGTTTTTTTGTGTGGGTGACAGCACTCTCATGGGATATGTGGGGAGCGGGAACACTTGGAATCATTCAAAATTTCCTACCAAGTCTGTATTTTTCTAAACTTGCTGAGAAACATCGGCAGGCCAGATAGAAACTTACAGATCATCCTAAGAATGCATGCAATTGTTTCTTGAAATGTAACTTTGTCCCTGTCCATTATTTTCCTTTGAAAGGTACAGAAGTGTCTTTTTAATCATGTGATCCTTTCCAATGTTGTTCCAGTACAACAACCCAAATTTACAGCAATAACATCTGTGCTATTGTATTTTTAGGCAATGTGCACCATATAATGTATTGAACAAGAATTCAAGCTGTGAATTTTGTATTCATTAAACCATCAGTTTTGTTAGAGTGGCTTAGCAGCAAGGAAGTGGTGTTTAGACAGATCACGTAGTTCATAAGATTTAATTCATGAACATTTGGCAATGCCACATGTAATGAATAGCTTCATATAAGTACGGAAAACTTAGATAGCCAGAAAGATATTACTAGCTGTAAAGTTTTCAATAATTATTGTTAACTGACTTTTTAATGTTGCAAAGCTTTCACTCATTGATGAGGAATATTGGGCAGAGGCTGTTGGGTGTTGACAAGCAGCCTTTTAATTATGGTGCTGCTTGTGTAAGCTAAATATTTTCAGAATTGCAAAGAATGTGTATTAGGTTGGTGTCTATGGAAGGTAAATGATCCTTCAAGAAAGAAAATGCTGCACTTACAGGAGCTGTCAGACTATAGTCTTTCCTCAAGGCAGAGTCAGTGACTGGAATAGATATATGGTGATATGAAAGCTTAAGTGCTTCCCACATCCTAACGTACAATATACACTACAATTTTCAGGAAGTGGATGGTAAGTAAATACGGAAATAACAGCTCTGTATCTGTGTACAGTAGAATTCAGTGAAAAAAAAAAAAACCAAACAATTTTTTGTGTACTTCTTGACAGTGACTCTGTCACGCATATTGTGGCTGAGAACAACTCTTACCTGGAGGTGCTGGACTGGCTGAAAGGACAGGCTGTGGGTGACAGCTCTAGGTTTGAACTACTGGATATCTCCTGGTTTACAGCCTGCATGGAAGCTGGAAGACCTGTTGATTCAGAAATGAAGTACCGTCTCATGGTAAGACAGATCCTGCAGTGCGAATACAGAGATAGCCAAAATTAATGGCTGTGATTTTATTTATTTTTTAACCTAAAACATATATAATCGTGTCGTGATATTATTTTTGAATTTAATTTTTTTTCTCTGAAATTTGTGTGAGTAATTCACACAGTTTTAATAGATTAAAACCACCTTCCATGCCTTCTTCATCAGTATCTGGTAATGCTGAGTTACCGTGTCATCACAGGTTACAAACTGGTAACACAGAATCACAGAATAGTTTGGGCTGGAAGAGACCTGAGAGATCATCCAGCTTCCAGTGCCCTGCCCTGGGCAGGGACACTTTCCACTAGATCAGGTTGCTTAAAGCCCCACTCAACCTGGCCTTGAACAGTCCCGAGGATGGGGCAGCCACAGCTTCTCTGGACAACCTGTTCCAGTGCCTCAATACCCTTACAGAAAAGAATTTCTTCTGTATATCTAATTCAAATTTCCCTTCTTCTGATGTAAAGCCATTACACCCTGTCCTATCACTGTGCCCTTGTAACAAGTCTCCTTCCAGCTCTCTTGCAGCCCCTTTAATTTCTGGAAGGCTGCAGTTAGGTCTTCCTGGAGCCTTAAGGTCTGAACAGCCCCAGCTCCTCTGCAGTATCCATCAATGAGGCAATTGTAGCTGTTCTGGTACTTGTGGTATATGATCAAATACATCAATATCATGGTAAATGTCCCAGTGAGATCAGTGTATTTCAACGGGCTGTTGATGGAATACTTGGCCTCCTCAAGACAATGCAAAAATATTACAACTTTTGCTGTTGCGGGGTGATCAGCTAACAGCTGGGTCCTTGAAAGATCTGTGGAAAGAAGACTGCTGTAGTCTGTGGACATGTGTTTACAGGCTTGGCACCATCAAGTAAAATTGTGCTAATGATGCCTTGGGGAGGCTGAGCTAGAATAGAGGCTGGACAGAGTGAAAGGATAAAGGGTAGGGATTTATTGAAAGGCCTTCACAGGGTACGCTTTGGGCAGTGCAGGAGTCTCACAGAGACTACACCCAGGATGGACGACAGTCACAGGTCTTTTGTACAGATATAAGTTTTGTCCATTTGCATATCAGAGGTTAATTGTCCAATTACAGCTTCAGGTAGTGGAGTCCCATTCTCTTAGTTTGCTCTGTCCCAACTCACCTTTGTTTACATTACTCGGGGCCTGAAACAGTGAAGTGTTCTTGTTTCTCAGGCCTAGAGAGGAATTGTTGTGTCTGACAAAAATGGGAAAGCAGTAGCTAACACTCTATATGGAGTTTAGAGTTATACACTGAAGAACTGCAGGATTACAAATATATGAAAATATAAAAGCTAAAGTCGTAAGGCATCACTAAGAGAAAAAAAAAATTACTGTATTCTGTTATCTCTCAATGGAAGCTGTAAGTCAGAGAGTATTGTAAATGGCAGGCTGATTATTTGATGAATGGTGTTTGACCTTGAAGCAATGGATGATGATGTTTTCCTCTGATCTATATCTGACAAATTATCTGCTAATTTCTCAGATTGGAGCATAGTGAGAGGCAGTGGTGCTCAATATCTCAGCACAGACCGTGAGTGATGGAGGTTTGGTGGGGATGCCGGGCGCGCTGTGCCCAGCTCATGCCACTGAGCCGTGAAATAGGCGCGGTACCGCAGCTGGGTGACCCCGGTGCCTCGCTCGGCACCCGCCCGAGCCTCGCCGTGATGGGTTTAATGTGCACTGGCAAAGAAATTAATTCATATGTCAGGAGAACTACGAGCGTGATCGAAAGCGCTCTGAAGTAAAGTGAGGGATTCCTGCCGATTCCCAAGGGCCTGGATTAGGCTCTGTGTGAACTGTGGCCACTGTGGAACCACAGCAGGATGTGCAGCATGTGCCCTCCTGTGAGGCACAGAATGCCTGAATATTTAACAGCAATATTGCACTGTTTGCTGCTTCTGCATCTTGATATTTAGATTACGAATAATGATTCATAAATACCATCCTTTCCCAAGAAAAACTGTAGGTCCTGATTTTTTTTTCCAGTAATATTGTATTTTCATTGCCAGAAAATATTTTCCAGGTTTTTACATAAAAGAATTACTGTTTAATAACAGTTTGGGGTGGGAAGGAGGGGGGAGTGAATACACCAGATGGAGCTGTCGCTCTCGGACTCAGCATGATTCCATGACAGAATGTGTGTTTATATTTGCAATCTTTCCAAGGATATATTTTTGCAATAAATTTATAACATTTTCAGTGAATCTGCTGGAGGGAGAATAGACCGAAGAAATTACTACAAAAAGGAAAAAAAAACCAAAAGGAAGCCTTGTAACTACTGCTTTATTTTATCTTACAGGCCATAAAAATATAAATACAGGGAATGCAAAGAAGTTCTCTAAACAAGAAATGTTTAGAGAACCATCAAAACCATGAGCAAAATCCTGTGAACCTTCCTGAGAGTTTCACATCAGCATTAAAAGTAAACCAAATTACCCTTTATGTACATTCTTAATTTCAGCAGTGTGAGGAGACCTATAGATTCTGATAGCTCAGAAAATATGTTTTCATAAATTTTTTTTCATTTCAGTGCAAGAAATGCCTTTGTCTTTCTCCAAAATTCCTCCAATTTTTTTTTAAGTCAGTGAGAAGGCAACTGCCTTGGTTTTATATAAAACTCCTTTTGGAATATTAGTGGAGCATAAACTTCTGAAAAAGGTATCGGCACTGTCAGGAGATCATTATTATACCTTGAGACTGGCTCTGCAATTAAGAGCTTCTGTTTTTATTGAAACATAAAGATTTCATGCTAATAAATGTAGAGTACAATAAGGAAGCCAGTGACAACTATACTGCTATTTTTAAAGCTTATAGTTAAGACCAATCTTAATTATATAGTTGTTCTAAAGTAATAAACATTTGTAAAGCAAACAAGGAGAAAAGAAGAATTCTAGGAGTGTAGAAAATTTAAAAATAATTTTATAGTTGCAGTGTCACCATGCTAATTCTTTTTTCCGCCTTGAGAAATGAGGAAAGATTGAAGTAAAGGTTAATTTTCTTTTTAAGTACTAGACTGAACTCATACATAATGTAATTTAATTGGAATTTCACTGAAGACAAATTTGGTTCGTTATGTCAGACTTGTAAAATGTGAAATGAAAGTGAATTAACAAACCTTGAACTCACGCTAGATCATGAAGGTTTTGAAGTAAAAGGAATGGATTGCAGTGGGGGAATGTTTTAGGTGAAATCTTGACCCCGTGTAGTTTTGTGGTCAAATTCTTGTTAATATCAATAGCAAAGGTTTCGTCTTACAGATCCTACAGTAGCCTATATGGAAGGTCGTTCTTCATTCTGGACATTTGTTTAACTGCATTAGTGAAAAGAAATGCCCTTCTCCATGCAAAACAAGGGGAATAAAGTCAGAGTTACAGATCATTAGTTAACATCCTAATTACAATTGTCGTTAAAGTACATCTTTCTGCGGTTGCGAATGATCCGAGAGATTCTCTGATGTTAATGATTTACAGAGAATAAAAGGTTGGTTGACCAGGTTTAAGATGGACAGAATTATTATTGATTCATGTGGTCACAGTTGAATTTTAGGGTTAGTAGCTGTTATTTAACTTAATAGGCTTTGGAAATATGGTAGCCAAATATCTGCTTTAAAAGGGAAGCAAAATATTTCTGTGGCAAAGGTCAGCCCTTGTCCAGAGACACCTTTCCCACCACAAGCAGATGGGTATCCTTGACAATAGCAGGACATGGACATTAATATGTACACAAGGGCATCCCCACGTGCTACAAAGTACTGATGCTTCCTGGGATATGGAAGAGAAAGGGGCAGAGGGAAGGCTTTCAAAAGGATAGAAAGAGAGGAAGAGATCTGTAAGGATTGCTATACACTCAGTAGCCTTAAGAACTGTGCTGTAGCTGCATCTCTTCTGCCTTTTCCTCAGTCAGAACCTAGAATTTGTTAGCTAATTAGTTTGGGGTTTTTTGGTGATGTGTTTTGGTTTTTTTTCCTAGAAAGGAAAAGAGATTTATTTGTTTGAACAAAGGATTTTTCTCCACATTAGGGAAAGAAAGTGCCATCTTTTGATCCTTTGTCTTATGTGTCAGGAAGCTCATATTTAACATTTTCTGGAGCATCTCACTGTTTCATTGTGAAAGAGAGACTGTAAGTAATGGAAGAAACCCTTCATACTGACAGTCAGAGTTTCTCAGGAAATGAGAATGAAACTTATAAACTGTCTGCCTTCTCTTCATAAAATGCTGGCTATCAGAGGACTTTATTATTTGGTCAGTACTGCCTGGGCTTTGTAAAACTGCTGGCTGGTTGTCTCTGTGCACTTTATTCACTGCTGCTTCATTTTCTCTCTGTTATTTCCCTATGTAATTATACTTCTTGGTGTGTTAAGAAATAATTTGACAAAATGCAAGGTAGTTCCTCACAAGATTAATTCTGCAACCAAGTCTGTCTGCTTTACAAATTGATGCTAGTGGTACAGACTGTTTTGCCTGCTTATGCCATGTGGAAAATATTGCTGTGAAGGAGTAGCTAGTGACATTCACTGCAGCCTGGGCGTGGAGTAGAAACTCTGACTAGCTCCAATGATTAAGTAGCCTACACATTTGGATATTTTTCAGTGGTTGCCCCTGTGCAGTGTACTATCAATCTGTACAAATGATCTTTTTCCCATCTGCCTTTCCCACCAAAAAGCAGTATCAATGCGGCTCATGTTCTGCTGCTGATAGATCATTTCCAAAGCTCAATGCAGGCATCATAATATTCCCTGCAAATCAGACTATAGCAATTATTGTTTGCTAGATGTTTTTGCTGGCGATTTCTATTCAAAGTTTCTTCTGTTACATATAATCAAGTCCAGTTAACTAAATGCATGATTCTTACTGATTAAGGAAAATGCTCCAATATCTCTGCTAAGGCAGGAATAGGTGTTTAAGTCCAGTCTATCATACTCTTGAATGCATCGATTTTCTGCATCAGTTGTGCCCTCCTCCACAGTACCAGGTGATGCTGCATGTAGGGCTCTTGTTCTTTGTGTGTCTGTGTCCTGGTGAAGGTAACAGCTTATTACATATTCTATTCAGTAGCATTCTGCTTGTTCACAGTCTTTGCAGCTGGCACTATCATTTCAAGCAGTATATTACCACTAGTCAAAGTTTATATGATTTAAAATCAATTTTAAAATATAATTCATGAATGTGTGCAAAAGTGGATGAGTTGTGTTGTTGTCCTGACTGAAAGCCATTTTGGTTATTTCCAAGACTGGTCTTACACATAAAATAGCTTTCTTCCTTTCAGTGTATGCTATCAAAACCACCACATAATTCACTGCTCCTTCAGTTGTGCAAGCAGATACCTTTTGTGTGTGTGTGAATACTGTTACTTATCTACTTTGTATCAAATACAAAGGCAATTTAGCATGAAATTATATTTGGGGATGTGGTTATGAAAATATACACAATGCTTATAGGTTTACTAGTATTTTGTCTGTGTGATTGGATACAGGGGAAAAAGGGCTCATCATTCCATTATTGGTGTGAAAATTTCTTCTATGTATCTTCATGATATTTTTTATTGTTACTGTTCAACCCTTTCCCTCCGGCTTTTGGATAAGGCAACGCCATAAGTTTTTGACACATATGCCAAAAGTTTTCAAGCAAAAGGACAAAGAGCAAAAAATACAGAGAACTGCTGAAGGTACTACATGTTTCTGAAGTATTTCAGATTTGGCACATTAAAGAAAGTGAAGGAATTGAAGGACTGGATATATAAAGCAGCAGAAAACCAATGCGAGACTGCCTTTTTCTGGGTGCTTTGTAGTCAGGACATTCACACGTTGAGGACTTGTGCTCAGGAGTCTCTTTTGCCAATGGGGATATGACTGAATCCTGCCTTTCAAGAGAATTCCCATTTTTCGGGGGTGGGCTGCCCACAGACCCGTACAATCTTGGTCTATTTTGCATGGAGCAAAATTAGGTGAGAAGTGAATGAGCGTGGAGGCAGTCTGGAGATCAAGAAATGCCCATTCGAGTTCTGGCATGGGGCTCCTTTTCCTTGCTTCAATGAATTTGTAAAAATGATGTCTGGATTGGATCAGCATCTATGGGAATTGGCTAAGGGAGAAACCACATCACCAACTGGCTGTTGGGTGGAAAAAGGATGGTGATTACTCTTCTGTAGCCGTGCATGTTTCCTTCACTCTAAAATGACTCCAAAACAGAACATTTAGCTTAATGAATTAAATTTAAGAAAAAAATTTTCTATAATTTTACCTGCAAGAGGGGAGAAGACTCTATTTCATACAAAAATTTTTCCTCCACTACTGAATTTAGCTATAGGCTGAAAAAGTTAGTTATTTGAGCATTTCTCTTTGGTCTAGTATCCCTAATCTTGTATTGAATAATATAGTGTTTTCTGTGAAAACTCCATGTTTTAGAGCTTATCTGCTCTTAAAGCTCTGTAGCTTTCCAAATTTACTGCAATAGTGAGAGTAGTAGACACACATATAATTTAGAAAGACCCCTTTTTTTTTTTTTAAATGGCAGTGCCATTGAAAACTCCCTGCAAGAACTTAGTGAAGAAAATCAAAAATCCCAGTAATCACCAGATAAACTGGTACTGTCAGTGCAGCCAATATGAAATCAAATGTTTTTCATAGGAGGATGACAGAACCACTATTATTTTCTTTCCTGCTCTTCAAAGGTTTGTATTTTGAGCTTATGAAATGTGGTTTTTTTGTGTATTTAGAAGCTATTTGCCATGTGCATCACCAACCCTTCTTTTTTTTTCTTTGTTAGGAGCAATGTCAGTCTCCTCCTCTGAATACACCTGAATTGGAAATGCCAGCTTTTATTGCAACAAAAGTATCTCAGTATTCATGCCAGAGGAAGACAACTTTAAACAACTACAACAAGAAATTCACGGTAATATTTATTCTCTCCATAAAGTAAAAACTAGGATAGTTAAAATAATTAATATAGTACTTGCCTCAGTATTTTCTATGGCACCCTCAGCAAATTCATGAGTAAACAGGCAGCACAATAACAATTAAAAAAGTTATAAATCTGCCATAATTAAATTAAAATTTAGTGCAAGCTTAATTGCATCCTCTAAGTGTTGCTGAAAGCTTAACACAGTGGATCTTTAAATACATTAATATCTTGTAGACACATGCATTTTTAAAACAAATGACAGACATTTTTTGAATGTTATTCTTTTAGCCTTTCATCACAGTCTTATTTGACAAGCTGGAAGTATGATAAACAAAAGTTTGCTTTAGGTGAGTCCAAGGTTCTTCACAATTGCTGTGCTGCCTTTTGGTTTGCCCAAGTGTTCAGTTCTTCAAAGTATGGTTCTAAATTTCAGATTTTCACAACTGAGCAGTTATGAAAACAGACTGCATGTTAATTACTTTAACATCACAAAACTGCCTTTGAATTGTCTAGTTAAATAGAAATCTTGGAGACTGTCATATATCCTAGTTAATGCTCATAAAATTGCACATTTCAGAGGGTACGAAGGGTCTGAGTCCTCTGGTCTAAATTCCTCTGGAGTTACTGTGCTTAATGGCTCCTGCTGGCTGGCTCTAAATACTCAGTGACTACTATTCAAAAGGAAACATTTCTCAGAGACTCTACTGTAGAACAGTTTAAATATATCTGGCATAGTTACATGCATGTGTTTCAACTATAACATCAAATCCCTCCTCATATTTCTAGAGCTTTATTATTTATTTTGTTATTATTTACAATTTTTATGACTCTACTTTGTGTGTTCCTGTAAATACATACAAATCTTTCAAGAAAATAGTGTTTTTAAGATCCATATTAGAAGAATAGCAACAGATACCAGCTATTTGTGAATAAAAACCCTGGACAAGGTAAATACTAAAACCTCTGGAAATTCAAAACTAAAGATAAACCTACAAGCAACTCAAAAATGTCTTGATCTGGGAATGCACATTTAAAAATTAACCTAAAATTTAGCTTGTAGTTATGCTTTGAAATGATCCTCAATTACATCAATTATATGATACTATTTATGGTAGTCAAGGAGGTTAAACTGTTTGCCTATTTACAAAAAGTCCCTTTTTAAGCAACGTGATGGGAATTGAGTTTTGACCCTATTTTGAGCCTGAGGTTGGACTAGAGACCTCCTGAGGTCCCTTCCAACTCTAGTGTTTCCAAAATTCCCAAAACGGCTTCTTTTGAAATGACTGTATTTCCCCACCTCCTGCTAGAAAAACAAGGCTGTGATTGTAACTATTTAACCTCTTGAGAGCAGCAGGTTTTTTTCACAGTTTATAAATATCAAATACCAGCTGCTGTAGGGGAAAAAGTCAGACCAAACATAGAATGACTGAAACATTATGTAAAATACCAAACTTCTTGAAGAAATAGGAAGTAAATGTCATAGTTCTATACCTCTTGAAAGTGCTAGAATGTGGGACTTGGCTCTTTGATGAATTTTTATATGACAACATTTTGTCAGACTTTGTAAAGGTAAAAAATTAAAAGGAATGTGATGGGTAATGGCAAAGTAAAATGGTTGCTCCTGGAAGGCACAAAAGTTGTTGATTTAATTGTCATTAGCATTTAGAGCACATTCATCGAGTGGTTTCTGTTATACCTCTGTTCACAGAGGCAGTCCCTAAATTACTTCCAAGTTTATCAATGCAGCAGTCTTAATGTCAGAGTACAACTTGTATTTGGTAAGTGAATTTAGCTGAACACGTTAGAAGTGGGGCAGTTTGATGATGGGAGTACTGAGATTCCCTTCTGTTACCCCATATATCAAACATTTCTGAGTCCAAGCAGAAACTGGTTTTTGTAGTGACAAAGGTGTCAGTTTTTCATCTTCAGCATATTTTGAGAGTAACTTCTCTGAGTTCATGCTGTGTTTTGTTTCTGGAGGTGGAACTGGGCAAGTTTATATTACATAAGCCTGTCTAGAATCAGCATCTTGACAGTTGTAATGGATCTCCTTAGGGCTGTTGCTCTTATTCCTCACAGCCAAAGCTGGCAATGACAGCTGAAGGGTTGGGTGTTTATGGAGTGCCACAGCTGGCCCATGCCTTGGAGAGCTGCCTGTTAGTCTGCCTAATGTCACAGGAGCCTGATTTTTAGATTTGCTGTTGTTTTGTTGGCCTTGTACTAATCCTGTAATTCACGTTCTCAAATAAAACTCTTCCAACAGATTTTTCAGTGCAAGCACTTAGCAAATGCACTGAAGCATTGGTATAATTCACTTGTGCATGCTGTGGGCAGCCAACCATTAAATGACAGATTTTCCCTGGGTCAATACCATACATCCTGAAAATTGGGTCCAAACCATCTTGAGTTATGTGTTGATGGTAGCATTTTGTTATAACAACCTTATTCTGTGAGCCAGGCTTATTCCCTTTTCTTACAGATTTTCTGTATTCTTTGGTTAGCTTGCTTTCTGATCATGCTTGTAACAGGGGTACAAAGCTGTTATTTGCTGATGCATTCTTTGATGAGCTCTTGGGTTCTTCCTTTTACTGGAATTTGCCCTGATGTGCTGTATCAAATTCCTCTTTCAAGTAAGTAGTAGTTGTGTTTGAGAAAGTGTGGTAATTACATTGGACCAGTCACTAATAGGCAGCAATGTGGGTACAGCAGGATTTGTAAGTTCTGGTTTCTTGGGAGAGGCACTTTTGGGGACTTGATTTCTGAAGAAATTGATAATTAGTGATCCTTTTTAATCTTGAGTCCTGTTCTACATATATTTCATCATGAAAGTCTACTTATTAAAAAGAAATAGCAGAGGTATTTGATGAGAGCTCATGAGGAAGATGTGGTGGTTTAATATACTAGGTGTAATTTCTATGTTCAAATGTCTCCTGTTTCCTGTCTGTAGTAATAGCCAGAAAATAACTTGCAGAAAGTTGCAACAAACCAATTTTACACGTGGAAGAAGCTACAGAAGGGTTGACAAAAGTCGCAGATGTCGAGGTTTCATTATTGTGTTCAGTATGGGGCAAATCCCAGCCAAATAATTTATGAGCTGCTGTGTAGTAAGGCTCATTGCATGAAGAACACACTAAGAATGTCAGATGCCAAGGAGTAGAGAGTGGCACCGTGTTTCGGTTCTTGGAGTGGAAATGCAACTGCTTCAGAGTGGGTCTCCGTGCGGTGTTTGGGTCAGAGCGCGCTGTGTCCCGTGGCCTCGGGCTGTGCAGGCTGAACCCCCGCCACGGGCTTTGCTGACCTGGGTGTTCCAGGAATGCACCTCAATGCAGCACCCTGCTCACAGGGAAGCTGGGGCTACTCAGATGGGTAAAGCTGCAAAACAAAAGAGCAGATCCTTCGAGTGGAGTCTGCACCTTAGCAAGTTTTCTTTATGTTGGTCTTAAATATTAATGTTATTATGGAATATAATATTACAGTGTTGTTCTCTGGCTTATTTGGAGCTATCTTCCCTCTCCCACTGAAAATATACACTTGGAGGCTGCATTCTGTTTTCTGGTGCAAAAATAAAAGGAGCCATTCTGCTGTGCCCAGGAGGAGTTGTTGGATTTGAATGCTACTATCAGACTGCAATAAAATTCAGAAAGACATTCTTCTGTGAGGAAAACACAATTTAATTCTTACAGAAGAAACTAATTAAGTCAGAGGCAAACGCTTCTGTGATTCTGAGGCTTATTGCTAATGCTACTGAATGTTACTTTGCTTTGGCTGTTACTCATGGTAATGAGAACATGGATGTTTAGCATGGGAAAGATGCTTGGTTTCCTTTCCACTCTGTTAGAGAAAAAAAAATTTCGTTTTTATTTTTCTTCTTTTGTATCTACAGGAAAAATGTATCAGTTATGCCAGTGGCTCAAGCAATTATTATTCTATTTTAAAACAAACCTCAGAAGATCCTCAATTTTAGTTTTATAATGAACTTGGGAGCTGTATAGTAGGAAACCTCTAACTGAATGGATACTCTTAATAACATGTAGTGTTCCACTCACATAACTTACTTCAGTAAAAATTCTCCAGACTGCACCTCAGAATTATGATGTGAATGTGTACAAAATGTATACCTATTCAAAATTAATTGATTGTTTGGTCTAAGGAGTAAATATCTATTCTGATTTTTAAGATAAATGAGAAGGTGCTTCCTAAAATACAGAGTATAAATACATCTTTACTTTTCAGCAATTTAAATTTGTATGATACATCAAGTCTATGTTGGTTTCTTTGACCATATTAATATGCGTAATATACATTTTGTGTTTTATATTTCTTATTACGCAGTGTGTCTTTTATCTAGGGCATTGTTATGTGGTTAACACTCTAACTGCATTTCTCTGCTGTGTCAGCAGATTTTTTTGTGTATGTTGTTTTCTTTTACATTATGTGGAATGATACAGAAACTTATCATGAATTCCACTCTCTTTCAAGAAATGAACTTGTTATTGTGGTTAATATGAGCAGCAACTGGAACTAACATACTTATTTCTAGTAATAGTGTTTATGCAAGGACCCTGAGATCATGCACATTATGCTCTTATTGTTATTCTCTCAGCTTCTTTGTTTTTCTAGCTGATGTAAGATAACATGAGAAAATCTTTGGATCTGGGAAAGTGTTGGTCTTTTCAGTACAGATGCGAAACAAAAAAAACTCAGACTGAACAAAAATGGGTAATTTCATTTATTTGGAAGTCTCTTTAGTCAACAGTGCAGGTTGGCTTAAATTGCTCAATTCTCCTTGAAATAAGCACCTGAAAGTATTTATTTTCTCTCTCATCCTGTACAAAGGCCATTCATATGCCAGATATGTCTTCCCACTGAGATGCAAAATTAGGATTTACAGTGGGGAAAGAGAGAAGAAAATTATTTGAATGAAAGCAGCATTCTAAAACTTTGGTCAGTTTGGAATGGACGTCAAACACTGGTGATGCTGATGTGATGAGAAGTAGAACCTGTCCTTTAGATTTGCAACTTACTCAATAAACAAGTAGAAAAGAGTGACTGAGAGGGAAAGCAATTTAACTCAAATTGCTGTTCTGAGTATAATAGTTTTTCAAACACGTACCACATAGGATTTTTGGGTTTTTAGTCACAACTTGCTATTTAGCTCTTTGGCAGATTGAGGTTACTTGTACAATAGCGTGTTAATATTTTTAAAATTTGTGCTGCAGTAGTGTTTGCAGACTCAAGTAAGATAGGGGCCCTTTTTATGAGAGATGCAGTACAAGCACATTGTAAAAGCCTTTGAGCCCTGAAGTGTTCACAGTCCTAATAGAGAGCCAATGGAAGATGGCAAGAGAAACAATGGGCTGTGTGAAGCAGCTTTCCAAGGTCTCACAGCGCAGTTGTGAGTGTAGGCATGGCAATAAGACAAGTGCCCTCTCCATGAAGCTGTAATAAATTCTTTACAAAACAGATTAGATTTAAAATGTATTTTTTGGTGTGGCAATGTTGGTGATGTCTGTTCCAGCAAAGTCTTAAACTGAGTTTATTAAAGACTGTTTTGCAAGTAGCAATGGAGCTGCTCTGACGTTGTTGTTGAAACGAGCAGAGTAGTGTGGGACAGAGACTGGGACCATTAGTTTGTTTTGCTTTTCTCCATCTCTTGTACTCTGATAATCATGCTGAATGTTATAGGGTCAGCTGTTCAGCAGACAGAAACTAGCATGGTCTTATTGATTATTATTTTTTTCTGAGAATCGTTCTCATATACTAGTTAAGAATCTTGCACTTTTTGTTGGTTACACAGTTGTGGTTTTTAGCATTTGTAGTATTTTACTCTGTGTTTTTGCATGTGTAAGATGATTACTGGTAACTTTGTGTTGTTAATGATATTATATCTTATTAGTCTTTAAATACCAGATATTAAATGAGATCCAGAATTCCTCTCTACATCTGTCACCTTTCTTATTTCTAACACAATTCAGCAAAATCATAGTGTTCTTTGGGATCTGATCCACTGGAATCTGGAAGTGCATTTAAACCCCAAATTTTTCCATAGTCCAAGTCTCACCCACAGATATTCCCAATTTCAGAGACTGAAGTAAAATTTTCAATAACTGAAGAACTGAAATGTAGTCCAACTCTGTTCCACATTTAATTAGAGCAGACCCTGCAGAGTACTCTGAAGATAATGAAATTCCCATGTGCTGGAAATCTCTGGAAATGTAGTTTCCTTTTAAACTGGTACTTTTTAAACAGGTAATCTGAATATTGATCTGATTGATAAAGTGAAGGTGACGTGCTTCATGTAAGACATATAAAAGTTTAGAATAAATGGTCAGTAACTTTCCTTTTTATATCACCATAAGTAGACTTCACCAGAGATCTATTAGACTGTAGATTTTTCTTAGATAATGTTAGAACTTTATATGCTTTTCCCCTCTAGAATATTACTCAATATGAACTATACTGTTTAATAGACAGCAAGTCCAGTTGCTGTCTTTTTTTTTTAAAGAAGTGTTTTATCAAAAAGAATGTTAAAAGCAGTTTTATGCTAAAAAACAGATCTGTAATTAGTTGCAGTGTTTGCAGGCAATGTGGTTCTTTTTGTACAGAGAATAGTGAATATTCAATACTCTTTAATTGTTTATTTTAAACAATTAACACAAAGGCAGGAAAACACTGGAAAATGCAAACTAGAATCATAAAAATGCTTTGATTATATTTTCTCATTGACTATCAGGAGCCTCTGAGTAAAATTCTCTGTGTGATTGTATTTTTCAATAGTAATGGTGACAGCTTTTCTGCAAAGTGCCCTCCCAGCAGTGGGAAGGGACTGACACCTGTTTACAGCAGGGGTAGGGCTGGTATATGCATTACCACAATGGCAGATTATTCGGTGTAGAACACTTACCAGATGAGCATGGGAGAGGGACTTTTGGGACTGGGAAAAAACATCCCAGGACTTTTTGAACACTCTAATCAAGAAGATGGCTTTGCCAGTCTCTGCCATTGTTAATACATGCTGCTGAGTAGCTACTTCTGGGAACTATTTTTCTGGCTACGTTTACCAGTATAGATTATTTTAACAAGAATGTAACCATAATATCTTTTTAGCTCTGCACCTGGTTAATGCTTTTAGTATTAACTGGAGTAAGGAATTTCTTGGCGAGCACTGCTTTCTTGAGTATTCATGTGTACAGGTTATAAAGAGACAAAAAGAAAGCAAAAGTAATCTTAATTTTGTGAGTCGAACTGTAAATCTCACCTGAAGCAACAATTAGCATATTCTATTCCATAGTAAGATAGAATTTTTGAAGCTGATTAAGAATAAAAAATGTAAGAACTTGGGACAACATCCAGAAAACCCCACAGCAGAGGAAACATCTGACGCCTGTTATCCCACTTATAAAATGTATTTCCCCATTTGCTTTGCAGTACTGTCTGTGCTGTCTTTTCTTCCATATACAGACTGGGATGAATCCATGTTACTCGTGACCTCAAACTGGCAGTTTCACCTTTTTCTGCATTAGTTCTCTTTCTAGATGGAAACTATAATGTGCCTGTCTTTTACCAAAAAGTATATAATTACATACAACATAATCCATAAAGTAAATAAAGATCTTAAATGTGGGGGGAAAAAGCAGTTGTATAAATCCAACAATTAACGACTGCAAGAGATTTAAAGACAGCAGTTAGGAAGCTAAGGCTTGTGCATTATTTTTCCAATAGATTGTTTTGATTTTTTTTTCCTCCAAAGGAACGAACATTCTCTCTCCTCTTTTTGATTCTCTCTACCCAAGGGCTAGCTGAATGTAAATGACAGTTGAAACTTCCAGACCAGGCGTGTTGCTAAATAGCTGTCCTTCTCTTGAGATCTTTCATGAAATGTTATTAAAATGGAATTTCACAGCCCTTACTAATGAGGGTAGCTGGTAAATAAATGTGCAGCTAAGGGAAGGATTCTTAGAGTGAGACAGACAACAGGTGACTGATTCTTAGGGAGACCAAGGAGTGAAATATAGAATAAAGCAAATTCTCTGTAGCAAGCCCTATTTTTGTAGACTTTAACCTATTAGTGCAGGGAAAAAAAAAGGGGGAAATAAAGTGGATTTGTTCAGCTAAGGTACCTATTTCCTTCCAAACAAATACTCTCAAAACAATTAGGATCTCATATTTTTGTTTTGTTAAGAGGAATGTTTTGCAAATCCTACGGTAAGTAAAGACAATGTTTTCTTGAAGTTTTACTCTAAAACTTTAATTTTGTTTCAGTGAGACTATAACGTTTATTATATAGACAACACACCATGTCAGATGGTCTGTTTTTCTAGAACTGACCAAATAATGAAATGTGATATGTAAATGATCTACATTCACTGTGAACGATATATTTAATATCTTATATAACAATAGAAATTGTTCTGTTTTACTGATCTAAATTGTGGTAGCTCAAGTAAAATCTCATTGTTATTTAAATGGGGCTCTATTCATCCAATGCAGGGTGATAGATGCTGTTTTCTATTCCATAGATGTAATAAAGAGCTGACTTCACTGGATTTACTGTCATGTCAGTTAGTGGGGTTGGGACAGACTCACCTGGAGATATTACATATGTACCATTTAGGAAGTACAAGGCCTGCTGGTTTTTACCAGCCTTTATCTTCTAACATAAAGCATGCAATGGATCATCTAAAATTATTTTTCTTAAAACTATATATTCATTAAAAATGAAATGAAAATTGAGACTAAACATGAACAGTGAGGGCAGGAAAAAGACACTTAATCTTTTTCCTTCCTACTATCCACTGCAGTCGTTGCTTTCATAAGCCATTTACTGTCTCTTGACGTCTGTATCACAGGACTTTACTCATTCCAAAAGCATTTCTGAACAGGCATTTGGCCTACAGCTCTGGGAAGTGGTAATTGCAGATGCACACTGACAGCCACTTCTCCGGGGTTTTTTGTAATGCTTTGTGGGACAAAGGAGAAATGGAAGTAAGCTGGAAGACAGGAAGGATGCAGCAACTGATGTAGTGGAACAGCAGGCTGGGAGCTGCTCTCTGCTCTGCAGAGCCTGTCTGGAGAGCAGGAGCTGGGATCCACGGCAGGAGTGCCGGACACAGCGCAGTGCAGGGGCTTTGTGAGCCTGGATTGTTTGTCTGTGCCCTGTGCCATCGGAATCGTGCACAAGAGCATCCCAAAGAGGTGTGGGATGCATTCTAGGTAAATATTCTGAACCCTGAAAGTCTCTTCTAGTAATGGTCCACTCGTAAGCATTTCTGAAGAAATCACTTTATTTTACAGTCTTGAAATTTTTTGAGGCTTGTTCAAGATTGCATTCAGAACTTGTTTTTCCAGCTCCTAATCAACTAAAAACCTTCATAAGTCCTTAGGTTATTCACAAAATTGTTTTGCAGCATTTTTTTTCTCTCAACAGCTAGTATTCTACTGTGGCAAACAGCAAAAAAATGCCTCTACACCACTGTGTGGTCTATTCCCTGCATTTTATTTCTAAAATTTGCTGCTATTAAGATATATATTTATATATGTTCTGGGAGGGAAACAGACCTCATATGGATCGTTTGAAAAACTCCAACTATATGGACATTCTTCAGGTATTTTTGAGTGCAATGTTAAATAAACTAAACCATGGATAGCTAAAGAACCATAACGAAAATGTATTTCTATTTGCAGGGTTATACATCTAAAAAATGAGGGAAAAGAGTTTATTCCCTAAGTTACCAAATAGAAGCATGTCTTCATGTTCTAAATGATGAAGGTGGTTTCCAGTATTGCCACAGATTCCTATTTAGTTGTGCCTGAAAATGGAGACGTTACATGCTGATCTGCTGGATTACTTATGGTTGGGGATAATTTTAGTAGTTATGGCTCTATTTCACATTGATTTACCGAAGGCAAACCTCACAAAAGGTTTTCAAGCTTGGCTTTTCTACAGATCAAAATATTTTCTTACATTTGTTGCTAAAAGACCATTTTTATGATACCTGGAAAATTTCAAGTTGTTAGAAAATTAGTCTGCTTTTTTTTTAATGAACTCTATCTTTTCACCCTAGAGTAAAGAAGTAATTCTTGAATTAGCATACAAAGTAACCTTTCTAAGGAGCATACTGAATATTTTAAGCTTTTATTAAACCTTAACTTTTTGTTCTATTCCTCCACCTGTCCCAGGATGCCTTTGAGGTAATGGCTGAAAATTATGAATTCAAAGAAAATGAAATATTCTGCCTGGAATTTTTAAGGGCATCTTCTCTGCTGAAATCTCTTCCATTTCCAGTAACCAGAATGAAAGATATACAAGGGTTGCCCTGTGTGGGAGACCAAGTCAGAGATATCATTGAGGTAATGTAACTTCTGAATTATCTGCCAACTGATTATTTTACAGATCTACATTTACAGGTAACGGAGAAGAGGTATCTCTGGGTATGTACACAACCTCCTGCATTTCCTGTAATAACAATGTGCTGTTCTTGTTTCTAAGAACACAATGATTTCTGGAAACCTTTTGTAGTAACACAAGGTCATGGAACCCCTACTCTTAGGAATGAGGACAACGAGTGAATAAATACAAAGGAATAAATAAAGCAGCATCAGATTTGCATGTGATTTCTAAGGGCTCACTCTGATTTGGATGCAACAGGTTAACTATTAATAGTTTTGTTCATGTGACATCTGCCCTTGGCAACATCACTTTGCTCACCGGAATGCTTTATTAGGAATACTATTTTTTGCGAAACTGGTAAATATTTTAGTACTTTAATGTTAAATCCTACCTTGCTATGTTATAGCAAGTTATATATAGTTATAGCAGAGCCTTTTATCTAGGTGATGGATGAACTCTATGTTCTTACTTGGAACTTGGAGTATTCCCTGCATTTTTCTTTAGTTCTCAGCCTTTTCAGAACCCACATCCCCAGGTGTTGCTATTCCAGCAGGCAGGTGAGCAGAGGTCTCAGCTGTTTGGAGGGGTCATCCTGAGTGTTGTGCTTCGCTCTGCCTCCTTGTTTGCCCCATTCCACCAGTTAAAAATGCAGACTCTGAAGTGCTTTTTGTACCTTCTATGTGGGGGCTGGGATTGCAATTATGATCCCATAGGAAATAGGATGGTTTGTTGGGGTTATATTGGTGGTTTTCTTTGTTAGTTTTTTTTTTTGTTTTTGTTTTTGTTTTTTTTAATCAGAAAGACTAGAAGAGTTATACACTCCAGGAAAAATGTGTTCCATCTTATTTTTGAGAGTAGAAAACTCAACCAAATAATGAAATTTAATTTTCAGGACAAGTCATTGATAGCTTATGATAAATAACTGCTTTTTGGCTGTGACTTTATATTTGGCTGTGACTGTGAAATATATTCCATGGTCCCAGTTTCTACTTCATCCTTGAGTAAATTTATGAGTGAGTAAGTACTGTGAAATTTATTCTGTGGTTCCAGTTTCTCCTTCATCCTTCAGTAATCTTTTGTTTTTAGAAAGGTTGCAAAATTTGATCCTAAATTCTTTATTCCCTAAATAGGAATAAAACAATATGCTTGCTAATGGTTCTTTATTGATTGATAAAGATTGATAAAACTTGATTTTAGATTATTTTACTAAACCTTATAATTGTGGTAAGATCTTACAATTGATTTTAATTTTTTTTAATAATATTTTTCTTTGTTTAGGAGATTATTGAAGAAGGAGAGAGTTCTAGAGTTAAAGAAGTGTTAAATGATGAGCGATACAAGGCATTTAAGGTAAATCCTTAGAGTTTTGTTGCTGTTGTTTAGAATTTCTCTCCCCTTAGTAGAACTCGGACAAAGCCATCAATTTTATTATAAAGAGACAACCAATATCAAGTAAAAAGAAGGATAGGTCTTGAATAAAAAGAATCGGAAATCGAGAAACAGCAATAAGGAATAAAGTGAAATAACTTTCTCTTTTTAATTAATATGATGTATACATAGTTGCTCTTAAGTAATGCAATGTTACTCTTTGCTGTAAGTTTAATGCATGTTTGGTTTATTTCTGCCTCAACTGCTTTGTCATTTTAACACTACTTAATTTTATTCTGGAATTAAGAAAATACCAGATGAAGAAGATGACTCACGTCTATTGTAATTCTCTTTTGTGTGAGGCAGGAGGAGGACTGGAGCTGTTTCTTCCTTAGGCAGATTGTAGGGTCATAGTCACACAACTTCATAGTTGCAAGGAATGTAAACTATGTAAATACAGCAGCTCCCATTTCTGAAATATTAATTGAATTCTCCATTGGAAACATGTAATACGAGCAAACATTTTTTTCAATTTTGTCTGCATTTTTGACCTTGATAAATACCCTCTGTCTTCAGAAAAATTTAAACAGAGTAAGAAAAATGGGACTGCTTAATCCTCCTTGGCATCATTCACTTTTACTTCAGCTGTCCAAAGGCTCTTCCTTTACCTCTGACCTACAGTACAGGTATGGAAGGATGTTCAGTGGCAGTTGTTGATGCCATCTCTAGCGATATTCAAAAGAAGTGTAGATTCACATGTATAGCAGGACTTAAGAAGCAGACGTGCTTATTAATGCATGATTGCATTGCAGCGTGATTGAGGAACAGCTATTAAATCTTACACTTCAGTGTTTAAGAAAATCTCTTGGAGTTTAGAATAAAACCTATCAGGAGACAAATTATCTCAAATACGCTTTATGCCTTGTTTCACATGCAAAATTATATCAAACTTAGGTGACTCACTTCTTAGCGGAGCATATGTCTCAACATTTTGTCTAAATTAGTTGTAACTGGTTGTTTCCACCAATTTTTTAATGAGATTCTAGGAAGAATCTCATATTAGTGAATTCCTAGATTTTACTCTTTAGCATAGTCCTGGTGCCTGCTTCTTCGCTTATCATGGCTTAAGAGATCACTGCTGGCCCCAAGACCATGGTTCTCATATGGCTGAATTAAATTATAGTCGATGTTTTAGATGTAGGGACATGAACTGACAGGGTCAGTTTGCCTCCTTACAGAAGTGGGTGCTGCAGGGAGTAAGTTCATGTAATTCATTTCACCAGCTGAAAAGAAGCACTGCCCCCACACACAGCTGAAGAAATGAGCGCCCTGTTACTTGTGCTGCACTGCTGGCAGCATCTCTAGCATCTATGAGTATGCTAAATAACAATGGATCTTAGTATGGAAACAAAAAACCCAAAAAACACATTTGGTTTTTTTTCTCCTAAAAATTTGGGTGCATAGAATCCATTTTCTTTAGTTCTCTATCTCAGTGTTAATTAAGTCTTTTTGAATCATTTAAAACCCAGTAAGACACCCTTTTGAAAATATTTCAGCACTAGCAAAAACATTAAAAGATAACAATCTATGTATTTAAAAAATCGTATCTTTTTATAAGCACCCATGATTCAAACAAAGAATAGGTAATTTCACCCATTATATACAAAGTGTAGGGCATTTCATATTTAATATTATCCATTATTTTAATTTTTCTCTTTTTTAATCTTAATTATTTCCAATGAATTAATATCTTCACAAAAACACAAAATCAAGCTAGCATGGTTGGAATTGAGAGGTTGCAGATTCAATGGAAAACAGAAGTATATTCATGTCTTACACAGCTACTCATTGAATTCCATAAAAGTACAAAGAAATTATGGACAGCTTCAGTATTGACAAACTGCACATAAAGAACGTGCTTTTAGACAAGCATGAAAGTTTTCCCTCTTGCTTTCATATCACTGTTCATCTGAGATATCGATCCACTGAATAATGCTTACAACTGTGACATTTTTGCTTTACATCATTTCATGGGTAATAAGTTAGTGAACAACATTACTTTGGAATAAATGGAATATGACCGCACAAAAATTTCTGGTGGACAGGTAGATGTTGGGGTGTTTTAGGTTGTTTTTTAGTATGTGTGGTTTTTGGTTTGTTTGGGGATGTCTATGTGTGGGGCTTTTTTGTTTTTATTTTGTTTTTTTTTTTCTTTTTCTGTCTGTCTGTTTGGGTTATTTTTGTTTTTTGTTGTTTGTTTGTTTGGTTGGTTTGGTTTTTGTTTTGAGAGCTGGTAGTGCATTTAGCACAAAGCCATAATGTCAGTCAAATGATGCAGATAATCTTGTGACATCTCTTATTCTATCAGGTCAGTGTCAGGGAATTGAGCTACCTAATGTTGCTGTTTGCACTTCTATTAAGAAATGAAGTAAAAAATAAAGATTTCTACCCTTATTTCAAATTTTAGTTGGAAGTGAGCATTTTGGTAAATTACATAAAGGTGCTGGGACTGCTACTCTATTATTGTTTAGATTTCATGTTAATGAGAAGTGTCCGTGTAGAAAACCAGTTCTGTGTTCAATGTGGTCATGCATTTTTGGGAAGCTGAATTTGTATGTTTGTGTCACTCTATTTATCTTCAATGTGCGATTAACTCTGCCCATTACTTTGCTTGTGAAACCTTGTTTTTGCCTACTTATTATTAATTCATTGCTCCTTTAGAAAACAACACTGAAATGTATGTTTTTCTACTGACCTTAGCAATTTACTTCAGTCTTTGGAGTGGGAGTGAAGACATCTGAGAAATGGTACAGAAAGGGTTTGCGAACTGTGGAAGAGGTAAAAGCTGACAAGACCCTGAAGCTGTCAAAAATGCAGAAAGCAGGTAAGGTGAAAGTGTCATAAAAACTTGTGTCTCAGTGCTCTAAGAACCTGATAACAGAATCACAGGGGAAGGCAAAGCTCATTTATACATTTGTTCTCTTGCTGCAGTGTCATGTGAATACTGAATTATTAGGTGAAAATATTATTTGGACCACCAGAGCGCCTAATTAAAAACGGTGTCATTTGAAACATAGGAATATGCATATTTTTAAATTGCTTGCACAGATACCAAATGAAATCTCTTATACACAAAACTCTTAATGGTACATTATTGCACAGGTTGTGAAAGAATCATAAAATTGGGAAAGCCCAGAACTACTTTTCAGAAGAGATCTGTCTCTCTCAAGGCATCCGTACTTAAGTGATAAATCTAGACTTGTAATAAAGTACTTATAAGATTTTTTTCTATAATCCTAGCACATCTTAGCTTTAAAGTGTTAAACATGGTCACATGAATAATGTTGCTTCCCCACAGATTTTGTGTGTGCACTGTTTCCCTAAATAAATGAACTAATTTAAACAAAGAAATTAGTTACATTAAGGAAAAAATATTCTACAATATGACATTAAAATAATGGAACTTTATTTTTGCATTAAATTCATGTGCTTTACATCACCTCAGAACCCCTTGGATCAACTTTCTTATATTCATGCTCCTTTGTCCTTTTTTCTTTTACGTGTCATATTCAAATGTGAAGCAAGCTGCCATACTGGGTTCTTTTGACACATAAAGCTGTGTGTACAGAAATAAGATAGCTGGGATATTTCACTTCTGAGCCCTGTACTTGTGTAGAACACCATTATTTTGGGAAGACTGCCTTTTAAAACTGTACATCCAAAAATGCCATTGATGGGAGCTGGTAGGGAAGACAGAGTAATTTATAAATATTCAGGTCCTCAGAAAGTGGAGCAATTACTGTGACAGCTGTGTTGACAAATTACATGACAAATTATAATGACAAAAATATATATAGACTCTAAGGACAAAGATGAGGGAAGAAAGAGGCTGTCTCTGGCCTGTGATCCCTTGCACCTACACCGCCTGTGATTTGGGCCTTGAATAATGCTGTGTAGATTTTGATATTTCTGTGGAGTGATCAGCAATTTTCCCCTTTGATTTCCAGGGTTTCTCTACTATGAGGATCTTGTTAGCTGTGCATCTAAGGCAGAAGCAGATGCAGTAAGCTTGATTGTCAAGAATACTGTGTGTGCATTTCTACCAGATGCTTTGGTTACCATAACTGGTGGTTTCAGGAGGTGAGTGAAAACAAGTGAGATCACTCGACTGTTTTATTCAGGTACATAAAAAAAAGATGTTTATGTCTTGGAAAAATCAAAGAAGCTTGGTGGGAAAGTATCAGAGTTGGTTCTCAACTTTTTTTTTGTGAGATTGTTTGTTGGTTTGTTGTTTTTTTTTTTTTTTCCCCAAACAGGAGAGAAATTCTATGACAGTCCCAGGTTCCTGTACTTTGTTGCTGTAGATGGTTAGTTTGACTGGATCTGAATTCCCAAGGCTGAGACTGTTGTAAGGCCATGCTTGAAGGAAAGATACAATAGGCTTAAGGCAGTCTTATTTTGGTTTTTTGGGGGGTGGTTTAAGATCTTAGTCACATGAGTTTGAAATGTGCTGAGGCAGAGTTCGTAGTGTTAGAAGTATATTTGGAGTAAATGGTTACTAAAATGACTATAAAGCACTGACTAAATTAAATATATACTGACATCTGTATAGAGGAGATGATCTCAGAATTCCTTTTCTGGGTGATTTTCGTTCCTAATAATTTTGGTCTTGCTCTGCAAAACCAAACCCGAAGCCGTTGTTCAGAACAATTCATTCTTTCAGCACTTACTTGAGAGCTTTCTTACAGCCACATAGCACATTACTGAGACTGGGAGTAGTCTTCAGGAGTTGTGCTTTCCTTGTTCTATTTGCAGTCCCTCATTATGTCCTTCTTGTTCTACCTCTTATGCTCTTAAACCAAACAATCCCTAGTCAACACTAGCTCTGGGTGCTTAATTTCTTACTTTGTAAAACTTGGACTATACTTTAAATATAAAAATATCTTTCAAAAATACCTTTTCTCGTAGAACTCAAAATGTACAATTCTGTAACTCTCATGCACCTAAAATTGGTATGAGAGCAAAAAACAGAAGAATATTAATAATTAATGCATCACCTGTGTGTGTTAATATTGTAAGCCTAGATAGGTCATAGACTCAGTCCAGTGCTAAATTAAGACCTTATATAATTTATAATTTCTACATTACAGTGATTGTGCTGAATGTTTTTATCATCTTTGTTCTATTTCATGATATTTATAATTATTCCTTGTATATCCCATATTTATTGTAGGAATGTTTGCAGCTTCCAGCTACATAATTTCTATAAAACTCTGTGGTCTATAAGAAGCATTAGGCTTAAGTAGGAACCCTGACCAGAGGCATAAGAACAAGATAAAATTTTATGCTCAAACCCTCAAGTGTCGTCATTCTGTGAGTCTTTGTTTGAGAGACGTGTGATGGCGCTCTCCCCACTGATACAAACCAGACAGGGACCTTGTGTTATTGGTAACTTTGATGTAACTGATTACACATGTCTAGATGGGTCAGAGCCTTACAGGTTATTTACTGGAAAGTTCCAGTTTCTTCTAGTATAATGTATTTGTGAGCTTTGTTGGTAGCATAGTTTGTGAAGTTTGAATCTCACAAATCAAATGTAAGCCTTCTGTCTTGCTTATTATTGTGGGGAGATATGATAGTTAGTCATTCTCTTTTTTATTAAGAATAAGCTTTTATATTTCTAAATGAGTGTGTCAAGCCAGAAGAGAAATTATTTAAGTATCTATTGATGCCTACTAGGGGGTAATCCCTTATATTTGTAATTACATGCCTTTAAATGCACAGGAATATATTAAACTGTAGGTTTCAATATGTCAGTCCTAAAGGATATTTTACCAGCCCATGGAAAATAAATGCTGCACTGTAGGATTTGCAGATAACTTGATGGATTGAGATACCTCTTTCACCTATATTTTAATTGCTAAGGTGCAACAGGGTTGACTACATCTGTTATTTTTTGCCTGTCTCCTGTAGTGGCAATACTCTTCAGCAAGACGTATGTGTAAGCTAAGTAGCTCACAGTTTTCAATTACCATATTATTTTTTGTTCCTTTCATCATAATTTAAATATTTTAATAAAATAGGCAAATTGTATCATTTAAACAATTCCCTCATACTACACCTTGTACACTGCTAACAATAGAGGAAAAATAGCTGATGATTTCTCTGAATGATATACTGATTCCCCAGGATCCATATTTGTCTTATTTTGTATTCCCGTTTCATAACCTGGAAAAAAGGAACAGTTGATTGTTTCCCTCTAGATTTTTGATTGGAGAGTTGAAAGTCATGAGTCTCATGAACCTTACTATGCAGGAGAACTGGATGAATTACAATGGGCAAGAACTTCCATAGAGATCTACAGCTGTGGAGATTCAGTAGAGATGAAAGTTACATTCTTTTCCCCAAATCTATTATGTACATACATGGATGGATATATTTATGTGTTACTAGATATTTTCCTTTAAATTCCTGAAATGTCAAGAAATCAGGTGATGTAGAAATTCTTTTAATCGAAATTAAGAAGCATAGTATAAAGTTAAAGTAAGTAATACATTTTGTTCTGTTTATTTTAAATCCTGGCAGACTTGTTCATAGACTTTTCTTTGGTTGGATTCAGCTTTCACCTCTAGTCTTTGTATAGCTTATTTTTCTAGTCTTTTAAAAAATAAAAGAAGCATGATGGCAACCCTTCATATCATTCTAATTTGAAATAATTCAGGAGCAGGAATTAATAAATTAATGAAGTCTGGATGAGTTTATCACTCGTTGCTGTCCTACAGGAACACTTGGCTAACCGCCTGTAAAACGTTCCTTGAGTTTCAGTTAGTGTAGTTTCAGTTGAGAGATTGCGAGAGTTTTTCTTTTTTTTCATCTTTTTCCAACACTTACTTACCTGGGTCATTTTGAAACAGAAATTGCAACACTGAAATGCATGGAAATACAGAAGTAAAGCAACTGTAGTTATAAAATAAATCACAGCCACATGGTGTGGAATGAATTTCATTGTCTATTCAGGGAAGATGACTGCAGAGAAGGAAGAATCAAAGCTGCTGATAGTGCAATAGAAATCATACCATGGACAATGTTATTAGAAAGCCTGAATTTGCCATGCAAAGTCTGTTTGAACTGGCATGGTATTATTTTCAGTGCTCAGCCTTTCTTATTTTGAGATTTGAGTTAATGAGACAAATTGTGAGGTGGGGAATAACACCTCATAAGTTACAAAAGCCACTGAGGGTGAAGTTTCCCTTTCTACATAAACAGAGGCCCTGGGATGGGGAGAAGAAACTCCTTGTTCTAATGAGCAACATCCCTGATTAATAATGCACTTCTCCCAGCTATATCCAAGGAAGGAGTGTAGTTTAGGCTAATGTGTGTTACCACTTTTAAAGGAGTTAAACTGTGGGCCTGACAACTTTTTTTCCTGGATATTAGAAGAGTGATTTTATTCTGTGAAGAAAATTAAGGAGATTTCTGTAGTAATAGTATTATCTTGTTTTGTTTATATCACTGCATGTTATGGAAAATTTTATTCCTATTAGCAATATGTTAATGCTATTATCAGTAATATTGACATTGTTATAAGGTTGTCGTGACAAGTAGAAAACTAACTTTACAGTAGGTTTCATGCAGTGAAACTGGAGGAGTTTTCCCCTTTTTCTTGTAGTTCCGTATTAGTATATGTCTTCAGAGCAATTTCAAGAAAAGATTGCCATGCACAGGAGCATTATCATGCTATTCTGTAAGATCCTAGGTTTTAGCTAACTCGATTTAGCTGCTGATACTTGGTTTTGCCCCAAGATGTGATCTAGATTGAGGGTTTCATAAGAGCAGAAATGCTTGGAGAAAGCACTGTATGTTATATGCAGTTTATGGGTTCAGTCTCTTTACCGGTTATTCATATCTCAATACATAAACCCACAACCTCCAAATTTGACAGGAGAAGTTCAGAAAAGGATCTGGAATAAGAATTACATACAGTAATAGGAATATTTTATATATATAGGAACTGCATTTCCTGAATAACTTTCTGTGTGCTCTGTCCATATGATTCACAAAATGTTTACAAATTAGGGTTCAGTTTTATTGTGTTGCATGTAATACAGTTGCGGCTAGCTCTGCAGCAGTAGAATTGTGAGGACATGGTTACTATATCATCAATAGGCACTTATTTTTTAGAAGATTATTTAGATATCCTCTTAGTATTATGATTTCACTTATCACTTTCTCAAATATTTACTTAGACACTTTTGTTGGCTTCTCCTACCTTAGCCTTTAGAGAAAGTGAAGTAGACTAGGGAGAGGCTTTGTTTTAGGTAATTTTTCATATTGCAGTTCTTGAGAAGTTGTTCAAGAGCCTTAGGCATTGCATCATGAAGAATAACTAGTGTATCTTGTCTTTTTTTATCTTTGTGGGAGGTTAATTTTTCCATGCTATATCAGTCTTCGGGGAAGTTTTTTTCCCAGTCTCTCTTATTGTTAATTCTGTCCTAGCATGAACCTGAGTGTAGATCACTATCTCCTTGCTTGAATTTTATATTATCTTTTAGAAATCAGGATTTGATGCTCTGTAACATTTGTAGATAAGAATTGTTAATAGAAAAGCAATGAAGAGAGCAAAGGATGGGGTGACTGTGTTTGTCAGGCACCACTGCCATGCTTTTGTATATTACAATGCCAAAAATTCTTTCCTGTGTGCAGTGACATTTCCTACAAGGCAAAGGAATGAATAAAGTAATGACATGAGACAGGATTCTGGTCTTTCCTGTTCTGTACCAAGGAAATAATTTAAAGATATCTCTTCTTTCAATCTTGGAGATAAGACGAAATAACTGAGACAAAGAAGCACTTTGAGAGATTATTTTACAGATTGATGCAGTGATAAATAACCAAGGTTATTGTGGCACCTTCATTTCAGAAATAAGGCTTCTATATGGTATGTGGAATCACATTTATCTAACTGTGTTGGCACATACTCATGAATGAGAGACTGTGAGATTGAATGTCTGAAGAATATTATTCTTTCCAATCTTTTGGAATATATGCAAGACTTTGTGGTTTATTTAATTGAGCTTGTCATGTGGTTTCTGGCTGAACTTCTTGATGAATCATAGAACATTTGATCACAAGTTCTGATCCTGATAAAAAGCTCTATTTGACCTTTTGATATTGGATACTCCTAATAAAAGTATTCTTTTGGAGGTTGTAGATGTTCTACAGTGAATTTAGAATACTTGACATAATATCATTTTTTTTTTCAGTTCTCAGAGTAAATGTATTTGAAGTTCTACTACACAAATTATTTTCTTTCTCCTCAGATCTAGGCTTAAAATAGTGCTGGACTTACGTGCTAAATGAATAAAATTAATTTTGCAAAAGATTCTTGCATTAAGTTTTTAGGCAAACTCCTAAGCAGAGGTTGCTTATTCTACTTACACTTTGTTGTTACAGTGTACCTTTGCATTTACACTGTTCTTAGATACAGTTATTTCTATGCTTTTTTTAAACTCCAAAACACAAATTGTGGTAAGGGAAGATTTAAACTGTATCCAGGTACTCAAGTCCAAATACTGTAATTTCTGCTCCCTTTTTTCTACTGCTGTTAAAAGAAGTAAATTGTTTTTATCTGCAAGTATTTAATATTTTTTTTCCAGGGAGAAATCTGCTATAAAGGAGCTGTGAGGCAAGCTGGTTGCTGAATGTTCGAGCTGATATGGTAGTTTGCACACACTCTAATTTAAGCAGATCTTGGAATAATCTAGCAATTATTCCAGCAACAGACTGGAGAGACTGCTTGGCTATCATTCATGAGCACAGCCTTTCCTCAGATAAACTGTAGCCTACTTTGGATGAGACTTTTAACCTGGAGATGTTCTAATCTGATCTGGCTGGTTTTAAAGCTTAGTAAAACAGCTTTGCCTTACCAAACTCCCTAAGATTAGAAGTGTTTGAACTTGAAGTATTGATATGCTGCAAGTAAAAATATTCTCTGGCTGGAGTAGAAGCACTGCAACTGTGAAAGAACAGAGATCATCACTAGTTTCTGTTTTTAATTTGCTGTAATCCATTAAAAATTAAGTTGGGAAAGGAGAAAATCAAATTAATGGCTAGCCAAGTCAATTTAAAAGATAATCTATTGGAGTAATTCAGATACTTCCTTTTGTCGTTAGAGCTTTGATTATTTTCCCACTCATTTAATCTATTATTAACCACAATGAATCATGAAGTAGAAACTGATGAATAAGGTATTTGGGAGTCATAGACAAAAAACTTTGTAAGAACCCATGAAACTTTGTAAAATTGAGTACTCAGCAGAGCATATACTTTGAAAGTCTTTCAAAAACTTGTTGATTCAAACTTCTTACATGCCCTACTCTACTTCACCCGCTCCTACTCTCACAGGCTTTTTAGCTTGTTAGAAGGACGCTGTTTAGCGGTGTACTTCTCTTATATCTAAAACTAGTTCAGGTGATGGGTCCAGCATGGAGGTGGCTGATTTCTGTGAAGCCAGAAGTTTTACACTCTATATGTAGAGCCAGAAAACTCCCTGCCTTAGTCTTACAGCTTCTATGATCACCCTATACCTTCTAGAGTGCATTTTTAAGAGTCTTTACAGTGTTTAGCGTTTTCTGTTTCCTATCAAGTCTGATGGTGACTGCTAGTAAATAAGCCAGAGCAATTCAAATAATGTTATAAAACAAGATATGAAATATCATATTGTATTACTTTGGGACTATTAAAAAAAGTCTCTTGTATTGGCTTTTTTTTCCCAACCGAATTGGAAAAAATGAGAATGAAAACCAAAAGTAGGGGTTTCTGTGTCCTTGTCAGGCAGTCAATCTGAAATTTTAGTTATGTACTGATACATGATCAAATTCGTTATCATTTTAATCTAGACAAAGTTTTCATTTGAAACTGATGAAAGTTTTTAGCATTACTGCATTGATGGATGCTTTGTGCTATTAACAATATTTGTCATTATAGCGTGTAAGGAATATTGGAGTGCCAATTTCAAATTGCAAAGGCAAGCTTGTGGTGACAAAGCAGCATATTGCAGGTACACTACTAGGAGGAAGACAGGGCATTGTCTTAAAACTTGATTATTTCTTTACACATCTTTACATCTTGTTCATTTGATATCCAAATGAATTCAATGTTAAATACAAAGTGAGCAATTACTAGAATAGAATACAGTTTCTGTATGAAGGAAGAACAGAATGACAGCTAATAATCGTATTTGAAAAATTTTTCTCCTTTTGCTTTTTTTTCTGATTTGCCCTTTAAGGTCACTTTCAATCATTTTTGCTATGTAAGGGTCAGCCATTTGGCACTTCTAGGTTTCTAAATTATATGGAAATATTTTTGGAATGCTTGCCACTGCATAAAACCAAAATGTTAATGGCTTCACTAAGTCAAATTAAATTTTAATGGCCATGGTTTAATTTTTCTTTTAGCCCATTCACATCCTTTAAGCAGCATTAAATGTGATTCAGTTGTCTTCTAATATCATAGCTGACCTGAATAGCCTTTTCAATTAGACTTTTAGATGAAGCAGATCTGATACATTCTAAATAAATAAAAATGTCTTTTTATTGGTTAAATTCTGATATTCACAGCTCATTTAATCCATTTATAGACATGCAATGACAAAAGAAGAACCTATTTTTTGTGCAATGCTAGTGATAATGTGCAGAGATGAGAAATCACATCTTTGTTTTGTCAGTGAATGGAAATTAAGGAAGGGGAACTCAAAAAGATCTATTTAAGACTTTAAGAAAGATGCATGACGGAGAAGTGATGAAAATTATTTGACAAGAAGTCACATATTAAAAGCATTTTATGAAATGGTGTGAAGAATAGTCAGTTAACAAAGCACATTCCCCTTACAAATTTATTCTGACATCTTACAAATAATCTAATACCTAAACAGTAGATGTCCAGTGTTTTTTAAATTGGTTCATTCTGCACTAATGGAAAATGTTTTAATTGAATCTTTTCATGGATCTAGCGTTTATAACATAGCATGCCTTTTACTTATACAAAAAGTAATAGAAATTGTTAGAAAACTACCATAGTTTGTTCAAAAGCATCTTTGATGTTTCCATAATTCTGTTTGATGTTCGTTCTCATTTTTGGATGACAGTGTCTCAAAACCTTCACTATGTGGCAGAGACGACTCACGGTGATAAAGCCTTCCCTGTGTAAGAGGGCAGGCGTGGGGAAAAAGAGGTTTCTGGGTTTGCTGCTCAGCGTGGGATGCAACAAAAGCCATCTGGGGCGTCTGATGTGTAGAAAGCTGGGCTGAGAGTGATTTGGACTCTGGTTGTATCTTTTCCAGTGGCTTTGCTTATCAAAATGCTAGGGAATGGTGTCGTCATTGTCTGGAGTAGATTTCAGCCCTGACTTCAGTTTTGCCATTTTCGTAGCTTGCGCGAGTGCCAGAGTATAACTAACAGCGAACTTGCTTTCTCCTGATGTGAGGTCCCAGCTCTGAAACAAACACCAATCCCTCACGACGGCTGGCTCATTAGACCTGCCTAAGTGGAAAGGAGCAGTGACAGCTGTCAGTACGAATTACAGTACTCCCAGCTCCAAACTCCACTGGCTTCTGCAGTGCCACTCTTTAAGATAATATACCATTAGAATTCCAAAAATGTAAAACCGGATTTTGCATTATTTACACAATTTTCTCGACAAGTTTTGCCAAAATAAATGTTTTGAAAAGTTATAAAAGGGGGTTATAATAAAATTATTTATAGTCTTATTATTTCAATGAAATTTACTTAATAATGTATATCCTACTGACCATTCCCATTTTAAAAGGTTAACCATAAAAATTGTGGTTAGGTGCTAGGCTAACTGAAAAGTATTCATCCATCATTTTGGAACAATTAGCATATGCAATGGTGGTTATTATTTGCATTATGGAAATTAAACATGTAAATTACTAAGTTCTGGTATGACTTATCTTAAAAACATTCCTCTGGTGTTTTGGAAGGAGAAATGCTTTGCCCTTCCTTGAACACAATTCTTCCAATATACAAGTACATAATTTTCAGTGAGCATAAAACATGTATTAAATAAATTCAAAAAAGGTCTTTTGCACAGGACACAAGCCGTGGTGCTGAGACAGTCTGAATAGGATACCACATCATCCAGAAAAAAAAAAAACAAAACAACTCATCATGTCTGACCGTCCCAGGTATTATTGTAACACATTATCTGGAGCTGAGGCAGGGAGGCAGGTTGCAGGATACAGAGCATGTGCTAAAATTGATTTATCAGTATAATTTAGTAAGCTGGAAAACCTGCTTCCTGCGTTGGGGTTGAACTGTTGCTCTTTGAATGTTTTGGTAATTTGGGAATAGATTAGTATTATATGTCATGGTGGAATAAAAGCTCTTATGATTAAAAAGGAAGCTGTACAAATAATTGGTACCTAGCATTAACATGTCCAGAAATGTATTCACAGACTGAGCTTCATTTTCAAACTCTGTAGAAAGAAGGACAAGTAATTCTTTAAAATAAGAACTTGTGCAAGGTTAATGATGGTAACCCTAGAAAGATTCTGTAGCAGAGTCATGTGTGTGATATGTGCTGCAGTGAATTAGAAGTGCACAAGATAGGGCTCAAGCAGTTTGCCAGACTTGTTCTTTTTCATGCTACTGATATTAGGCATATTATATAGGGAATATGATAAAAGGAGAACATGAATAAGTGATTTCCATTAAGTTTTGAAGTTTATTATGTGCTTCGTTATGGATAAGAAAGTCTAAACTCTGTGAAGATTTGATTCATTCTTTTTGGAATTTTATCTTAGTGGCTTTTCAGCGATGTTTGGTTTGTTGGTTTTGGTTTTGGTTTTTTCTTTTTAGTTCTAGGGGATAGGAGAATTTGTATATTGCTCTTTGGGAAGAGGTATTGCAAGCCAAAACATATCAATGGTGTTAGAGAACAGTTCTATACCCTGAAACTAAATTAGTGAATGAAGTAAATCATACATTTATGTTTAGGGTTACCTGTAACATATCTACCAAAATATTTGTGAGTATTGTTTGTTTTCTGTGAAAATCTTCAATTCTTAATGAAGAACTGTGCAGAAATGAATTCTTTTCCTGGTAGGGACTATAATTCAAATGTGGTGTTTTTTCTTTAGCAAAATGAATTTTCTAGTCAGAATTTCTGTTTCATGATTAGCCTCAGCTACAGGAATTTCATACTGAAATATGAATTTCATACTGATATAGTGTCATTTCATCTAAAGACAAGGGTATATGCATCTGGAAGAGGTAGTCAGAGGCACAGAAACCTATATGAAGCATCACAGTGCCTTTGCAAGATCACTGAAATATTTTGATTGAGGTTTTAGACAACAAATTGAATTGACAACTTGCATTAAAACATTTCTGTCTAATTTATTTTTAACTGTCCACCTAAATCCTTTTGCTTTTTCTCATTTTCTTGACCAGCTCTACTAGATCCTTGCTGTGAATAATAGATTGAGTGATAAGAGAGGGACTCAACAATCAGCTATAATTATCACTCAGAATTTGTAGAAAAACCAAACGTTTCAAGTTGTTAGTGGGGGTTTTTTTAATTGTTTGCGTTTTTGCCTTTTACGTGGATATTATGGGGACACATCATATTTTGAAGTACTGCTCTGAAGAGCCACAATAATTGGAGAGTCTCTTATAGAAATTTGACATGAATTTAACTAATATCATGCATTGGTTTCTGAAATGCTCAGCCAGTGAAATTAAATTCATGGATCAATTTTAATACTTAGGCCAAGAAGTATGTTCAAGTATAATATGTAAAATACACTACTTGAAAAGTATTTTCCATATATGGATGACCACTAAGGATCTTACAAGTTATCTCACAAATAAATAGCTGTAAAGTAAAATATATTCATGATACTACATAAAACTGGTAAGTAAAAAAATCTTCTAAAGGTTATAGAGCATTAGGTACAAGGAGGACAAGACAGTGGAATACACTCAGGGAAAGATGAAGTAGCAAGATTAAAAAAAGACAAAGGAGACTTCAGATAAAGTAGTAAGATAAAAGAGAAACATAAAGTACAAGAGGTCAAATTAAAGCCATACATGGCTGTGATAAGATGGAGATGCCTAATTTGATAGATAGTTCTTTTCCTTACATGTTACCTATAAAAGAGTTTCATTGGGAGTCACCTGCTAAGAAGAGGATGCTTTACAAAATCGAGGCCACTCGAGGTGGGAATGGAATGAAGAGAGACAGAACAATTGACTTCATAACACTAAGAGACATGCAGAAGAAAGTGACATTCTTTCTAAAGGAAAATCAAATCAGAACTCTGCATAAAGAGAAATTGAAACAAAACTCTGGCAGCAGTCTCAGACTAAGTTCCCAGCAGTGAAGTCAATTGTAAGGTAGCATTATTAGGCCAAGGATAGGGCTTGGCTATGAGTAAGAGGCTTAATTAATGTGTTAGGACAGGCAGAATAGTGCTAATAATGCTTAGCCAGCTTTCTGTTAGACATATCTAGGTGCACCAGGAAACAAGTGTATGTTTCTTGTTTTGTTTCAGACAGTGGCGCTTAAGCATCTCTTACGTACGAACTCCTGTGCTTAAGTGATTCAAGACAGAAACAGAAATTATTTAATACATGTTACCTTGTGTGTAGTCTTTCTTGGATGTATGTTGTTCTCTCTGAGAAGTTTCTGATGCCTCAACGTTTTTGAGTATATTTCTTACTATTAATATACTTTACTCATAAGTGTCTCAAGGTATCTCTTTCAGAGATGAAGTTGTTCTAAAAATTTTGCATTCTCTCAGTGAACAGTTACTGTGACAAACAATGTTCTGTGGTTCACTATGTGCAAAAGAAGTTTTGCAGGCTCAGATGCCAGGTGGTTCAGAGACTGCAGGATCAAATGCCTGATGTTTAGAGTCAAGAGATCAAAAATCAGTTTTAATTATACTACGTATTGTACTTTGTCATTTTGTCCATGGTTTTATTCCTAGGAACCTGGCTTGTAAACAGGAAATTTATAGCAGTTCACTTATTGCTGATACACTCTTTAGCAGGAGTCAAAGTTTATTGTAGACTGGTTAGTTGCTGTAAAGATGGTTGACAGCACAAGTTAAGAATGATGTTTTCCTGTCAGATAATCATGAGAAAAGCTGCAAACATCGGTGACCTTGCAACCAGGGGATACATTTTGCAGATCCCTGTGAGCAAGAGTAGCCGTAACATTTTAATTAAGTGTGACGTGATCTTGCTAGTGGTGTGGGGACATGATAACAAGGAGGTAGCTGCTGGTTAAATTTTTTTTTGTTACAATGAGTCAGGATATTTTCTGTATGTCAGATAACAAGGAAAAGACTAAAAAGGTTTACAATAAATCATGTATGAAAGGCATGAATTAAAAGATATAGTCAGAAATAGTCCTTTTAGTTGCTTTCAGTTTGGAAGTGGAGGAATATATTATGGATTGTTGCCATACTGTGGGAGAGGTTGATGGAAATGTTTCAGGCAATCTTTTTGAAGAATGGAAAATCAGTAATAAATAGCAGCAAAACCTGATATGATAGACTTTGTTATAATCATCTGCTATGATAACTGTTCTGTCATACCACTAGGGGCTATCTTGGAGAACAAAACACCCAAACACATTAAAGCCTTGTGGATTGCTTCTTCTCATATATGTACTTATAAGCTCATGCTAGTTCATAAAGTAATAACCTTACATGCTTTATCTTGTACTATTGATCAAGGATGGCAGAATATTTTCCTTTTATCTTGGCATATCTTACACCTAGACACAGGTCTAGTGGATAAACACAAGAAACAGTCCTGATTATTTGATCCTGTTGCAGTGGTTAATGTGTCCAGTTGCACCTAATTTGTTTACCTTAGTGACAATATCCTTATTGGTTATGATATCCAATGAGGATGTTATGTATTGGATATAATATCCTTACTTCATTGCTGCTTATGAAATGTCTTGATGTTGTTACAGTATGCATTTGTATCGCTAAAATAAATGGTACTACACCCAATGTAGATTTTACCTTCCCCATTCCAATCTTACATATGAAATGTGGACAACCTATCTGTCTGTTCTCACTGAAAGGCTGGCGAGAGCTTGGACATTTATTTCAGGTGAATCATGACAAAATAGGGGGACAATTCCAACTGATTGTTCGAGAAATTGAACCGGCAAGAAATGCTGACCCAGGGAATGCATCTTCACATTTCACCTGAAAATTAACATATGAATCTGTATTGAAGAGACCCTTGAAATGTCTCATTACCTGAGGTCACAAAACAGTGCAGGTTGAAAAAGTCAGGATTGTTTTCAGAAGAAAGTCAGAACAAGGATAAAAGAAATATGACATGACTGGTTCTTTGAAAGACTCTGAAAATATATGGCTAGAGCTTTACAGTATCTGGATCAGGAAGAAGGGCACAGAGAGAACTCTAAGAAGCTACATTCTCAAACAGAGTATTTCCTTCCCATGGTTTTGGAATTAAGGAAGTTGGTTTGTAACAATCAGAAGTTTTCAATTTAGAATTAAATCAACTAAGTCAACTTCATGAGCTCCTTAAGGTGATGGAAAATCACATCTTCAAGCAGAGCAAGGGAATTTTGTAAAGGAGGGTAACAAGATTTCACAATGGGGGAGATTTACTCAAGTTAGAAGTTAGATTTAATGACAGGCTTGTCCACACTTTAAAAGGCTTTTCTGGTATGCTTATACTTGTAGAATATATTGGCAGCCTTTCTCTGTAGAAATACAGTGTTCCTTTGATAGAATAGTTTAAATGATTTTCTCAAATGGAAAAACCTATTTTGGCCCAAAGGGTTGCAACTATTTCAGCTTCAGGGAACTGCTGGCAAACAGTGTACATTCACACCACACAGCTACCTTGGCAAACCACCGATGTAGACGAAGTAGACAAGTCTGGAAATTCAGTTTCTTTCTCTGTAGAAGTCTAGTGTTTTAAGTGCATCCCATAGATTAGGAGTAAAGTCCTCTTCCCTTGGACAAAATTAGTAGATTACACAATCCAAATTAGGTATTGAGAGAGAACAATCTCATTTTCTCTGCATTAAGCTTCTGTAAAATTCCCTACCTCCCTTACTAGCAGTAGCAGTAACTCCTACTGTAAGTGCACTTACTGAAAATCTGTGTGTCAACTCAATCCTGGAAAAATGGCACAGTTCACTTGAAAAATTTGAGTGAGTGAGCAATTTTCTTAAGTCTAATCAGACTGTACATGTGCTTGAAGTTTAAACTGTGCATATTTTTTCAGAAGTACTTGAGTAAAACTTGGTAGAAAGGCTAGACTCAAACTCACCATGCTGCAGCTGTCTGCTGGCAACTACACACATGTTTAAATTGTATTATATCCCCTCTGATGGAATAGATTGATAAAATATCTTAAAGTAATCACAACTAAAGTAGAATTACACATATTTCCCCAAAATGCTGGAATTCAAAATCTGGCTTCTCATGTCTTTGTCACTAACCCAAATGCATGAACAATTACCTACACTCCTTGGCCATTACACCGTCAGCTCAAACAGAAGTGTTAATCCTATTTCATGTTAGAATTTCTGGGAGATGTCTTATTTCTGGTTGTCTCTCCCCGTCCCCCCCCACTGTTGATGCAAGCAATCTATTTCTCAGTTCAAGGAATTTTAATAGAAAAACTGTCATGTTTATATAACTTCCAGTACAGCTGAGCAGGAAGCAAATAGAAACCTTTATTTTTATGGTAGGTTGATTCTACATATTGTCTGATCACTGCGAAGTAAGTGAAACCCAGGCTGAACATTTAATATCATTCAAACATTCTGAAAATGCATGTTTCCTTCCTTGCATGAACATTAATATTGTCTTTTAAATAGTGTAAAGAGAATGTTTTAATTTTTAGAAATGCTAAAGTAGACATGCATGAAAAAGACCATTTTAATGAAAGTTTCTGTGACATAGGGATATGTTAAAGGAATAAGCCATTTGAAACACTCAAGAATTAGCTAGAGAGACCTAAAATGGACAGGGTTCGAATGCATGTTTTCAATCTACTGCCAGAAAGCTTCAGGACAGCAAAAATTGTTGCTATAAAACGGATCGTTAATTTTGTTAAAGTATCAGTAAAGAAAAATAACTTTAACCTTCTTCTTTAAACTAAAATACTGTATCTTAAATAGAAGCTTATATATGTTTATGAGAGTCTGAGTAAGTAAGAAAGAAACATAATTCTGAACCAAACAATTTTATCTGGGACAAAAAAAAAAATCTAAACTAGTAAATGGAAACTGCCTTAGCTGCAAAGTAATTTTTTTACTGGTTACAAAAAAAAAGCCCCATGGTGCGACAAGTAGTTTAATGAAAGCATTTTTTTAAAATATACACCTTTCATAATTAATAATGCAGAATTTTGTTTACTTATTTCAGTAAATTGAATGCAGCTGCCCTTTCTGTTTTTTCTGCTGCGTTATTAATGATGTTGAAGAGATCACCATGTTATTGTTCTAGCGATATATCTCTCAATTAGCTGAGGTTTTGGTTTGCAACTAATGCTTATTGAAATGTGGCACCAGCTGAGATGGAAACAAAAAACTGGAAAGCTTTCTGGCTTATAAATCTAGAATGTCAATTCATTGCAAGCATTCCATCCTACCTTTAGGTATTTGGAGTATACATATATAATCTATAGCCAGCTCTGGCCAAATTTCTTCTCTGGCAGAACACCGGCAGAATGTGAACAATGCACCTGAGTTGGTCTTGGAAAAAAGTAATAGCTATACAAAATGGCTAATCCAGATCTAGAAGGGTCCAGTGCTCTCCCATTTTGTAGGAGTCTGTCCTGAAAAGTGCCGGTCACCAATTACCTCCAATGACAGAAATCCTAAAAACCTTAACTTTGTCTTTCATTCCCTCCTACTAATTAATTTTTGGATAGAGGGAGAGGTAATTTCCTTTACCTTCCCTTCTCAATGTTTTTTGTTTTCGTTGTTTTTTGGTTATTGTTGTTCTGTTCGGTTGGGTTGGGTTGGTTTGTTTGTTTTTGTTGTGTTTTTTTTTTTCCCCTAAAGTACATCATACTCTCTGATAATTCACCAAAATATCTGGCATCTGAGTACACTGTTCTCTTAGTTGTATTCTTCAAAATTAGAGTTAGTTGAATTTCCTTGTCTCCCAGTTTGCATAATTCTAAAGTCTTCTTTAACGCTTTTAATTAGACCAAAAGAAACTAGGTACTTCAGGATGTCTGTGCAGGTCTAGTCTGAGATGACTCCTCTTACAAATAATAAAAATGTACCTCCTCTCCAGTCAAGTCTGATTCCTCAGTACTTAATACGTATTAGAACATGTTTCTCTTTTCCTTTATTTCAGAATAATTAAAATCTGTAAAATTACTAGTAACTAAGGATGCTGTACCACTGTCTTACAGGCTGTTATCTTAAGAGTGAGAAAGCTTGTTTCCATAGAATATGCTAACAGAAGAGTTTACACATGCAAAACTAGGTAGATGTTTTAAGACTAAATTCATCTGCATACCTCACATTTCAGCTGAATATATGAGATCCCAAATCCACATCAATACTTATTGGACTGTATGTCTTTTTCAAACAGTGTTGAAGTGGTTTTGTTTTGTCATTGATTGGCACTGGGCAAAATTTGTTTATGCAGGAAGTTTCTATGATGTCATTTGAAATGCTTGATTTAAATGAAGTGTAATTTAAAGGATTTGCCAAGACAGCAAAAGCAAAACTTTAGCAATGTATTTCATGACTTTAAATAAAACCGTGACAGATTGGTATGGTACATTTCATAAGCTTTAAACCTTGAAATTACATGGACAGCTTCCAGGTACAGTTGCGTTATTTATATGAAATTGAGACAGCACTTGCAGTGATTCAAAGCTTAAGCATAGTTTTGTTTTGCTTGGTGGAATAGTGACTTTACTCCGAATAGAGGATTTAGAGAGGCTAAAGCTGTTAGCAAAAAAAAGTCGTCTCGCGTGCAAGCCAAAAGCGATAAATATTCAACATCAGGGTATAATTGTTGACAGCCACTTTCAGGCATCATTGTCATGGAAGGAAGACAAATACGTTCTTTCCATAGAGGAAGAACACACTTGTGTGAGTGACTGTGCACTGGAAGAGATGGCCCAGAGAGGCTGTGGAGGCTCCCTCACAGGAGGTATTCAAGAGCAGTCTGGATGCAATCCTGCGCGATGTGCTCTGGGATGACCCTGCTTGAGCAGGGAGGTTGGACCAGATGACCCACTGGAGTCTCTTCCAACCTACCCATTCTATGAAAGCCAGAAGAGAACAGTACCATCCAGGCTCTGCAACTCTTACAATCCCTAGAGAGAGCCATACTTTCTAAATAACAAGTAGGCGACTAAATTCTTATGTTGGCCATTATCCTATTTTGTCGTCTTAGTAGGAACCAGACTGGTGGAAGACACCTTTATGAACTATTTTAATAGTGTGCAGTAAACTTGGTTGAAATACAATTTTGCAATGGTTTTTCACAGAAATTACTTTTCTGTTTATAAGAACTCTGAAGTTAAGGTTGGAGAGAATTAGTTTCAGCATATGAATAACAGCTGGTCCTCCTCAAGATAATGCATAAAAAATAGGTGAATCACCTTGTTTTTAATATTTTTGTTTGTGATCAATTTTTTAAATCAGTTTTTCAAATTTTGAGTTCCATTCAGATTTTCGTGTTGTTCCACAGCTATGGTTTTCTTAGATGCCAGTGTATAAAAGAATCCTTACACAGTCTTATTTTAAACAAAATATGCTTTGAAACAACCATTTGGCTAAAGAGACACAGAAGGCAATATATAAACACACCATTCACCATTATTGTTTTCACAGGGCAGGGAAATATTTTCAGGGTTTTGCATAGAATATGTTTAACACATTAAATAATTTAAATGCAAATAATCTAAGAGAGCTTTCTAAGACCAATGAGTAGCTCTAGGTTTAGCCACACTGGTCATTTAAGTTCCTCAGCTGAATAACTGTATTCTGATTTATCTTTTCCTTTTATTGCATTAAATGAAATATCTGTTAAAGCAAAACTTAAAGAAAACCCATCATCAGGACATGAAGAGGAGTATCCAAGTGTCTTGTACTCTGAGAACTGTCTAAGTTTCTTTTGGGTCATAAAAGATACAGTCAAGCATAGCATGACATACTTTGGTCTTTGAAAGTGCATTTAATGAGACAAGATGAGTGCCATGCATTACTACCTTTTTTTGAGGCAATGTAGTCACTCAGGGTGAAATTACATTTCAAGTAAATTGAAGTCCTATTGCACAGGTTTTTCACTGGTTCTCTTCACTTCAGAGATTTTTTACCCTCAGAACAAAACTTGTAGAAATAAGCAGTGATGTGGTCCCTTCTGCTGCAGCAGGTAACGCTTCTTTCTCCTGACTTGATACAAGAAGATCTTTTAAGTAATTCATTCTTTGCATTGTTAGATCTTTCCTTAAAAGTCTTCTTGAACAGAAGCTACTGATGCACAATAGCACTGATATCGTGCTGAGTAAATGAGAAACCAAAAATGCTTGTTTTGTGTATCCTGTATTAAAGCTGTATTCTCTTATGCTGTCTAGTTAGGTTTCTGCTCCTAAAGCAAAGGGATTTTTCCCAGTGCTTCTTCATTGCAGAGTTGGATTAGCTTCAAAAATACAATAAATATGTTCCACAGCCATGGAAAATGGGTTCTGCCTCCAGTGAATTAGAATTACTGTTACACTGGGCAAGAAAAATAGCATTTTAATGAAGTGTCCACCCTCAAGCACTTTTTCCAGAGAAGATACCTGTGAATCTTTGCCAAGTACTTACATAGTTCAGCTGGGTTTATGTTGAATTACTTGGCTGGGTGAAGAAGCTGCTATATGCTACCTTTGGCAATTCAAACCTTTGTAGAAGCCTGATTTATAGCTGCCCTGGGGAACAGTTCTGAGTTTCCCCTATGTTTTTATTTCAGAGACAGTGTAACCTAAATAATTTTATTCTTAAATTAGTGGGTAAAGTAATTCTGTAGACAAAGCTATGACAGCAATTTTTTTTTTACCCACAAATTCCCTCAAAATGAATCAGGGTAATTCTCATAACCGTATGATATCTTTTCAGTTAAATATATCATTATTTCAGTTTTAATTTTAATTGTCTTTGCTAGTGGCAGAATTTATTTCGGTTGATTTAATTAGATTATTGCTATTTCAGACATTAATAAGCATCCTATTAAACCATCTCACAGATATTAACTATACCCCAGAAAAGTAATGTAATGTACAATCAGGGAAGAATTAGTCCTCAAGGGGCAGGAATTCCAGAATTTCCTTTGATATAGAATAAAAACTCTCGGTCAGTTTGGGTTTAAGTTCCAGAAATATTAAACTCAAAATTTTTATCAGCTAGTGCAAACAAAATGCAGTAGGGTGACTGAAAGGCTGGGCCTTGAACTCCGAGTCCAGCTACAAAATGTTAGAATAAGTATCTTCCCACACTGGCACTTTTTATCTCCACTGGTGGTTTTTTTGTACCTTACCATTTATGTAGTATTAGAAAGAAAAGAGAACTAATTTTGACACTGACTAGGAACCACTAGTGTCAAACTGCCTTCAAAGGCAATTAGGATCTAATTCAAATAACAGCCAGGAGAGCAGAAATTACCCGAAGAAGCCCAACCCATATCTGTGTTCTACAGAGCATTGATCGGATCTTGGTTTACTGTTTTCCTCATTACTTCAGGCATGTTACTTTATTTTTGAAAAGCAGGTACTGTGTTGGCATTCACTGAATCAGGGGCTATAACAAATGACTGCCACAGATACTTGCAATGTTAAGATGTGGAGGAATCTTCTTGGTTCCTATTTTTTAATAACCATGCTCAAAATTGTCATCTAGTACTTGTAATTAGTTTTTACTTAAAGTAGCCTGGTAATCTCTACAGCTCCATCTTCCTATTTATTACCCTATCCTGCAATGGAAGGCCTTCAAGAGTTTTAATTCTGGAATCAGAGTTATCTATGACTCCTAAAACTCCAAACTTTAGGAAGCATAATATAGCTTCATGTGATAAATTGTATAGATGAGCCTTCTGTCTAATTTGATGAACTATAAAATGGCATCTTGCTTCTGGCATCCTCATTGATCTTATGTCTTTGTCACGTTTAAGCCGGAGAGAGAGAGAGACCAAGAGAAGAAATGAAGCTGGTGCTAGAGTTTGGCATGTTTGAGAGCCCCTGGTTGAGGCTCAATGTCCCCTCTTCCCCTTTCCCTCAGCTGACAAAGAGGTCACTGCACAATGCGAGTCAGGCTTGCCAACCCTTACATTTTGTATTCTGCTGTCTCTGCTTTCTCTGTGTCAGTGTTTTTTGGATTGTTAACTTTGGTTGAGCTGCTTTTGCACTTCAGTGAACATTTATTTTCTTGCTACCTACTCTATATGTATGTGAACCACCATGGCATTGACACTGTTGAATCTAAACGTTGTTTTGAAAATGTGGACCTGACCTGAATATTAAGGAAAGCTCCTGAGCTAAAGCTGGAAGTGATTTGAAGAACAGCTTACATGTGGTGTACAGGTTTTAGCTGGTCATTTATGGTAGCAATGGGCTGGTAAAGTATTGTGCTGCTACTTAGGCTGTTAATACTCTCTACAGTCAGATTTTGTCAGAATTTGTGAGAACCTCTATCTGTCAGAAAATGTAATTGAGAGTTTCTTAGAAAATAACTTCAAATAAAGGTTGCAGCATGTTATCATAATTTGGGAGACACTTTCTGTCACAAACAAAATAACTTTCAAACTTTTAACTATTCCCCATTTCCTGTTGCAAATGAAACAACCATGTTGCAAACGTTATAATTTTTTCCTTTTAACAAACTCCTTCAACATGAAATCAGTGTTTCAGAAACCCTTGCACACATCTGACTCTGCTCATTTCCTGTCGGTGTACTAATTGTATAAGTAGCAAAGGTTGACGTCCTTCTGAGTCAATAAAGTCACTTACTCTGGGTCCAGATTTCAGACCTAAAAAAAGGTTGGGGGAAAAAAAATGTGATGGAATAATAAACTTCTGATTAAATTCTGAATTCAGTAAATTCTCTTCAGGCAAAATATTCAGAGAATTGTATTTATTGCTCTACTTTGTAGATCACTGCTTTTCTATTTTATTAAAACTCTAATAGTGTATATCTGAAGATGGGACATCATGAACAAGGTTTTGAAAATCTGTAGTATCAGAGCCAAGAATTATTCTGTAACTATTTTGCAATTGATAGAACTCTTCTGTCAAACAGCCAGGATTTTACTTTCTATGTAATAGTTGTAGCACTGTCACACTCCAGTACTTTAAGCTTAAATAATGTTTTCTCTCTTTATAAGGGGTTTATACAAAGAAAATATGTAGTTCTTCATAGTTTGACTGACAGTAACTCAGAATTATTTTAATATCTGACTGTAAGAGATTGTCTATCCCCTGTTCAGTGTCTCAGCAAAGACTGCTTAATAAGCAAATCCACAGGCATGCAGACTACCTGAGGTTTGGAATAAAAAGGTATGTTCCTTTTCCTGAAAGGCACATGTTGGTTGGAGATAGGCTGTAGAAGCAGCTTAATCAGGACTGCAGTTATTAGACAGAATTCCTGTGCCACTTCTATTTGGTCAAACTCAACTGAAGTCAAACAATAGTTCTATGCTGCTGTTATGGTGGGAGTTAAATGAGACCCAGCAGAGAGAATACCTCCCTAGAGTCAAAATAAGGCATTGATATCAGAACAGACAGAAAAAAATGTTTGCACTATGTGTACAAATGTGTGCATGTTCCATTGGAGCTGTAATTACATGTTTTACTGTGCATGTACACTAAGGCTACTAGGGTTTCCCCTCAGGAACATGCATTTTATGGTACTTCCTAATTATTTATTTGCTGTTTCCAAAAGAAGTGGTTCTGCTACTTATTCAAATTTTCTCTTCACGGCTCAAACAAAAGATCATTGTGCTATATGACAGTATTTTCATTTCTTTAGCTACGTGTAACCTTCTGCAACATTTAATTCTTTTTCCATTGCCACACAATCATCACTTCAGCAATTGCATTTGTTCTTCCCAGATGTTTATGCATATTACTCATCTATATTCAAGAAAACCTTCAAATGTCTTCACATATTTTCAAATCACTTGAGGATGTCTATCTAGAAGCTGTCCTCCCTCCATTTCCCAAAAGAAGAATGCAGAGAAGATGATGCTTAATTCAACATATAATGAATTCCCATATTTCTTTCAACAAATAAAAGGCTTCTCAATTTTTTATATCAACTTCCAGCATCTTAGCTAGGATCCAACTTGCTATACAAATGAATTTCAGCTGGATTGCTTTTAATCTGAGCTGTCTAAAGGAAGGGAGAGTTATATCCTCTGATTTTCTATATCCTCTGATTTTCTGTGCAGACTCTCCACATGCTGTCTAAGGCCCACTCCATGTAGTACTGGTCTGAGATTACTTCTACTGATTTTCCTAGCTTTCTGTATCAAAACACAACTATACAATAAAATGCTCAGGAAAGAGATAAGTAAAAAAATCTTTCCAGTTTTGTGGTGAATATTGGCTATATTCCTGATAGCAATTCCTGACGGACTGATTTTTTTCGCTGTCTTTCCTGATAGCAATCACTCTCCATAACACATTTCAGAGTTATGGGGTTTTTCTTATTCAGTGTATAGGCTGCAAATGTTATGGTTAAAATATTGATTAGCATCTGAATATTATCATAAATATACTGTTTTAGTAAATGCAATCCACTTTCATCAGATTACCTTGGAACATTAGCCAACACTCAGTGTTTGAGAGTTCATGTCTTCCTCCACAATTATTATTTTTCCACAATTTTGACAGGAATAAAAAATTCAGTCACATAGAAAGAAGCTTGAAATGCCTGTGCCAAATCTGTTATGTTCATCATTATTTGCACCCACTTCGTTGTGCTATGTTTTGTGCCTTCAAGTGAGTGTATGATTTGAAGATTTATAATGTAATTAATTATATGCAATTAATTTGCTGAATTCCAGGAACCCCACAAAAATTTATGCTTCTTTAGTATTTATTATAGTTGATCAGACGTTGGAAGTAAGCACCTGTTAGTTGTCAGTCTACCAAGTTCTTAAATATATGTGCTTGACTTCATGCAAATGATTAATGGTTCTGATTATCTGTGGCAGTGTTCTCGTTGTAAAATTCAGAATGCTTGTGTAAACTGAAGGATTTATCACACGTGGGACTTCATTCAACACTTTTAATGCTATCATGCCAACAAGAATTTTCTTTGATTAAGGAATAGATAGTATTTGCTTGCTAAACGTAGCCATGGCTATGCTGTGACTGTTACAACACAAAAAATCCCTGAAACCAAAGCAAAAATCCCCAAAACAACAACAACTCCCCCCCAAAATTATTTGGATGTTTTCCATCTGTGGTTTTTGAGAGATAGAAATACCAGTTGTCCAGCTTCTCTCCAGTCCAGATTCTGAGGTTGCAGAACCAGTAGGACACAATCATCTCTGATGGACTTTTGGAGCAGCTATTGAAAATCTTTTTCTTCTTCTGAATATTAAGTGCCATCTTTCACAAAAAGAGTGTTGAAGTACCCTTCCTAAGATGGTTTTGAAAATCAGTTGAATTACACAATATGGCAGCTGTGAAGAAACAGTATTTTAGACTGCTCTGGAAAGTAAGGTAGTAAATTGGATTCCTGGTCCAAAATTCCTAGTTGCCTTTCCATTTTTATTCCAAAGTCAGGCAAATTGTTATTTAGCTAACAAGGACAGATCTGAGGTGGATTACTTAACTGGAGAACTGTTTTCACACAGAAGTGAAGTAAGAGTTTGGTTTGAGAAGGATTTGTAAAAACTATAATAATCTCACTCTGAATGAAGTGCAAATCCCTGAAGCTGGGAAAATAAAGTCTGTTAAGCAAAACATCACAGGAACTCATTACCAAATAGCCTAAGTAAACCGAAGACAAATCTAGTACAGTGTTTAAGGTTTTAAAGTCAGAAGTAATTTTTCTGATCATCTATTACTGCAGGTAAGCCATTCTGTTAATCACTTCAATGGATTGAAGGACTTCACAGAAGAATTTTATCCTGGAATTTATCCTATTCCTTCTGGTTTATTCCACAGCAGGGTAACAGTTGAATAAGAAAAATCTTTTATGTCTATCTGAATATAATTGTAGGAACTTAAAAACACCAGCCCTCACAACTGAAAGGAGCTAGCAGGAAGACGGTGATGAACAAATCTAGGATTTAGACTGCAAAATTTCAAAGAAGAAACACATTTCTTTGGTTAATAGGTAAACCTAGTATGTTTTGGCAATACTGAGAAGTGGGTAGTAATTCTAGGCACAGTACAATGTCAATAGAAAAGGTAATGATAAATCATTTTTATGAGAGACCATCCAAAGATATTATGCTCTCTGTGACTTTGATAATCATATTTTCTAGAAATATGCCTGAGCAAGAGATGAAGTCACTCTTATAACATAAGCTGTTGATTTTCACTTTTTATTTCAGACATTCAAGGGCTTGCAAGGTTAAGAAAATCTTACAGTTTTACCAGATGCAAACACACATTTGGAAATACAGTTTTATCTTCTCTATCCACTTGAACTCTGTGCAAGCACAAAGTTGCTAAGTGGTTTTCAGGGTTTTGACACATAACTCATTGCTGCAAAAATTGGCTTAAACTTGTCCAATAGTGAAGCTTTCTGAGTAGTAGGGAAATGTCAGTCCATCTTTCCTCAGCTAAAATAACTTTATCAGAATTGTCACTGATGTGGCTTAGCCATTATTTACTATTCTATTATCTCAAAATATTCTGCACACATACAACTATGAAGTGTCTAATCATGCAAGTGTTGCCATTGTAGATTAAGAAAATATGGTTATCCTTTGCCATACATTCAAATCTTCAAGTTTTAGTCATAATGATAGTTATATTTGATGACTTGGAATCTAATAACAGAAAGAAAGAGAATTCCAACAACCTTAAAGGTAGTTAATTGACTGGTAAGAAACATTTACCAGCTTTATACACATTTAGCCAAGAGTTGAACACAGTTAATTAATAGTCCACTATCTTTTATTGTCTTCAGGGTTGAATAAATTATTAGAACAAAAGGTAAGCTGCAATTTCCTTTCTTTAAGGTGCTGGTTTTCTTATAACTCTAGCAAGCGAGGATTTAGGTTTAAATTTGAAGAGAAGAAAAAGAAGATGTAAGTGGATCTGAATAGGAAATCCATTGTGAATTAGTCCAAAAAGGAACTGAAATATAACTCTGACAATAACTAATAGTGTGCACTTTTATATGAGATTTAAACTCTCTAATTTCACCAAAAAAACCCCCTGAGAACATTTCAATAAATACTCTCTGTCTTGGGAAATAGAGGGCCAGTGAAGCACCTTGGGTTTCCTGTGATTTTATGGCTTGATTGATGCAGGACTTTGTAGATGTTGTTAACCTAAAATATGTACATGTTGAGGAGGCATTGGGAATCAGCTCCCAATTCCATCAGCTTCCAATTTCTTCCTTTGATTTCTTTAAAAAATAATTTTAAGCAAATTTTCTTATGCCACTCTGCATCTCTAAGATAGGAATAGTAAATTCCTTCCCTTTGAAAGAATATTTTGAGACATGTTAGTAAAAAGTGCTATGTAAGAGCTTTGCATTATTATTGTAATTTTAGAGATAATGAATGGCATCCTACAAAATAACTCAGTGTTACATGGAATACTAAATATTTTCTAACTTCTTGAGTTTGAATTGCTGTTCAGTTTCTAAGCCTAGACTGATGCTTTGTTTGAAACTTCTTTTGAAATAATTTCCACCTGTTTAAGCAATTTCGACTTTGCTGCAGACACAGCACAATAGTTGCATTACAGTGAGTTAGACTGCTTGTCAAATGCAAACCCCAGACTTTCATCTCCTTACAACTGTGCTAATGCTGTTCAACTATCCATCAGTTAGATGACTTCCTGTCACACAAATGGCAGTTGACAAGTTTGTCTATCAGTTCTGTTCCTACAAATTTCCAAGTTAAAGAAACCAGGTTCAGTTTTAGGCATTATTTTAAGAGAATAAATTATTTAATGAAATGTGAAAAAAAAAAAAGACCTTTCGGTCGTAGAGTTTTATTTTCACTGCTTGCATGGCAGTTCACAGGTTCTCTGAATACTTGACACAGTGTTGACTGAAAGCCTCCTGAGCTATAACATCACATACCCTTGTGAACATCGGCTAGAGCAGACTTTTCCCATAAACACATGAAAAACATTTGGAGATGTGCTATATGTAAGTGTCACTACTCCAGATTTTGGGTGCTTACTCCACCAACTCCGTAAAGCAGAAATATTCTCATTGCAGAAATATCTCCTCTGCTCATTTCTCTTTAGGCTGGACTGGTTCCACTCAGTAAATGTGTATGTAGTACCTGTTGTAGAATTCAGACCAAAATGAAAACCTTGTATTAGTTCTGCAATACTCAGATGAATTGCACTGTGAGATAAATTTTCATGTGTTCTCAAACATTTTATAATTCTGAAGGGAAACATTCCAGTAAAATGCTTTTGCCTGTTTTCCAATGATAGTTATGTCTTAATCAAAATTAGGTTTAACACCTTTGGAAAGTAGATGAAAGGCAAGATGAATGCTTAGACCCAAACAGAGAAAAACAAGAGGTTATGACATAATTTTTCATTAAGAACCCTTGCAATTAAATTTTGTGCACATGGATTTAATTATTAAATCCTTAGTGCATATAATAAAGTTTTAGTCACATTAAGGATGAACTGTCCTCAAAAAAGAAAAAAATCAAACTCAATCTCTGTAAAAAGCATTGTTATATATAAAAGAAATGCAAAATAGTCAAAGGATTTATATGTGCTGTTAAAAGAAACAATAAAATTGTTCATAATCATAGTTTTGTACATTAAAATGTCCATCAAAAGCAAAGAAGAATACTTAAATCTGCAGTAGTCTGACTGGTGAATTTATCTGCTGTCACTGCACTGGATTCATAACATGTAATGCAGTATTTTGATTATGCTTTTTTTTAAAACCCAAAGATGTCTGAAATCTTCCTTTCTGGGACTTAAGGGGAAGAAAGAGAGAGATTTAACATCCGCAAATGGATCTGTAGTATCTAGTTGAAAACCAGAGGACATTGATCAAAAAGTTGTAATTATTATTTTATGAAGAACACTAATAGACCCCATAATAGAAATAGAAGATTCCAGTTTTGTTATGTTCCAAGCAACATTGCTATCACTTTATTCTGCAAACTTTTTTTATAATGCAGCAAAAATATTCTCTTTGAAAACAGAGCAAAATTCAAACGGAACTTAACTCTTTTAATGTCCTTGTTATTTATTCCTTCTAGGGGTAAGAAGATTGGGCATGACATAGATTTTTTGATCACCAATCCAGGACCAAGCGAAGATGATGAACTTCTGCATAAAGTTATTGACTTATGGAAAAAGCAGGTATGAACTAAAGAACACTTGCCCAAAAGAGATATGTTCTAGCTCCACTGAATTATGCCTATATACCACTTAAAGGATGTCATACTCCTTTTTACAGCTGACTGCAATATTTTGGAGCTGGATATTGCTCTGTTTGGTTATTAACCATGATGATCTAGGCACATCCTCTAGCTCTGAATGCTAAAGTTGAAGGTTATATCAGAACTGCACACATTCTGTAATATCTTACCCTAAGGATAAGGATATACAGCTAGTCAGAGGTGAGAAATCAAGCTAGGTAGAGTTTTGAGTATCAGAGAAAATTGGTTTTATACTTTGAAAAAACCCTCTATTTGTTTAATTTCTCCTTTGTAATATCTTACCCTAAGGATATACAGCTAGTCAGAGGTGAGAAATCAAGCTAGGTAGAGTTTTGAGTATCAGAGAAAATTGGTTTTATACTTTGAAAAAACCCTCTATTTGTTTAATTTCTCCTTGAGGGGAGAGTAGGTTTTCCCAGGGGAAGCTGCTTCAGAGAGATCCAGCTTTAAGTGTAGTGGATTTGGGTGACCTCATGGCGTGAGGTGAGCAACTCTGAAAGCTTAGGCACCAAAGCTCTGGAATTTTGGCTTCCTGTCAGTCCATTAATTAGCAATTTTCCCAGCTTCCATTGAAATACTGAAAAATTGACATAGTTTTCCATGATGTCTGTATTTGGAAGAATGCACACATCTTCAAGGTCCCTTCCAACCCAAACTGTTAGATGATTGTATCATTTCATAGAGGAATTGCTCGTCTAAGGGATAGAGGTTTTTTGTTACTGTTTTTTGGTTGCTTGACTTTTAGGTTGTTTCTTTGTTGTTGTTTTCATTTTGGTTTTCTGTTTTTTTCCTTTTTTTTTTCCTATTCAGCTCTTCAGTTTGCAGCAGCTTTAAAGTTGGAAGTGTCTCAGTTATAACAGGTGCAGGTAGCTAAAAAATTCCTGGGTCAGAAAAATATAGGATGTTGGGAATAATAAACTTTTGTTTCTTCTACTTTTCTAGCCAGCTGAGATATTTTTCAAAACTTACTACCAATACTGTTCAAAGAAATGGAGTACATTTCAGCAAGTAAAAGGCCAGCAGTCTGAGGTGAATCATCGTGCCTCAGTGCTAAGTCAGCTTTCAGTGCAGACAGCCTGCAGAGAATGCTTTTGAGCTGATTCTTGAGCTGCGTACTTTAATTAACATATAATGGGTTAACACATGAAAGATTCAAACCATCAAACTACAAACTACACAAAAGCTTATGTGACTGTATGAAGTTATCTGTTTCAAGGTGGTCAAAATCTTTCAGCTGGCTTTAACGGAAGGGCCTCAAACTTGTTTTTTGCCTGGTAAAACGCAACATCAGCTGAATTCTTCTTCTTCCAGTTGATTTTTGGTCTTTGAAGTGTGAACTGGCTATTATTAATTTTTTAGATTTTTCTCATTTCTCTGTGGAAGCTGTATGTGTTGGAGTAGATTGATAGCAGCTACTATTTAGACTACTCAGAAGCAATGAAGCCATGGCAATTAATGAGTGCTGAGAAAATACTCTATTTTTATCATTTTATTATTAATGTTTAGGTCCTTTCGCAGTTATTATACTCCCTTTACTATGAGAAAAGCTGCCTTTCTTCTTAGAAGATGTCTTTTTCCCTTCTTACACACACTTGAATCTCTAGGAAACCATGTATGGGTCCTCGCAAAATCATGTTTATTATAATACAGCAGAAGGGAAAAGTGACAACAGACCAGGGCTAGAGCCTGCCCTGAGTGCAGCCTTTCATTCCTTCTTTTCCACTTACATTACTGAGAAAAATGGCTGTGATCTGAGAAGTCTGATAAGTACTAAAGTTTTTCAATTCTCTTTGAATTGCGTTCATTAACAGGAATTGAAAGGAAAGAAATTGAAAATGAATTTTTCTTGCTGATTTTCTTGTTAAAGGGACTATTTGGCAGAAAGGAGTGTGGGCAGAGTATGGGAAGTCAAGGGTGGCCAAGAGTTTGATAAAGATTAGGATTCCTCTAGAATTCCCAGCATGAGGAACATGTCAGAAGCACAATGGCCATAGAAACCAAACCCAAAGAACCTGGATATAGTTTAGAGCTATGGAAAAATATTTCCTGTGTGCTGTTTGTCCTCCAGATTTTTCATGGTTTATGCTACTAGTTACACTACCTCTAGTGTGGCATTTGTAATATACAGGCTTTTACTGGCACTACTGAAAAACAAGTTGCCAGCAAAATCAAAATGCAAAAAAGAAAGAAAGGATTTATACACTTCTTGCCTTTTTATTATCTCTGATTTCTAAGGGAGAGGGGAGGACAGAAAAAAACCCCAAATAAAGCTTTTTTTACTTTTTGCAGTAGTCTGCTTCGCAGCTTGCAACTTTTGTGCTACTGCTTCTAAGCCCAAATTAATCAATGTGCATCATGGAGGTCATGATGTTGACTTCCTTTTGGCAGCTCTTAGTGAAGGATTCCACAATGTTTAAATTCTAAATTATGGACCACAGCTTTAAATAGTTTAAAGGGCCGTTTTCTTATCTGAAAAGTTTAGTGTTACAAGATCCTTCCACTGAGAGCTGCTGAAAATGAAGTGGCTAAATCAGCACCATCCTGCTCTTTGATGCAGCATCACCAGGGATAAACGGGCTGAGGAACAGAGAACACAAAGTCTTCAAAGTAGAGTGGCAAAATGGAAAAGCTGTGATGCAGTACACAGGTTATGGTTTTAATGGTTCCAAAAAGCCTCATAAAGAAAGTAAGAAATTACTTCTGTAGGTTAGAAAGTCTGTGGGCAAACAGGCTGAGCTATCTGTGTCGATGTAGCTTCATTCAAATACTGTGAAAAAATGCTTTCATTTTTTGCTGAAAACCTGTATAGCTATATTTAGCACTGTTCCTGTTATATACATGCTTTCAACAATGGAAGAGATGCTGTTACTACAGGCATTCCTGCACTCTGCAATTTTCCCCCTTTGTATTCATATAAGTATAATGTTGCATTTTTCTTTTGGCTTTAGGAAAATGAGTAATGTAGATGCCTGCCTGTGCTTACCTATTTTAATATATTAGTGGTCTGATTTAAACTCTAGTATTCACCCTTGATGAGGTGATCAGGGCGGGGAAGGCTTGATATCCCATTAAAGAGGATGGTGAGGAGCAAGTAATATTTTTTCTTTTGCTGGAAACAGATTTTTGGAAACAGAGTTCACAGGACAGCCACACCTTCATTGTTAAGTGACAGCTGGATTTTACCATCAACAAAATGTGTTTCTAAGACAAGACACAGAAATGATTAAGAGGCCAGAGGAAAGAATCTTTTGCTTCAGACGAAAGAATGCATAAGGATGCTGAGCTCCTTTGTGAACACATATTGTCTCAGCTTTCTTAGCAATGCATTATGAATTTTTTGTTTCATTGTGACTCAGATGAGGAAAATCTTACCTAAAATACACTATTGCAAAGTGTTTAGAGCCTTGGACATGAGAGATATTGGCTTAAATTTCATTTGAGAGAGTATAGGGCTGAATCTGATTATCCTGCTTGTGAGGTTATCGTATAAAGCAGGCACAAGTGTTCCATTTCCTGCTATGTTCTAAGTGAAGATCCAGGCAATAGTGGCGTTTCCTAAGACGTGTGATCTTTCTGGCCTGTATTGTATAGCTGTATGTGGGTGAGCAGGTACATATACGTCCCTAGCTGTCTGTCTGTCTGTCTCTTTATCTTGCTCAGCAGTGCAAATGCTCATGGCATAGAGGGGTAAACACCTACATTCATGGATTCCAGTGCTGATCTGTTCATTACTGTCAAAGCCAGGCTGCTCCAGACATGCTCAGAAATATGACACTCCAACACATAGGGAACTTCAAGAATAAGGGACCAAGGCAGTTGCATGATTATGCAGCAGCTGCCGAGTTTTGCATTGCTGATCAAACCTTTGATGCCATTTTCTAATGACTTCTTATCCTAAAAGGCCTGACTTCTCCCAGGCATCAGCTCCTTTAGCTCTTCCACTTTATAGAATTCCATCTGTCTCATCTAGGTTGAGATTTTTCCAAAGTAACATGCTACATCCTATTTTGGATTAGATATAGGAATTTCCCTTAAAAAAAAAAATCCAGTTTCACTTCATTAAACTATCTCAGAAGGAAATTTAGAGCAACAACATATATACATTTCAGAAGAACATATTTGATTACATTTTCAGATGATATAAAATGATCCTACTTAGTTTTACCAGAATTAATCCAGCTTACCAACAATTATGAAAAATGACAGCACATAACACTGAATATAGAATAGGATTCCATTTAATTAAAAATGGCAGAGAGTGTTAGTGACCATATTTGATTGATTTTTCAGTGATTGATTTAATATTTTTCTAAAAAGTCATACTTTCCTCAGATTGAAGATGGATTTACTCCAATATCAATGCTATTGACGTGCCAGCACTCAGCATATTTAAGTAAAAGTGCGCTGTCATTCTAAAAATGGAAAATTGTTGAGGGTCTTAACATAACTGTCCTAAAAAATACATTTAGTTTTGATGGTGGTGTAAATTTGAGAAATTAAAATGCCCACACTTTAAAACTCCATTGTGTAAACAAGGCCTACAGCACTTTATGGTGTATAGATCAATGTGAAATGTGCAGAGAGCTGCAGATTCCCTGACACAGAGGAATGAGAAGGCTGCAGCTCGCAGTGGCCGGGGCTTCACACAGTCTTCACAGCTGACTGCCCCTTCAGGCAATGCTTTTCCAAATGTGCCTAAGTGCCATTCCACCTTTACTCTATGGGGTGATGGTGACGTCGATGTCCACTGTCTAATTATACTAGGTTAATTGGAAACGCTATCCCAGTGTACATGACCTAGGCTTTGGCTCCTATTTAATGGTGATACCCTATTCTGGTATACACTATGTAATGTACCACATTTCCAAGCGCAAAAGGAAAAATGAAACAAAAGACGGGAAAGTACTGCTAAGTAGCCAACAGATTTTTATAGAAAATGAGAAGAATATTGGTGCTTAACCAAAGCGTGAAGTCATCAATTAATGGTCAATGATTAATGATATTAAAATTATTTTTATTAGTATTAAAAGCAATAATATTAACCTGAAGGGAGGATAATTTCACCAAAAAAGAGCAGGAAAATAAGCAGTTATGCATTAACGTCCAACAGCTGTTTTGAGTCTATATTTGGAAAGAGCAAGCATCAGTCCCTTGTGACATTGGGGTAAAATTAAGAAAAAATTACTGTTTTAAAGCTAGACGTTACAGAGCACCTGCTAAATTTAAACATTTTCAAATCAGCAGACTTGGAAACTAGTAATGCAAGAGAAGAAGCTGCATAAGGAGTTTTCTCATATCAGTTTATTATAAATCTTTATCAGGAAAAATTCCAAACAAGTGAAAGAATACCAATTCAAATAAAACTGTTATCATCAAAAAGCCTGGCTCATTGACCCATAAAAAAGCCTGTAACTGATTTCCAGTAAAATAATGGGATTGTTAATTTGGAACTATCATCAACAAAAAGCTGGAGGCTAAAAATGTAATAATACCTATCAGTGTCTCTTCATGGAAATCATGCCCTGTTAAGTATTTTTGTCATGTTTTTTTTTTTTTTGGCCAGAATTATAGCTTTGAGTGATAAAAGTAATTATATTACTGTAAAGTATTCCCTAAGGCATTTTAGATACTGTCATGTAAAGTTACCACGCCTGCATTAAATAAAAGAAATAATCAAAATCTGTTTTTTAATACTGAGATATTCTTCCAAAAATCAGTTTATTGTTACCTGGGACATTAAGTGGTCTTATCTGGAGACCTTTTGTCCTGGTTTTGGTCCAGATCAGAGGGAAGGGGCGTGGCCAGACTCTAATGTTATTCAACACTTTCTATCGTTGCCAGGGATGGGGGAAAGGGACTTTGTCTCTTCCTAGAGGAAAGGTGTTCCTTCCAGTGGGAGGAAGTGCGGTAGTTGAAATGGTCTGGTATTTTGCATGTAAATCGTTTCTTTGTCTTATACCTTTTGTTATTAGTATTGCTGCTGTTACTGTTTGTTCTCTTACCTCATTGCTGTTTCCAGTAAATTGTTCTTATCTCAGCCTGTGATCTTTGCCTTTTGTGTTTTCAGTTGGGGGCAGGGGGAGAGGGGGAAGCAAGAGGAGTGGTTTTAGCTGGGCTACTAAATGGGAGAATACCATTCCTAAACTACACCACCATTGTAGTTAACCACTGACAGCCATCTAGTAAAACCACCTCTAGACACTCTCAGTTCGACTTTGCAATTTAAAAAAGCCCCTAGTCCAGGTGAACAAGAATGTGTAAACATTTGTGTGATTTCAAAGCAGAAACAGAAAAGTGATCCAAGGACTTTAAGAAATGGATACTCCCTCTGAGCAAAAGACATGGGCAGAGATCTTCCATCTCTCTGGACATTCCAGACCTTGTCACAAGGAAATCTCATGCAACAGATACAGTCCAAATGGAATCTTCCACTTTGGAATCTCTCAGCAAGACTGTGCACTGGACTCATCGTTTTTTCTAGATGTCTGTCACATGGGAACACATCAATCCTCAGTCAGAAATTTCTGTTGACATTAACTAGAAAAAGGCTTAGGAGAAAAGGAGGGAGGGGAAGAATTGCAAATGCTATCTCTTTAGTACAGGGCAGGACCTCACTACTGTCAGATATCTACCAGAGCAAATTTCCCTCAAATATTTTTCCAAAATCTGAAGCTGTTTCATGTCTCTCCTTAGCCCAGATTTGGCTTGGCACAGTTCGTTGTTTACTGAAATTACATTTCACATGAATTTCTGAGACAACTGTCTAGAAACTCTGGAATGACAGTAAAACCAGTTCAGCAATTCAATGTGAACAATATTTTCTCTTTAGGGCTTACTCCTTTATTGTGATATGATTGAATCAACATTTGTAAAGGAACAGCTGCCAAGCAGAAAAGTTGATGCCATGGATAATTTTCAGAAGTGTTTTGCAATTTTAAAATTATATCAGCCAAGAGTAGACAACAGCACTTGCAGCACGTCAAAAAAATTGGAAATGGCAGAAGTCAAAGACTGGAAGGCAATCCGTGTGGATCTGGTCATAACCCCCTTTGAGCAATATGCATATGCTCTGTTAGGTTGGACAGGCTCCAGGGTAAGTAACCACAACAGTATACGTTTTCTTAGCTTTGCAAACACATTTTTGTTGTTGCAGGACTATTCAGAGTTCATGGATTTAAGAAAAGTATTCCTGATGTCCACACATCACATTTCATGCTGTCATCTACCTCTGCTCATGGGTTGGAGCTGATGAATTCATCACTAACATTTATGGATGTCTCTCTAGGGGAGTTAAGAGCTATTTTCCTCGAAGCTTAGTGTTTAGGTTCATGAGCTGGAGAGCAAGGTTTTGGTCAGTTGTGTTGTCTTTTTATATCATAATACTGTTAACAAGCAATTTAAGTGGTTACTGAGTAGAGAGATGACTTGGAAAGCGTCACATAATTTTACAGGAAATTAAACATTTGAGGAATAGATGTTCTGAATTGGAACTTAATTTGTTTTGTAGGAAATTGAAAACAATTTGACATCTTTCTTTTTGGATTAGATCAAATGTTTCATTTCAGTTGCATTTTAATTGACTCTTAAATTGTAAAAAAAAAAGTAAAATTTTAAAATTAGACATAAGTTTTGAACTAGAATAAAATATATTTTGATTTCTGTTTTAATAAGAAAACTTGAAATGGTAGCTACTTTCACAATAGACACTAGTTAGCTGGCATAACATAAAATAGTACACTATTTTCAAAACAAAATTTCTGACTAATGCAAACTCAAAAATTAAGAGATTAATGTCTCTCCAGACAGAATTATTTTTTAATCTCTCCTACATGCTTGCCTTCTGATGTTCATTTTTTAGGGAGCGATTACATGGTACAATGGAGAGCTGCTGAGCCTGCTCTGAATGATGTTTTTGATGTGCTGGAAGCAGTACTGGTGCCTTGCCACTCTGTTCTACTCAGGTTAATTGGAAGCAGGATGGTTTAGACCAGGCAAAATGTTGAAATTGATGTGTTCTCCTGCTGAGCTGATGAGTTACTTCAGTCACTTTTTTGAGATAACAAAATGTATTTATTTGGACTTTGGATTAAGTTCTGCAGACTTTGGGGTCCTTTCTTATCCTGGAAGTGTTTGGCAACTTAAAAGTCCTTCTCTCAACTCTGTAGATAGGTGTCTACATTAAAAACACACAGTGTGAGGCCCTTTGGATGAGTAGGCAATGACTTCATATTTCTCTGTCTCACTGAGCTCCTACTCCCTGTTGAGCTAATTCACCTACAGGCTGTGGGAGCCCATCACAGGTTTACTTTCTTGTACAGTGCCCAACTACTCTCAGAGTAACCCACTGAAATGATGGGCGAGTCCCTATCAAAACATTTCCTTTCAGATGATTGATTTTATCAGACTATATTCTTTTAATAGAGGTAATTTTTACTTGTTAGTTTATTATTTGGTTTGATGTTAGAAGGTGCAAAGGATAACAATTTTGGTTTGTGAAAATGGCTGATATTTGCTATATCTTTGACAGCAATTTGGACGTGATTTGCGGAGGTATGCTGCACATGAAAGGAAGATGATATTGGATAACCATGCATTATATGACAGGAGGAAGGTACTGTTTATTCTCAGAAATAAAGCTAATGTGTTTTTATTTCTGAGTGTGCATGTCCGGTTAATTTTTTTTATTCAAGTGTATAGAATACTTTAGCTTGATTATCTCTTTGGTGGTAAAACAATTCCACCTTCACAAGGTTTAGTTTCACTGGAATAGTCTGATTAAATCTGAACAACTAAGTCTTGGAAATCCTTTTTTTTTTGGCAATTGTGAGGAAATTCTTGAAATGTAACAAGAAACATGCATTAGACGTGTGTGTTTGCTAGGAACTGTGCAACCTTCACAAAACTGAGGACAACCCATCTGTGAGTATTTGAAAAAGGTACTTTACTGTACCATTTCAGAAGGAGAGGACATTTCTGTGTCCCAGGCACACTTTCAACCTGTGCTTGCAAAGGAAGGGGAGATATTGAGTGGTACAGGCTCAGTTAGAAGGCTTGAGGAAGTTTTTGCAGGGTATGACGCTAAGTAGAGATCAGGGACCATCCTGCTTTTAAAGCCCTGCATTCAGAAGTCTGTGTGGAATTCTGTTTAGTCAGGCTTGGCAGCCTGGGGAGTAATTGATATAATTTCTGGTATAAAGGCTCTTGGCTGCAGTTATACTGATCTTTGCATTTATCTGGCTTAATGTCCATATTCGTATTAGGCCATTTAAATAACATGCAAAAATCAATACTGAAGATGCTTATTGATGTCATTATAGGGAAAGGCAGAAGTACCATGTCAAGATTTTACATTAATATTTCCTGTATATTCCTTATAGAATGGAGACTGCTTTTAGCACCCCTGCTTACATGCAGTATTGTCTCATTGCTTCTTTCTAAGATGCAGGAGTGATCTAAGCCATCACTCCATTTCAGCTGTCTCTGTGTGTGCTTGTCAGGTCCAGACGCTACTGTAGCATCCTCAGTTCACGTGGAAACCTGGGGAAATTATCGGGCTAATTATCCATTTAGTCAGATATCCTGTCTCCAGCAATTGTCAATACTACATGCTTCAGAAGAAAACATAAAATCAATAATAGATAAATATGCTATCATGTGTTTAAAGAGGATGTTTCTTCAGAAACTCAGGGATGATGTCAGTGTATTTCTGCTTTTTATATTTTGAAAGTATTCAAAATATAAACTCTTTTCCTCAACATAATATGGTTGGTGTTATTATCTGCACATTAATATGTGCTCTGTTCAATAGCTTTTTGGGTGTAACAGAAAACGGCACTAAGGAAAACCAAAGAATTTGAGGAATGCCAATGTTATTTTTTGTATGCAGCAAAATTTGCCTGCTTGGAGTAGGAGTATGTATCATTATGTCTGCTGCTTTTACTCAGAGCCCTGAGGCATTTGGGGATGCAAAATGGACACTGTTCATTCATGAACCACATCAATCAGTATAATTATTTCTTGATTATGTTTAAGCTTTATAACTGACATACCACTAAAATCTTTCTGGGGAAAAAAAAATGTGCGTTTCCATGTGTTTTTGACTGGAGTACCCGGGATGTTTCACAGATAAATGATGAGTTTATCTTCACAGTGTCCTCTGGGAAGAAAGATGCTATTGTCATCCCAAATTTTCAAGTAAAGAGCTGAGGCAGAGAAAGATTTAAGGTCTTAAACAACCATTGATTTCAAGGGCCCTGCATTTGCAATGGCTGACCTGAAGTTTCTCCTGTTGAGTATCTGCCTTGGGAATTTGAAAAATACAAAGAAATGTATTAATCTCCAGATCTTCTACATGTCTGAGTCTCAACTTACATTTCCTCAGTTCTTCAGTTGTACTGCCCAAAACTGAAGAAATGGACCTAGTGAGAGGGCTGAGAAGTGCAACTTAGAAAATTTTCCTTATCATAAGGCAGGAGTCCGTGACAAAGGCAAAGAAAAAAACCCAGGAAAAAAAAACCCAAACGGAACCAAACCCAAAACACCCAGACCAAATCTTCAGGGAAAATTTCAACTGTCTTGACCACAAAGTCCTTAATCTACGATTTCCATATGTCAAATGAGGTACATCACTGGGTCAGCTGTCCTTTTCAGGAGGGGATTTGCTTTCAAATGTCTGTCTGTCATCACTCCCCTCTCCCCCAATATCTAAATCTACCATTTCTTATTTAATCCCAAACACAGCTAGTTTGCTTCCAGATTTTGGTTTTTTTTGCTGTAAACCACAGATGCACTGCAGATTTCAAACACAAGAAGTTGTGTTAATATGTTGACACAGCAGAATACTGTTCTTGTTTCTGCTGCAGTCTCAGAAATAGCTAAATTACATTAGCTGACTTTTTCCACAAAGAAAGAAACTTCTAAGGCAGATATGCAAGATGAAAAAATTCGGACCAGGCAGCACTGTATTTATAATCTGCTCAACATAGGCTCTTTTTTTAAGCAGTGTTATTCTAACAAGAAGCAGGGAGGTGGCTCCCTGGCTAGTATACTAATATTTATAATCTAGTGTGTTAAGTTCAAATATATTTTAAAATTATTTTTAACTTTAAGTTATTCCCACAAATGACAGTTTGAACAAAAAACCCTCCATACTGCCACCCAGTGTGTAAAAGATCAGAAATGTGCAGAATACAGCAATGGTGTCGGTCTGTGAAATTTGATGGCCCATAGTGGAGGAGGAGAAGTGTGCAGCAAATTCTGTGGCTACCGAGGTTGACTCATTTTTAGGGTTATCAGATTAGTAAACTTAAAATAAGTGATAAAAATAATTAGTAATTTTACACAAGGGAACATATGCCCAAATTGTAAAATGTTTAGTGTTGGCTTGCTGGTCATTTTTTACATTAAACTGTGAAGAGCAGAGACTCTATTGTAATTCTAGTGCTTTTCTTTTCAAATTATTTGACTCAGAGGGAACATTAGAATGTGGGTTTTTTATCTGTACTATCTCATAAAATTGGATTGGAACATGAACATTTCTATTTCATAAGTACATTTCTATTTGTGAGAGGAAATCTTCCTTTCTCAAAGCTAAAAACAATCAGAAAGCAGATATCCCTTGTGCAAGCTGCTCAAGATCCCTCAACACAACCTTAATTAAGGTTAATTAGGCACCATATGTAAAAACTGAAGCACATCTTTTCCATATTTCTCTCCTTGTTTGCTGCAGAGAGGTTCTCTTACGTCGCTGGCGCTGTCCAGGCAGACAAATCTTCATGTCCAACCCCAACAGTCACTGGGCTATTGACTGGGGTGGAATCTGGGAGTTGGGCCAAATCCTTTCTGCTTCATTCTTTTTCTTTTATTAGTCTGTGTCTGTGTACAGCAAAAGGGATAGGAAGATCAGGACAAGTCAAACTAATTCTTGATCCTGTAGAAGACCAAGTCCTTTCCTTAAAAACACTTGCCAGTCATCATTTAAAATTTTTCAAGTAATTTTAAGAAGTTAATAAATCACGCTATAGCAAATATTATTTGCTCTTACTTAATTTCTCTTTTGTGGAATGTGACAGTGTTTGTAAGAGCATGTCATTCATTACAAAAGAAAACAATTTCCTGATTTGCTCTACATTTCAATATATAATTCAGTATACTTTATTCTTCTATATTAATATTTATCAGCCCTTTGGCACAGATGCTCGCACTGTGGCCCACTGCTTGAAATGTGATGCATGTCACAGAATCCCAGATTCCAGTGTTCAAAGGGTTGCATCAAGAGAGAGTCCTGCTTACTTTAATGTATTTCCAAAGGGATTCTGCCAGGAATAGGGAGCATTAACACAGCAGTTAGGAATCAATTACATAGCTTTGCAGATGGGAAAAAAAGGAAGAGAAATTTTCTCCAGGGACTCGTTACAAAGTTACACTGTGAAATTATTCCTCAGCCTTGATTTTTTTTTTTTTTCTTTCTAGTATGAATCTTTTTCATGTATTTGTTGGTTTTGGAAGACAATGTGCAATTATCAAACTAATGATTTTTTCATTTCTGTAATAAGAAGGGCATTTTGTAGATCTTCCTTTCACAGGAAAATTGTGACAAAAAAATTGAAAATTTGCTGCCAGTTATCTGTCAGCCTCTTTTGCACAAAAAGGTGAGTGTATGCCCGAATCCATGTGTCTGTAGAACTGTGTACTACAGGTATGGAAATCAGCACTTGTATATACCAAGCTGAGGTATGTAGTTCCTGTGATTTATCCCAGCTGGAGACCAGACCTTGCTATGAACCCCTTTCTTACAGAATGGAGCTCACTGATCAGTCACAAGGAAGAAAGAGAAGTTGTACATTCCCCATGTGCTATGGTATTATTGCTGCTACAAATGGCATGACATTTTTATGAATGGGGGAATAAAATTGTCATTGTAAAACTTTCCCGATTCATGAATGAACAATATGCTCTCTAAGAGAAATAGAAATGGTTTTGGAAAAAAAAGTTCATTTTTCTGTGTGAAGTGTAAGTCAGGTCAGTGGAACAGTAGGTTTTTCCTTCGAAAAATTAAGGTACTTAGTCTGTAAACTGGGACAGCAATGGTTGTTTTGACACTCCTCTGTGTTAGATTGAGAGGCAATTATCCCTTAACCCATAATAAAGAATTTTTGGGTACAATGTGCATTGTCTCTGGACTAGTGGCGTGTGTACTAGGGCACTGTTGGCAAGTTTTGATGACATCCTGACAGCTTTTTACCTGGGTGAAATAGAGAGAGATCTAGTGGATCTAACTAAAGAAGATACAGCTCCAAAACCTGTTTTGTTTTTAAATATCAGCCTTTAAGATTAGCAATTATCGCATGTTTATAGGAAAATGCAAGAAATGTGTGATTTACTTTCTCTTAATGTTTTATTATCTTGAAAGTGATTTTTAAAGTGTCTGGCAAACCACAGGATTTCTATTCTTAAAGGAGCTGTCCTTGAGGTGTGAATGCCCTTTTTCCATATCAGCCACCTGGAATAAGATTCAGGAACTACAAAGGTTGTTGGTGGCTTTGCCAGCCCTGGTGCTGTTAGCTAGAGAAGAGTATCTTTGTCATGCAGGGTGGCCCTGTGGAGAAGGTCTGAAGCTGGACTCTCTGTTACTGGGATTTTGCACTGGCTGGTGGAATGACAAGATTGCAGACAGCCAAAGGGTCACGTACCAGGTCAGACGTGTGGCATCAGAGAGCAGAGTCAAACAACTTTCAGGCTGTCATGTCCTCTGTTGTCTGAGTGTTTTCTGATCCCTCTTGTAATCCTAGTTTGGCTTGTGAAAAGAGAAGGAATTGTGACATTTATCATGAAGTGATGGTTGTGTGAGCTTAAGAGTCTACACATTGTTGTAATACAGGCCAAGGAAGGAGGACGGTCTAGAGGTTTGACTTTTAGCTTGCAACTTATGTCACTCTGTAGCCAAATTTTCTCTGTAGTTTCAAGCAGGTCATTTAGCCTTGCTCGATCTCCCTTCCCAACAGTAAAACCTAGTTCCCATGATGGAAAGGTGTAGTAATGGTAGGTAGTTAACCACAGAAGAAAAAGATATTTCAGTTTAATGAAGAATTTTGATCACCCAATGTTTTGTCTTTCCCTATTACTAGAAGAAAGAACAAAGGTTCAATGGAGAATTTTGATTATTCAAAATTTGCTTGGTCTCTTAGTCGGAGAGAAAGTCAAAATGTTGACACTTTCTACTAAAGGATTTTCTTTCTGAATCTCAGCATTGAAAACAATCCATGGATCAGACTGTTCCAAACCTCCAAAGCTCAGCTCTTGGGGCTGCAAGCTCTGAGGCATTTGCTTGGCTGAGTGCTCCAGGCCCATGGAGCCAGTGAGCTCTGGGGTCTCTGGCTCTGAAGTACTTAAAACGACTTATTTGAACTCAGGCTCTCAGTAGCCTGTCAGGCAGGTTATTGAGAAGATGTGCAAGCTGGCAGGAGCTCAAATGAGCTTAGATTTTTTAAAAGTGCCTGGTAAACTAGATTCTATCGGATTGTGACTTTTTTTCAGGGTAATATTTTGATAATTACACCCTTTTTTGGAACACCCAGGATAAGTGAGTAGGAAAATTCCAACAAAGTAAAATTCATTAGTGTTTTGCTGATTAGATCTGTTCAAAAGGCAATATGATATCATTTTTGTGTGACTATACATGTGTTAGGTAGAAATACTGTTTCTTAGAACTGTCTCTTCTCTGGGAATCCTGGGAAGTTGCATTCTGGTTATTCTTAGCCAGCCAAATCCATATATCATCTTTCTCAGTATAGCTTGCTGTGAGGATATCACAAACTTAACTACAGAAGATGCTTCTGAAAAATCTACTGTTCTGTGCAAAACCCAGCACTACCACTTATATTATGGATAAATATGACTTTTTAAAATGCAGGCTTTATCGACCTTTTTCACTATTGCTTCCTAACTAAACTTCCTTATCCGAATTAATTAAATATTCGCACAATTTCTAAATATGTCAGAATCCATAGGAAAATAAACATATTTTTGTTTGTTTTTACATTTTGGTAACTATTTGGAAACTATTCCTTGGAGTTACAGTAAACAGTGAAGTTTAAAACTTCCTTACTGTATGTCACACAGTTTCAGCTGCAGTGGGGTTCCCTATTGCTCTTTCCTTTCACTCAGTGTATATTTATTTTTCTTGATGCCGTTTGCTGTTCAACAGCTACTCAGAACCAACTCTGCATAAAACAGGAACTAACTTCAACAGTTGCATGCTAAAAATTCTGAGTGATATATTTCCTCAAAATGTTAGCTTTTGAGCATGGGAGAGTTGAGCTCAATGAGCAGTGGGGTGGGGTGGGACAGATGCCTTAAACTGCTGCAGGTACTTTTCTCTATTCCTGTTTCATGTCAGGAGATTTCGAAGGATGGCGTGTGAAACAGCTTCATGGCTGCATTGTGACCATGTAGAAATTGTCTCTCTCCTGCACTTTATACACCACTCACCAATGAAGATTCTCAAACCAGGTGTGAGATCTGAGGATTGAATTTGTCCTGTAAATTCTGATTATATATTTTATATATTTTTATATATACTTTATTATATATATTATATATTTCCACAATATTCCAGAAAATCCCTTTCAAGTCCAATTATTACATTATGCAGTTCATGGCAGGAGAATGAAGTGATGTAAATAATTAGCATTGCTTTTTTTTTGCAAAAGAATAGATGGAGTTCTTACGGTATAATAGATTAATTGAATTATTAGCATATGAATGTTCTTGCACTGACATTGTAGGTTGATGTTTTTTTCTAAGAGAAGGATCATGAGCTCGGTGTTATTTTGAAGAGCCATTGAGGCAGAAAGCAGTTATTAATTTTATGTCCTGTGTAAATTTAAGATGGGAAATAGGTCCCTTAATGCTTCCTATTAGAGAAATATTGGAAAAAATATGACACTATACAGATGACTGATTGATGATTGATGACAATTTTGCATTTAAAAAACCTTGTATGAATTTGAATGGCATGAAATGTTATTTAGTTGTTGAATAACAAGAGAGGTGGTTTATATAACTGTTTTGAATAACAAACTCACAAGATGTTCTGAAAACTTCATAATGGGACCCAGCTTTGCAGGCCATTAAGTGCTGTGCAGTTACACTGAATGTAGTAAGGTTTTGTGATCCCAGGTTTTTTAAGAGAAAATTTACTTTTCTGGGAAAACTGTAATAAGCATGAAAGGGGAAATTTATCCTGGGATTTCTTTTACACTGTGAAGCTCAAATGCTCTCAATTGTCACCATCAGTATTTCAGAGTCTCTTACCACTTGCCTGCAGAATGAATTCCTATCTAGGAAAAACCTGACTGACTCTTCAGGCAGGGCTTGTCCTGCTTGCCTTTGCATGTATCTGTAAAGCCAAATGAAGGTGTGATTACAGCCCCAGCAAATAACTATTTTCTGATGGTAATGCTCTGGTGAGCTGGCTTCAGAGTGTCTAAGTTCTGCTACCGCTCGTCTCTTGCCCAAGTGACTGCTCACAGACAGCCTCAGTGTTTGCTGCAGGCAGCCCATCCAGCCATGCCTGGCAACGTCCTTGAGCTTCTAGCCTCCCTCCTGATATTCTAAATTTTCTCTGCCTGAGTCTGCATCTCTGTTGTGACTTTTATTTTGAAACATGGCATAGCTGACAGTGACCGTGCTGGTGCAAATGTCATATTCATATGTTCCTGTGGTGGCTTGGCTCAGAGGACAGAAACTGCTCTGAGGAAGCCAGACTGATTGCAGGTGGCTGGGTGTTTACCTGCACTTGCCAGAACTTCGTAAATATGTCTCCTAATAAAAAGCCAGCTTTGTTTTTCAAGCAGGTATTCTTTTCTTTCACTGCCCAACACATTACTTCCCAAAAACTTATATCACCAGGAAGAGCTATGATTTTATAATCTCATTTTATTACATAAAGTTGTGTAATATTCACAGTGTTTAGTTATGTTCAGTAGTTACACTCTCTAAGTTTTTTGGTATCATCTGGGAACATTTACTTCACACTACCTTTCATTGAAAAAGATGTTTGCAGAAGTTTACTTGCACAGTTAAAGAGACATTTTTTATGGTTCTGTAAATGTTACAGTCTTATTTTGGCAGATGCTGCTCTAAAATTATAAAGTTATAATGGTGATATAATCAGCCTTGAGAACATCTTGATGAATTAAACATGCTGCAGCTGCAGAGTTTGCTTTAGACATCTGCAACAATGACTGGATTAAAGCTACAGTAAACATAAAGATCTAAAGTTTATAATATTGATTTCCAATGCGCTCTCCACAACTACCTGAAAAGAAGTTGTAGCCAGGTGGGGCTTGGCCTCTTCTCTCGGGCAACAGCGACAGGACAAGAGGACATAGTCTTAAACTGCATCAGAGGAGGTTTAGATTGGACATTAGGAAGAATTTCTTCACAGAAAGGGTGACTGGGCATTGGAACGAGCCGCACAGGGACATGATGGAGTCAGCGTCCCTGACGGTGTTTTAAGGAAAGACTGGATGTGGCACTCAGTGCCATGGTCCGGTTGACGAGGTGGTGTTGGGTCAGAGCTTGGACCTGATGGTCTCAGAGTTCTTTTCCAACCTAATTGATTCTGTGATTTTATGATTACTACAATTAAACACTGAGTCACTGTAAACAGATGCACATACTTTCATTATGTTTCAATCTTTCTCACTGTCTCTAAGGAAAGTGGAAATTACATATGTGATTTGGGTGATTTTTTCTTTTTGCACCTGGTCTATTTTTAAAAATTAAAAATTAAAATAATCTACTTTTCTTACCTCTTGGTAAGTTAAAAAATGATTATGCATTTTCTTACAAAGTGTGCTTCTCAGTGTTCTCTTAACATTTTAAATGTTTCACAGCATATGATTGGTCATTTTTACAGAGTTGGCATGTAATTCATATATATATTTAGTTAAACCTAATCTCTTTGCAATAGCAAGCTGTACATCTAACACAAAGATAGAAGTACCTACTTGTCATTTCCTTTGCTCGGTGTGTTTTTTGAGCAGTTCACTGAAACCTGTATCGCTAATGAAAGGACATCTCTCAGAACACATAAGTAGGTGCAGATTCTGAATATTTTGACTATAGCTTTTTACTCATTTTAATTTCTAGGGCAATACAGAACCAATAATTTTCAATTGTTTTAATTCAATTATTCAATCAGTATGCTGGGGTAAGTTATCGAATGTGGGGTAGGTTGCTGAGTCTCATATTTTCTGTCAAAAGAAAAAAGAAATTAGTTTGAGAAGAAGCCAGGTAGTGAGGAAACTGGAAAAGGAAACAGCTGAGGACCAGAGAGGAAAACGGCATAGGAAGTGCGAGTCAGAAGGGGATGGTGGATGTACAAATTTGATAAGTAAGTGCAGAGTGACTGGAAAAAGCAATGGGGAATGGAAAGGGTAGATTTAATTAGCAGCTGCATTGTGGAAAGGAATCTAGGTTGGTTGAAGAGATGACTGAAAAGGGGCACAAAAATAGAATGACAGGGAAGAGATATAAGTGGAAGTTTGATGGACTGAAAAATAAATTAAATCCATCAGGCTAGTGCTCTAAGCTGGCAACAAGAAACAGGTAAATGTTCAGTTGCCCCAAATAATCGAGTAAACCTTGCATATCTCACTTAACTCTGGATATGGTGTGAGAGGAACCTAGAGTTACATTAGAAATCTGAGGGCAGACATCAACAACTTAGCATAGGGGAGTAGCAAAGACAGGGAGCTAGAACAGATAGAGATTATAAAAGCTCAGTTTCCTAAGACTGATTGATCCCACGTTGGCCTGCAGCTCAGGATTGTGTCAGTGCTGTCAGCAAATAATTGTTAGCCCTGTAGCACAGTACATTTCCTGCCTAGTGAACAAAGCCTAAGTATGTTACAGGATTTGCAGTAAGCAGCATTTCTTTGAAGAAATGAAGTCTCTATGCATAAACATAGGAAAATTGAATTAAGGTCAAAATTCAATCCACCACATTCTGGGATTTCTTAAATTGCAGGTCTTTGATTTTGCAATCCCAATAAAGTTCTTCTGAAGTGGTTTGTTTATAGTAATCCCATATGAATTACTCACAACCGAGTTTCATAAAATCCAGCATTCTGCATTTTTCCTCATTTCATTCACTCTTACAAAACTTTATAAGGCAAAATACAAAAAAACAACTTAACAGTATTTGACAAAGCTGCTGTAAATAGCGTAGACTTAAAGTGAAACGTGACTACAGCTAAAGTGAAAAAGGAAATAATCCCTGAGGATATTTTTAAGGCCTTTGTGGTAGTACAGAGATTGTCAGAGAACTGCAGGACACAATAAATTTTTGATCTGTTTTTGTTTACAACAGTGTGCTACTTAACATGTTAAAATTTTTGCCCGTGTTGTCACACAAGAAGTTCCAAGTTTCCTTTCACTTTGTGTGCCCCAAACTGAAAACGTTTTAGTCTGGATGGCAATGTATTATATTGTTTATTTACTGTGGAATGTTTTTAATTTTTAAAATTGTAATGGGAGATTGGATGCATAACAATGTAGTGTTTTGCAACAAAGTAACCACAGAGCTGTCATTTTAAACAGACAATCATTCCATTTTATGTACAACATGGTCTTGTTTACAAACTAAATTTTAGCAAGTTCTGTTATGTCAACAGATAATATTATTTAATATTTTATTTTTCAAACTGTCAGTGCTTCAGCACTGGTCTTCTTTCTCTTCATCAAAACTACTTGCAGTAAGTAGATTGCATGTAGAAAACATGAAGATATTTTGTTACACTATGTTATGAAATAGTTGGGTAAGTGCTTAGAATTTTCTAATATTAGCCTGATTATTCTATTTTACTTGATTAATTTACTTGCTACTGTTCAGAATTTAATATCAATAAACCTGTAACAAGAGCTAGAGATGAGTTTAAGAAAAACATTCCAGTCTGGTATTTCTGATTAAAAGCACAGGATAAAGCACAGTGGTAAAATGAAATGAGAATTTATGATTATGGCTTCTGTTACATTCAAAAATTATTCATGCCCAGGATTATTAGAATAAATTCCACTGCATTATTTTGCATCAGTACCATTACACATGATTTTGCCTGAGGGTATCAAGTCAATGGGTAATGCTTGCAATACTGCTTTTTCAATCATGGTTTGTTATACTGTCATTTCAAAAAGTAATTTTTTTCTCTCTGATTTATTTATTGTCTTATTTGTAGCTGGATTTAGGAGCAGATTAGTTTTTATTTTAAGGCAGGCATGCTGATGTGAATATTACTGTAGAATATACCAGTTAAACATGAATATTACATATGGAGATAATACATTGTCAGAGAAACTTCAGGTTATGGCTACTGAAAACTGTTATGATATTGTTGAATGAAAAATGCACAGTGCCTGCAAATGCTGTGGGATATTATTATTGAATTTGTTGATGTACTTCACATTTCTAGCACAATTAGTACTTCAGCATTCATGTTCTATAATTATAAATTTGTTTGTGCTGTTGATAGTCTCATTCATAAACATAGCTTAAATATTTAGTAAAATGTCTAATTAAAAGCAAAGCAAAACCTACCAATAGCTAGTCTTAAAAACAAACCTCTTCAAAAAAAACCAAATGAAAAAGATTGGGAAAAGCACAGAAGAAAAAACACCTGAAAGTTGTTATTCATGTTCAGGAAAGTACTAGAAGATGGATTGTGAGATGTTATAACGATCCACAAGATATAAACGATGCATGTTGACCATAATGAAGCTAAATTCTGATGGGTAATTACTGCACAGTTCCTTGTGGCTTGATTCTGTAATGTTTTTTTCATCAAGCAGTGTTTCATATGGAGAAAATTGTCTGACTGAGTACTGGTGCAATGAGCTGCTGTCCCTCCCAGGCTGGATAGCTGTATGAATATCAGGACCATGAAGAAGTTTCATTTTCCCGTGGTACTTTCTGGCAGTGTTCATACTATGCAAGACAATCATTGAGTACAATTATTTGAAAGCTCTTACATAATGACAGGACTGTATGCATTTTTATATGGAAATTGCTTTACTTAGCAGTTTTTTTCTTCCTCTGTGTCCTCCCCACCCTCTCCATAAAATCATTTTGCTTGCTGTGAAGGTTACTGAACACAGTGGTTCTCGTTAGCACTTTGTCTAGCTGATGATCAGCTGGAGATTTCAGAGAAGTAGCCACTATTTTACAGATCAGTGTCGTATTCCCATACTTTCATTGTCGATTGAAGGCACTCAACCTCCTATCAGTCAGTGCACTGCAGGAATTTATGGATCTTCCATAAAGCTTTCTCTACAGTTGCTTTACAAGATTCTGAGTCTGTAAGCGGAGTAAAATTGCAAAGCTAGTTGTTATGCTGAAGCTCAGAGCAGATTTATGTTTTCCACCAAAGATATGCAACATTCATTCTTGTGAGTAGCATAGAGAAGGAAGAGAAAATTGCTGGCTTCCTGCTCAGTACTTGCAAAGCCTGCTTTCACCTCGGTCATGGCAGGTCAGTAGAGAGGGAATGGAGCTGGTTGTGATGCTGAAGGTAAGGCTGCCTGGCACAACACGAGACCTGAATGACAGATGGAAATCCTGGTGCATGGGCTGCACCCGGTTATGGATAGATCAAGGAGATGCACCTTCATCTGTTAAAAAGAAATGGAATCATAGTCCCTGTGGCTTAACATTGATACCACCAAATTCTGATACTGATGTCAATAATTTTTAAGTGTTGATGGTGGCTCTGGGATCCTCTTAGTAATTTTAGTAAAAATCTCTCTCTATTACCATATGTATTCCTTTTTGACACATAGCATATAAAACACAGCCCACTCTCCTGCTTAAGGTGATGCTCAGTGACTCAAGTTCCACATGGTAAGGGGAGAAAATAGCATGGAGCTAGGTATTTAGAGAAGATTTTAAAGAAATATGCTTGGGAGAGGCTAGCTTTCACTCACATTTCTTGTATTATTATAAATAATTTAATAATCAATTAAATCAATATAAACCAAGTAATGATGCTCATCTTTAGGTTAGTAAACTCAAATACAGACAAAACCACACAATTATTTTGTCAGCAAAATGCTTATTTTCCTTGAAATCTGTTCCTAGCTTTCGTTATGAAGAGTTATGCATTTTCTCATAGGTTTCCTCAGACTTTGTGGCTTATACCTTTTAGAGCTCCTAGCTGCACCAGTTAATCTACAAGTTTGGTGTGCAAAAAATTACTCCAGAAAGTGATTGCTTTTTGATAATGAAGAAGGTGGGAATATCTTTTTGGAAGTAAACAACCTTTGAACAGGAAGTAATCAAAACACTCCGAGTTTGCAACATCGTTTTTCTCCCTTCCTTGCAGCTGCTCCTTTTGCTGAGTCATTTTCCAGGCACTGCCTGCACCTTCCTCTCAGAAACCCACTAACCCACTTACCCATTCAGATAAAACAAAAACAGGTTATGCTTTTTATTCAGTCTGCTGCAAATCTTAACTAAGACCCAAATAAGTTTATCTAGACTATCGCTCTATTCTAGGTGCCCTTGTTTGCTTTTTCGCTGGCTGGTGGTTGGAGTAAATTTGTGTGGTTCTGTAAATTTTGGCTTGACAAAAATGTTCTGAGTCATTGTATTAGATATTCTAGTCTGAGTTTGCATCTACCTGAAAAAAAAAACAATTCAGAAATGCCTGAACTCAAATTGCGCTGAAATTTTCTCTTCACTACTTTCTTCAGTTTTACCTCCCTGTCTTGTTAGTGTGTTGGACTCACTCTCCATATGAAAGTGCTGAACTGCAGAGGCTCATCAGCATGTTCAGTATGGTGAGAACTGTTTGCATGGGAGACACCATTAAGAGGTCAAGTCAGGTTAATAATTCAATAACTCCTCCATCCAGGTTTGGCTTTAGCCTTTTCCCACCCTCTTGCTGATATCCTCCATTCTGTCCTTCTCTCCTGTGTTTTTTTGTTTTTCACTTATTTTTAGAAAATGTTACTAGCATCTCCGTATTTATGATTCCAGGATAAACCTAATTGAATTTGATGGAGATCAAGGATATATACAACTCAAAGTGTTTATTCTGGGACTTGCAATAACTTAATTGTCGATAAATAGAATGTCTAATTAGCTGTGCCATGGAGTGAATTTGGATAATTTTTCAATCAATCTGTATAATCTGATTACCTCTCTTCTGATTGACCTTTCTGGGAGAAGATATAGGTGTGTAGCTGAAACAAACATATGCTCTGCCTGTCTGTCTTGTTTTCTTGGGCTTTCCCGACTCAGTTGCTTTGACAGTGGTCCTTGTACTTATCACATCCAAGGATTCTTAGACATCTGCATTCAACACATTCGATGGTTGGCTTTGGAACTCAAGTTTTTGTTTGAAAATTATGCTTCCCTTGCTAGAGGATGACTTTTTTATGACCTCTGTGTTTTCAAGTTTGCTTTTTATTGTGAGTTAATGGAGGTATTCAGGCTCGTGAGGCAGCTCAGACTTCCCAGTGGAAAACAGCAGTGAACTTGTACGATTTCATAAGGCTTGTTTGCTAAGGTTCACCAAAAATCCATGCAGATCATTGTAGTCAAATGGAAAAGCCTTTGGGACGTCTTTAATTTTGCACTGAGACCTTCATTTTCTTCTCGCTGGATTTGTGGACTGTCAGTCACAAGAACCTTTAACTCTCAAAATTAGGAAGCAAATGCAATTATATAGGTATAAAGCACTAGGTGGGTGCCTACACATTTTTAGCTTTGCAAAATTTTAACAGTTGATGGAACAACATATTTTTTGCTTTCTTTTGCTTTATTTGTTGCTCTTTGTTCTTTCTTTCTTTCTTTCTTTCTTTCTTTTCTTACCTTTCAGGCAGGCCTCATTTCTGTTTTTAAAGAATAATATAGAGCAAGCCCCAAAACTTTCTTGCAATTCTGATCATACAATAAATGAAAATGTGACTACTTCAAGGTTCCAAATGTCTTTTTATTTCTTTTCTCCTCAGTATTTTGTGGATTAGAAGAAGTTGCTCGGGGCTATTGTCACATATTACATTTAATATCCATACATAAAGAAAAAATTTTATATACTACAGCTACTTATTTAAAAATGTTATAACAGTGGTTGCTATAACACTCACAGAAATTCTCCCATAAAAATGTTGGTTGTTTACACCTATTCTAACTTGTTGGTTTTATTTCAGTACATACTTATTTCAGCATTTTCACAGATGAGAATTAATTTAATGCTCTACCCATTTATTGTCAGAACCTTGCATTGAAGTCAATAAAATAGGACCATTGAGTGCAGAAGATAGCTGCAGTCAATCTAAGAATTTCAGGAAATATTGAAACGAAAACAGTTCAGTGCATTGTTTTGTGGATATGTGATTGTACAGACTTTTTTGGATGCAATGCTCAGACTATCTCACAAACTGAATATTTTCAGCTTGGTATGCAGGAGTTTAGGTCAAAATAATCAAAAAGTCACAAAAGAATGAAATGTATACCCACATTGTCAGGTGTACATTGTAAAAGGCTGATTTAGTAAACACATCTTCTCCCTAAAGTTTCTGCAGTGCTGGCGTGACCCGTGTGCCCTGGTGGTGCATCAACACCTGTACTGGAGAACTGGCCCGGGGCAGAGAACAGGTGGGGTAACACGCAGGTCAGGTAAACACACAGAACATTCCCACTGGCAATCACGTGGAAGATATGATGGATTACTTATGTTTCTGCCTTCACATTTCTTTCTGTAAGCCCCTTTTATTAATTATTTTTTCAAGGATATAAATGCTATGTGAGCAAATGGGATTAGGGAAAAAGGGAATATGACCAATTTAATAGCTTTGTACTTTTAGTCTGATAAACCATTGGGGTATATTCTATCAATTGTGGATCTGACATTATGGTCCACTGCTTCACTAAATGCCGTGGCCTTCCAGAACTAGAGAAGCTGGTGCAAGAATGTAACCAGCATCATCTTTTCATTTGTCCCAATTATCTTTATTTAAAACTCTTCAATTGACTTGGCATAAGTGATGACTTGGGAAGATGCCACTAAAGTGACAAATACATGTGTAAGAAATTTAAGGTGCATTGCGGTATCTTTTACCATGGCTGATTAAGCAAGTCCTGTTGCTATCATCATTCATCTACAACTGACTTTACCCATAAATCTTGTTTTCAGAATGGACTCTGTCCAAGCACAATGAACAATTAAGTTCTAAGTTTGCAAATGACAGTCTGTCCTCTTCTTTTTTGTTGTTCATTTATCATTGTCTTGCTCACAGCCACTGTGATAATTTGAGACGTAAAGTGATGGGGGTTTAGACTGCTTGGTATTTATCATTCAGTGTACTGGTACAAGTACAAAGTTAGGTATGATCATATTGTCATTATATCTCCACTTTAATAATTTCAAAAAGAAAAGGAAATATTAAGGTAATTAAACTGATGTGAATATGTGTCACATATTAAACAATATGAAAATCAATGAGCAAAGACAAGAATTAAATTTAAAATACCTAAACATCTTGTGTAAGATTTTGCCATTTTAAAGCATGCAATATATTCCTGGACACAAAGGTTAGAATAAATGTGTATGTTAATGACATTCGAGGTGCTTGTCTAGAAGCAAAGTTGTATCAAAGAGTATTTTGTAAATTGTTAACAAGATACCGTTGGCAATAATCTCCATGCCCTTCTTCCCCTCCCCAATTTATTTCATGTAATAGTATGTCAGAAGGAGTCCAGACAGAGCTTAATGTTTTTGGTCCTTCAGGGTCTTTTGCAAAAGGGCGGGATGTGCCTTGTACACAATGTTATAGTTTTGAAAAGGATAATGAAATCTGCTAGAGTATGACTGCATTCTTTCTGAATTACAGCTGTAAAGAATATAAAAGTCAGGGCTCTGAAAAGAGTAGGAAAAATGGGATATGGAAGAAAATTACTTGATCTTTAAGGGCACAATTTGGCTGTGATTTACTCAAGAACAAATGTTTAAATAGTTTATAAAGCAGAGTTATGCCCGTAATCAATTAGGAAACTTCATACTTCAATGTTGCTCTTCCGCTAATACCAAGGATTATAAGGATTTAAAGAAAGAAATTAATCAAATTTCGACCACATGTCTTCAGAACAGTGGATTTCACATGTACATACAAGCCTGGAGTACTTCACTCTACAGCAGATTCTGCTGGTTCAGAAACACCAAATCTCATTTCATCAATGATAATATGTTGTACTGACTTTTATTTTTGGGTGCTTGTATTCAAACTAATTTTCTAAGTTCATCTTGAGATGGGGTAAATAGTAACAAAATGCTATAGTGACAGGCTAAGATTTATTCATAGTATTACTCAAGTGTAATAGAATATTTAATTCAGTATTGGGCAACGCACTGTTATTGCCAGGCAATTTGGTAATAAACAGTAGGATTTCAGTCTACTTGGAATACAATTAAATGTGTGCCTTTCAAGAAGGCTGTGCTGTTGGCTACTGATCATTTAGATAACTGGAACTAGAATTCTGCTTTATTAAGTAATGGTTTTGTTTTGCTGGATTCATCGTATTAAAACGTGATATGAAACCAAGTGGCAGTAGAAGTATAACATACATGAACTTCGGCCATGATAGTTAGGATACCATAAAGTAGTGTTAGTTCTCTGCCTTCACTCTCTGCTTTCCTTTCATCTAAGGTATCATTGATCATTAATGCAAAAATGAAAAATAAGAGGTAGCAATTCATATGAGAAAACATTTGGATGGCAGTTGTTCTACATTAGGTGTAGTTAATAGTCATGTTTGCAACCACAAATGTAATATTTACATCCGTTGAAATGACTGAATTGATTAAATGGAATAAGAGAAGAGTAAGACCAGAAGCTCCAGAGCATTGTTTTTTTTGTAAATTTGATTGATGTTGATGGGGCATGTTTTGGATCTGCAGAATATTAGTAAGAAGATGAAATAAATTCACAACTAGGCAAGCAGTTCATTACTTCTCTTGAGCAAAAAGAATAAAGCAAGAAGGAACGGTAGTGCATGCAATAATCAAATTTGCATCACTGTATAAGCTCTGCATAGATTGACATAGAAGGAAAATCATAGGTTATGATTAACATTAATAACACTTACATTGCTAAAGCAGTTGGCAGATATCAGCCAGAGATTCATTTAGAAACATTGCTTGTAGCTACAGAGAATGGTATTCAGCATCAAATACTTTGTATTAGAAATTTTCCCTGTCAAGCAAATGAAATGAGTTTAGCTTGCAGGAAAACATAAAGTGACAGAACAAGAGAAATGGAATGCAATTTGGGGTCCGAGATATATGAAGAGCTTCTATTAAAGAGTGTCTGTAACATCTGTCTACAAGTGTAAGACTTTTTTTTCTTGTTTTACTTTTATTCTTCTTTTTTTCTGCAGTAGTGTAGGTGTCTGGATTGCCCTCTTTTTCTTAGTAATGCCAAAAGAAGGAAAAAAAGAAAGAACAAAAATATCCCTAAAATCCTGTCATCCCAGGAGATCCTTGAGGAACAAAATATCCCCAGTATTGTTATTCAATGGACAGTTGTCAATGTTTTCTTTCCTTTTCTTTTATTCTGTTCAGTTTTTATTTTCTACCATTTTTTTCTTCTCCTGTCTATGTGAAAAAGTACAGTATTTCTGCTGTTCAGTGTTATTTGTAGGTTCCTTTTATTCCAGAGTCTGACGTTTGAACTTCCTAGGAAAAAAAGGAGTATTATTTGTCTATGCTTTATAAGCAATCTTTGCTATTGCAGAGACAACTTTAATCAGTGAGTTCTTGGTTGTGAATCCCTGGTGCAGAAGTTGCTCCACCACACCATGGGTCTGCTCTGATCTAATGATGGACTCCTCTTCCTGACCCAGTCCCATGGGTGTGCAGGACAGCACAGCCCTCCTGGAGGCATTGCTCGGCAGCTGAGAGCGCACGTGTTCCTAAACATCGTGGTGCTCAGAGATTCTGCAGACTCGAAGGAATTTATCTGCACGTTCTCTAGACAACATCTCCTCTTTCACAGTAGAGAGTAAATCTAGAAATTCAGCCTGAAGTTTTCACAACACTGGAGTTTGATTGTTCAGAGCTGAACACTTATTTAGACATCAAGTGGTTCAGGAATTGCTGAAATATTAACTATTCTTTCTTGCTTCCAAACTCCTCTAAATTGTGAGGTTTACACTGTTTTAATATTCACCTACCTTAGCAGCTTTTAAAATTATTGTTGTACTTTAGTGATGAAAGGAATGCATAAAGCTATGTACTTTATTATATCAGCCATTATAGGGGAGGTAGGCTTGTGAGTGTTCCTGTGTAAAAATAATCTCCTGTATTATCAGAAGTGCAGGTATGAAAAAGTACAGGTGTCTTTCTGTAAAACATTCAGCAGGAGTGTGCATAAAGAAAAAAGAATCTTGGCTTTTAATTCATGCTATTAATGATTTTATGCACAATTAGTGTCACCATCAAATCGGTTTGAATGCACTTATAAAGAACATTACTATATTAATTTAAAAACATTTATGATTTTATGAAGGAAGTCCTGATACCCTCATGGAAGGGAAATGTAAGTTGGATTTGAGGGTCTTGAAAAAGTAAATCAAAACAAAGTTGTAAGCTAGTCATTAAAAGTGAAAACCTCCAGCAGATTAAAACTCTTTTTTAACTTGCTTTTGCATTTCAGGGTAGGCACACTGATGAAGACAGTGTATTCTATAGAGGATACAATGGGTAGAACTGTCAAAAATTAACTCCTTTTCAACAGCAAAAAACATCAATTGAAATTTCTTTCTAACACCCTTATTGACTTTCTTTTTAATTTTTTTTTCACAGAGGATCTTCCTCAAAGCTGGAAGTGAGGAAGAAATCTTTGCACATCTTGGCTTGGATTATGTCGAACCATGGGAAAGGAATGCTTAAGATTATTTGCCAGTGTACATTCATCAGTTGACTGCAATGGTCCTTCTGCCCATCTTGCAGTCTGGTTTAGTTATATATGCATCTATAATAAGTGTTTCTATGACAACAAAGAAATTAAATTAGTATTAGAAGCCATTTGCACGTGTTAATGTTCCTAGAAGATAACAGTTTAAGTTTTTCAAACTCTTTTCCAGTTTTTTCTGGTTTTGAAGTTTCTGAGTGGGAGTGATAAGACAGCTTGTTTTGGGTGGAAAACTTGGGACTGGTGAGATTTTTGCTTATGATAGGAATTTAACATTAGTATGAGCGATGCTTGTTTTTTAAAGTAGTCAGCTACAACAATACGTAAATAATTCAAACCGTTTGAGCTGAGTCAAAACATTACTGAAATGTATGCTGGTCTTTAACTGAATTTCTTATGTATTTTGCTGAATCCATGTACAAAATTGCTCTGTATATGAGGCTTAATGACCTAGGCAGTAACTACTTTGCAGTCTCAGCAACTTGAGGCTTCAGTTTTAATATTTTCCCAGGTAGGGCACCATTTTACAAAAACTATAAATAAGTTGATAATTCAGTGAGAGTTAAAAAACATTTCACACGAAGGGCTTTTGAAAGGAAAAGCCGAATAACTCAGTAACAATCTTCAATTGTGTAGAAAAATACCACAAATTTAGAGTACTGATTTGGACTAAAGAGGATTCAGGTTATGTGGATTAATGGTCCACAATCAGAAATTTGAATCATAACCTGCATGAAAACAACAGTTTTAACTGTCAGGCTGGTGACTGCTCCAAGGCAAAAGATCTTAATTATCTGTACTCAATTTAGATAAATGGAAATTTATTTATTAGTAAGTGTAAATGCATTGAAACGGGATTTAACTTGAGCTGTTGGGCTATTGGCTGCTCTAGGGTAGTATTCCCTATCTTCTGTCAGAAATTCATCTAGGATGTGAGAGGCTTTCTGATAAAAGCCCTACAAGATATTTCGGTTTCAGAAAATGCCCAGGTAGCTCTTGTGACCATAATGATTATGAAGGATTTGTAGTACATTTATCCTTTAATAAAGAGGGGCATTCAGTGCTTTCGGAAATGAAGCTATTTACTGATCATTTGTCATTTGTAGAATAAAGATGATTAGGAACACCAGGACTGGTCAAATAATTTTCTTTCTTAAAAATCTGAATTTTTTTTCCTCTGTTGAAGCTGACTACACCTCTTGACATGATAGGGAAAGAATGGCAGTGACAAGGCTGTGCACAACAGTTACTACTGACAGTAAAGGCTTCCCATATTTAAACAGTACTTGATGCTGAGAAAAAGTATCCTTAATTTGTTACTCATTACTTTCGACTGGGGAATAGACTTTTAGAGGACTGCATTGTAAACTGTTCCAAAACCTCAGTCAGAGTTGTAGAAAAATGTGATAATGACAGGAATTTGCTTGTTGCCTGTGTCAATAAAACCATCCTATTTAAGTGCAGTTTTGCTAACTGAGCGGAAAATACAGTACTTCCTAAACTGCTCTAACTATAAAGCACTGGCCTTGCTTCCTGCTTTATTGTGCTGAGGTATGAAGTATCTTCTCTGTGTTTTGCGTCAGGATGCTGACACTTAAATAGCAGCGACATTTTTCAGTCCTAATGGTAGAAAACAGAAGCTACGGTACCTTGTCTGAACATCCTTTCTACTTGGCCAACATTTATCAGAAATTATACATTCCAGTTGTGCTGTTTCTGCAAACTTCAAGACATATATGAAATATCAAACATTCTGAATTCCACATAAATAAATAATAGCCATCTTGGGTGCCTCTGCATCACTTATAATTATACCACCTGTGAGGGAAAAGATACCAACACGAGTTCTGTCAGCTCCTCCAAGACTGGAAGAAATCAGCATATCACTTTAATTTCCCTCAATATTTCTGAACTTTAGAATACATCTTAGAGATTACTCACCGAATAAACTATTATTAAAAAAACATGGAACTGATAAATGAGGGGTTATGTTAAAGAGAAGAACAGACTGGATTACCAGGGTGGTTTGACCATGAAGAAGATGGCTTCTCTTGTGCACACCCTCACTGGTACACACCCTCACTGCTACCCCAGTCACAATCTCAGGTACTGTGTGCAGGATCATCCCTGACAGCACCAGCCAAACTAGTCAGCTGAGACTATAATGAGAAAGGATAAAAGTCATATAGGGGAGCTGGGATGGAGCAAGTTAAAGGAAGTAAAGCCTTTATCAGCTGAGCATATCTGGATCCATGTGCTGGTGAGAATTCCCTCCAGTGTGATGGAACTGTTGGAGTCAACGGTGGTGAAGCTTCTGAACTCATGAAGGGCAGGTGAGGCCTCAGGGTCTGGAAAGGGCAAGAACAGACCAATGTTTGTAATAGGAGGGAGGGAAGAGTGAATTTCAGATCAGTGCACTTAATATCTCCTAAATTGCTCAAATGATTAATAGACTATTTTTAATGCACCTAGAGGAAAATAAAGTGATAAGTTATTGGTAACTTCTTTATCAGAAACAAATCATGTCAAACTAATTCAGTTGTAAAGTCCCTGGAGCCTGTTTTTCAAAATGTCTGTCCCTCCTCCCCTGCTTCTACATCACGGCAATTGGCAGGTGGTGAGTAGAGAAGGATCACTGGTTTAATAAGCATCTACATACTCTCTAAGAATTAATCAGTAATTCTATCTCTGGGAAAAAAGGGGAAAAGTAAAAGGAAAGCCACTGTTATTATTTTTTTTCATGGTTTGAAGTAATATATGATTTGTCAAATAATCTCTTAAGGCAAAGGCAATGAGATATATTTGGTTTGGTGGGTAATAATGTAGTTAATGTCCAAAGGACTAATGTACTGAAGGAAAAGCTAATTCTATCTACACAGCTCCACAAAATTGCAAATCTGGGCAATCTAAATACTCATACAACTGAAGCCACATGAACTTTCTGCAAATAACTGGAAACCTGAGAACTGCTGCTACTTTGCATAAATAACTCCAGAATGTTAAAAAAAACCAAACCCAAAGATTCGCATACATTGTAACCCCCAAATTAAATGTCTTTTCTATGGTTTATGAGCAGAATTGTTTGGCTTTCTCAGGTGAGACTATCTTATTCCTAAGTATGAAAAATATTTTTTGCTTTTTGAACAGCTATTTCTTTATATTATACAGTTTTATTTGGCACCTGTAGTAAAAATAACCAGGTCCTGGGTCTATCAGATTGATTGAAGTCACATAAACAAATGAAGACAGAACTCTGCAAACCTTCCTTAAGAGGAAGACCAAGCAGTCTTTAGCCCTGGTGTGCAGATGCATGAAGTGTCTTTTATTTTAATCAGGATGCATCAAAAGTAACTTGTTTTTAGCTGAAGAGGCTCCTTAGGTGTACTATAGGATATCCTTGACAGCACCAGCTATTACATGGAATACTGTGAAAATGCATGTTGTGTGACCCTGACCTAAGGCCCTCTGAGAAAGCCAGCCAGAGGTATCACCTCACACAATGTCAAACAATAACTGGAAAAGGCTTTCTCCCATGAATGCTGTTCAAACCCCTTCAGAATACTTAATTTAGAAATCTGTTTAATGTCTCCTTCAATAACTGTGTATTATAGACAACCCATAAAATCTAACACTATTTTTCAGTGGGTGCCTCCAAACAAATACTATTCTCAAATACTACTGGAAATACAGAAACTCCACGTGTTGCACTGGGGGGTGATGCTGAACTACACATCCCGGAAGCCCGGGTGCCTCAGGGAAATCACTTGGCTGATGAGAATCAATCCTATCTGCATATGATGACTGACCATGGGAAGAGAAGGAGAGAGAACATGTGTTGGATAAGTACAAAGTCTCCCAGTTTTCTGTGTTTTAGTATGTAAACACACTTGTTTGAAAAGCAAGCCACTTTTATTTTAATGCTTGCAGACATTTGATTCCAGTTCCTTCATGACTGTGCAGCAAAAAATAATACTGGTATATTTCCTTTTGTGTTTCATTCTTGCCAAAATCAACATGCTCATTCAAAGGGATTTTTGGAAATGGCAAAGCTCCTCAGACCCTTTCCTGCCATTTTGAGGTTTTAAGGGAACAATATTTATATGAAACCAATTCAGATGCATTTTTATTAAATAAATAAAGCCTTTCTAGCAGGAGTAGCATAATTTCATGTGTTTGTTGCTATATATACACACACTATGTCCAAATTAGAAATTCGAAGTCTTCTGTCAGCTTCAGTGTCTTTTCCTCTTAAGGAAGCTATTCAAAGAGATAATAGAAAAGAGCAAGAAAGATCTCAGTTTTTTAAAAAATTGATGATTTCTCTGCTGGGAATGTGCAGATTATACTCCAGAAACTTATATTTGCGACACTGAGGGGAGAAAAAGCAAATAATAAAAAATCATATCCCAGCACTTTGAAAATAAAATAATAATCTTTGTATTTTTCTATCCACTAAAAGAGAGATGACTTGGAATTTTCTTCACAGCTGGGTAGAGCTAACTTCAAAAATGGAGCTTGACGAGGTTATGTAATTGTGTGACTAGGTAGGAGTGTTTCTGCAGTTGGAAACTGTTGCTGATGATGCAACCCTCAAAGCATTCCATTTTTAGTAGCCTAAGAATGGGTTGAAAGACCACTTGGGCCAGTGACTTCCATAAGTGTACTCTATAAATTCCACACTTCAACATGTAATGGTGGGCAAATTTTGCCTTTGCACTCCTCTGACACACAAAAGATCAAAAAGTGTTGAGAGGATAGCTGGGATCTACTGCTTCTAGTGATCCTGAAATCCTTTCGTTCTGCGTTAAACTATATTATGATATATAAATTTGGTTTCTGTGTTTTAAACTAAACTAAGATATCAGAGACATAATTCTCTGCCTTTTGTCCTTTTACAGTATACATTTAAACGCGTTAAAGACTGCTAGAAAGTATGTTTTGTGTTGACGTTATGTGAGTGGGAAGTGGTTGTTTTGGAAACCCTTACAGACTGGTTGCAGGGCAGTAGCTGTTGCAGGGCTCTTGACAAATGATTGATGATTTAATTTGAATCCTTCACAATACGAACACTAAAAAAGAAGCCAAATACCATAAATATCAGTGTCCTTTCAGACAAGATATCACAATCACAGAAGGAATATGGGTGTTTTTCTCCCATTAATCTCACCCCTTACCCCCAGATAGATTTGATTTCATGAGGGAACAAGGACACGTATCTGAAGGAGTCCACTGTCAACCACAGAACAAGTGCTCTCCTCATCCCCGTTGAAGAGGCTCACAACCCCTTTCTGTTACTCACCTGAAGGACCCAGAGGTTCCCTTTGACCACATATGACCAGGAAATTGGGCATTGAACAGCTTTAAGCTAATTTCTATCAGATGCAAATAAAGAGGCCTGATGAACTACGTATTTTTAAAACGTGCTGCAAGCTCCACTGGTACATCTGTGTATACAGGGAAAGATTTTCAAAAACACCCAAGTGAGAAAGAAACTGTAGATGGGTGGGCCACTCCACTTTGAAATTTACTGACAGATGGCTGCTGAGACAATCTACACTACATGACAAATGACTATACATTAAAGCTTTCAAAAGACAAAAAAAAAAGCCTCCAAGAAACATTTGAACTGAAGTTTAATGATCATACAAAATTACCAGCAAATCAAGAACTGCAAGCTTTTAAAAAGAAGGGCTGAGCAGAGAATAAACGTTCTTCTAATATAAGGGAGGGATGAACAGAGATGAAAATTATCAGAGCTGTCAGTGATGAATTTAGTATTACAATTATTCCAGTCCCTAAGAAGTCAAAAGAAGAACCTCAGTGAGTTGTATTAAATCCACCTAGAAGCAAATACTTCTCATGCCAAATAAGGTGGGTACCTAAAAATCACCGAAAAACAAACTTTTATGCACAAGGTAGAACAAATTAACCACAGACAAATGGGAAAGAATAAAAAAAATGAATAATGATGAACTCTTAGGAGTTACAAGTTTTAAGATAAGGCCATAATATTTGTAAAATGATAATGGAGGCTTGACTCAGAGCTGAAGTATATTGCATGAAATGAATAGAGTTCAAGAAAAAAAAAAGACTTGTATGAGAAACATCTATCTCAATGGTCTGGTTGTGTAAAACCATTATTACGGGTAATGATTTCTTACTGTTGGGAAAGGGGAATAGTGTCTTCAAAAGTATCCAGCTTGGAGAATCTATAATCTCAGCAATTCCTTTTAAAAGAAGCAAAGAGGATTGACAGTTATTCTTATTGCAACAGGACAACTGTTCATTTTCCCTTTTTAGCTCTTCAAAAAGATCACAGAAACAGCCATATGATGTTGAGTACTAGTTGAATTTCACTGCAAATAATTCATCTAAAAGCAGACAAAGACAACAGTCTCAAATTATGCTGATATATCAATCATAGTATGCCACAGGGTTCTCTAAGGGAACAGAATTTTAAGCCTAAAATTCTTAGCTTTTTATACGTGTGATTCATTTTCTTCTTGTATGGATTTCTGGTTGTAAAATGCACAGGTCACATTTTAGCCTTTGATCCTCATACAAAGCTAATTAAGAAAGCATTATTACGAATTGCAGTGCCTCATCCAACCAGAGTTCTTTTCACTGCTATGTCCTTTCTTTGATCTGGGTTTTTATCATAATTTGTACACTTTCTCAGCCCGTAAGTGTTCAATTAAACATTTTAGGCATTTCTGTGCAAAATCAAGCAAACTGTGTAAGAAGAAATATTAAGACACTCAACAGTGTCACGGTATTGGGCAATGATTGACTTACGTTGATGAGGAGGTGTTTGCTCTCACCCAGCACAAACCAGGCTTTAGACTTCTGAGTCAGGAGACCCATTTCAGCCACACTGGGCTGATTGCAAACTGATGAGAACTCTTGCCCTTAGAGAAGGCTGGGCTTGTTTGTGCCAGTGAAAGAACTGCTTTGTGCCTGCAATGTCTGTGTGGGATGAAACTCATCAAAGAAAAAAATAATCTGACGATAGGATGTTTATTTGAATCAAGATAAACCTGTCATCATAGTCAGAAAGTAAACAAATAGAGAATTCATGTATGTGGAAATACACCTTGGATACTGTAAAAACAGAATACTGTTGGGACTTGCACATAATATTTATTCTATTCCTTTTAGGAAGTTACTTAGCAGGGCATTCCACTTGTTAGTGACATTCTAGAACATCATGGGGAAAAAAAAGTAAGTTGAGAATAAAATCCAAAATAATTTGGATTTATTTTTTTTTAATTTAGCAGGACCATCATCATGCCCAAGAACAGTGAAGTTACTAACATTATGTGGCAACATGTTGTTTAACTTACAGTTGTTTCACTTTATTAATGCCCATGAGGGCTTCATAAAGTAAGTTTATCTAGTTTTCTTGGTAAGAATGTATTACTCAAGATTAGCTCACAGATTATAAAATTTGAAATTCTTGCAAAAGTAAGAATTATTCAATTTTGGAAGTTTAACAACCAAAATAAGTATGCACAGATCAGAAAAGGGTAAGAAAAAATTGTTACCTTTCTCACCCCTTTTTTTTTATTCTTGGGGTTTTTTTCCTAAATCTTACCTTCGAATAAGAAAAATGTTATCTTTCCGTGCAAATGAGGAAAGAAATTGGTTTTTTTTATTGTATTATCAAACGAATTGATTTATACAAAAATGCTATGGTTATTAAAAATATCTTATCAAAACACAAAACTCAATTTATGGAATGCATTAGCATTCATGACTGATAATGCAAATGTGAATTATATCACAGTACACTCAATATACCATCTGCTCCAGAAAGAAAAACATCTGTTGGTAAATGTAAACTGTGGAGCTTATGTGGTATGCAATATGTTCAGATACTGTATGGAATAAATAAATTGGACTTTGACAATCTATTATGTTAGAAGCTTTCAACTACTTTCTTATCTTGAAAAGAGGAAAAGCTCATCTGCAAGTATGTTTTGAGATGGTGGAGGAAATTATTGTGCCATGTCCCATCCAGATGGCTTTTGCTGAAGCCAGTCACTGACAGGCTGCTGCAATCATCATCAACACTTATGAGATGCTTTAAACCAGCATGAGCATAGATGAATAAACTTCTCTACAGTAGAAGTTTCTGTGCTTGAATTTTCATGATGGTGATGACACTGCAATTTGTGCCATTGTTGGAATTGGCCATATTTTCTGGCTTCTAGGATGAAAATCATGAGCATGAAAAAGTATATTCACATGTATGAATGATAAAGAAGACTGTTGCATCTTTGAAAATATAATCTTGTGTTGATGCTATTTTTAATTTTTAATGTGCTGCACTGATATAAAAATAAGCACTAGTTTTTGAGTTCTAAGGGCTGTGATAGCTCTTATAAGATCCAATCTAAACTTATAAAATCAAGCCCTTGTAAAAGCTAAAGTTTTCTTTCCTAATTCAGAGGATCCTGTTTTCACATTCATTTGTTCAATACATTTTAAGCAATTAGACAAAGAATTTTTTTTTTACCCACAACTGGGTGTGACAGCTGAGACAGAGGTATAAGTCTGGGAATGGCACTGGGAAATGCATCCATATGTAATGTACTGTACTGCAGAAATTTCCTTGACAACTCTCCTTTCACTCCTTGTGAGCTCATGGAAAGCTCAGAGAGTTTTTCATATACTTAACAAAGTGTTAAGTACGCAGAAATTCATGTTTGGCCATATATCTAGAAAGTCAGAATACTTGTTCAAAATGTCAGGATTTCTATTTCAGTTTAAACCTTTTCTTTTCCTCCACAGTGTGAGAAGGAATTTATCATAATCTGGTGTTAAACAAGTCAAAATAACATTTGTGCTCACAATAGTTTGCAGATTCTGTTTTTTTAAGCATCTTCAAATGCAATGTTTATTTGTAAGGGAATATAAGCCCTCCTGTGGTTACCACAGCACTGATGTTTCTCCACTGTGGAGCAATCCAAAGTAAAGGGAACCCTTGCACAAGAAGATCTGGGCTTCTGTAATTCTTCTCTGCAAGAACATTAATTGCTGGTCTCTGCATTGCTTTAGAACAGCTCTTTAGCTTTTTACTCTGCGCTGTCCTTGGATGCCATTGTTTCTTCTCTTCAGTTTTCCAGCACATTCTCATCCATTTTCAGGCTGCAGATATCAGTGGAAGAATGCTGCAGGCAAAACACGTTTTAACTCTTTGTTTGGACCAAACTCATAAGTCTACTGTTCTTTGTGGTACTGCTAACACCTGTGGCACCCTTCACTCCATGTCTCCATTATCAGAGAGCTTTTCATCCTTAAGAAAGGTAACTGATGTGAGCCTCACAAATACTTTTATTCGTGTTAACACGTTTAGTCACCTGCAACAGAAATGAATGACCCAACACGACGTGAAAAATCTTTGCAAAAATAAGCACTAAAAAAGGGTATGTGTAGCAGCTCTTGGTGCTACATTGCAAGAAAAAAATCCAATGTATTCAAAGCACTAAAAGGGATCAGTGCAGGGACTAAATGGCTGCATAGGGTTTCTCCAGCTGTACTACCCATGCAAGAGTACCTTATTTTAATCCATTATGTTAAAATAATGTGTGACATAAGTGAGCCATGTATTTTGTCTTAGTAGACCTAGCTTTAAGTTTTGCTTCTGTAAAACGCTCCTAGGACTTGTGGTCTCTTCTGTACCCTGTTTTTAAAAATTGGGCTGCAGGTATTTTTTCAAATCTCCTCTGTAAAACCAGGGATGAACTTGACTGTTGAATATAAATAGTGTAAAAAGTTGCAGGGAAGACACAAGCAACAATACTTTTTTATGAGTTCCAATTTGTCAAAAAAAGTAGATTTCAAAATATGGACAGGTTCACAGCTATCTTGCTGCAAGAAATAAAAGCACAGCCCAAGATATCAATATCAAGATAATAAAAGAGCAGTCTATCTTTCTTAGCAGAAAAAAAGATCAGTTAACCGAATGGACCTAGGCTTTAAATGCTGATAACCAGACTGGCAGCTCTCTTCTCCTTTTAATATTTGGACTGAATGTTAGATACAGGATTGCTTATGTACTAAAGAGAAAAATAACAGCTTAACGAGCTTTGCCAGTAAAAATAACCTGCTTTCATTTTTGTAGTTGAATTTAGATGAAAAATATTACAACACATCTGGTAGAGGAGATCCAACAAATGATCTTAGAACAATAAAAGTGCCTGAGGGATAGAAGGTGTTAAAGAAAGATAAGTGGAGTATCAGCACCCATGCAGGGGCATGCAAATACTGCCAAAGACTTTGTCCTCTGAGTGCCAGCATGAAGATTAGAAGCAGTACTGGGCCAAGAATGGAATGCTCTGAGAGACATCAGACCTAAGCTTATGCTTTGTAAGAAATTTAAAATCCCAGAACAGCCTAAGATCAGAAACTGACCACTGGTCTCCAAATTACAGCCAGATGAGACTAGTATAGGCAGTGTAGGAAAAAACCAGTACTTTAAATCTCCTTGTTAGAGTCCCATGGTGCAGTGATGACTGAAGGAACACAAAGAAATGCATAAAGAGCTGGAAATATTTTGAAATGTTTATGTTTGCTCAGTCACATAATTCTGAAATAATTCTAGGTATTTATAAAGGAAATACAGCCTTTGGGTGCAAAAGACAACTAATTGAAAGCTTATAAAATATAAGAGACTTTTTATTGAGTGATTGTCCTAACAGCAAATCAATGCAAAATGGTACTCAGCAAATTTGACAAAAATTTAAAAGGTATAAAAATGTTATCAGCAATAAAGTTTATAAATTATTGAGGCAACACTTCATCCTGAGGAGATAAAAATAAAACTGTAGCTATATGACCAGGGGTTTTTTTAATACTACTTATTGTAAGTTGCACTCTGTAAACCTGAGACATTCTTAGACAGGTTTTTACACTTGGCAGAAAACAGAAGTGTGTGTTGAATCGTAGGTGTTGGTGATGTTGTGGAGATGCCAAATACAACTTGATCACTGGGGATCTCTACAATATGTCAGAAACTTTATTTGACAATCCTTAAAATGAAGGAGGAAAGTATGAGAAAACAGACAAGGAAGTCAAATTCAAGGAGCAAAGGGGATGTGAGTAATAACAATTACTCACAATAACAGAATTCATAAAAAGATGCTCCTTCTGGGGAGAGAATGGAGGTGCTGGCAGTTGACAGGCCAAGATGAAGGGCTGCCTTTATGTGTTTGACAACAGTGGGAAATGGACACAGAAGAGCTGGGGAAATAAAAGTCTTTAAAATAACGCATTAGTAAATAAGGCCTGAAGAGGGCAAGTTGCTATAAAGCTAAATACAATTAAAAGTGTGAAGTTAGGTTTATAGAGTCAAAAGCAATGGCTGTGATTCTCCAGATCTCAAATCACCAAGCAGTCAACCTGTCTATTTTGCAAAGCTTCAACGGGCTGGATAGTGTGGGAGTTCTCTTCCAGTGTAGGATGAGATTTAGGTATGGTGCAGATTGCAATGTCTCCTATGTGATCACAAAAGTCCTTCTATTTTCTCAATCTGTTTCAAGGTAAAAATGTCACATTGCAAAGTCAAAGTAGATCTAAGACTCCTAAGAACCCTCCATTGCAAAGACGAATGCAGCAGTTAAAATGGGATCAAAGGAACTGATAAGCCTTACGCAATTTACTCTAGTTATGGATGAGGATTTACTGTAGCTTTCATTTTAGTTATATTCTGCACTTGGAAATGCTGCATTATTTATTGTATGCATAAAACTTGATTCTCTAAGGTCTGCAAAGGGTTTTTTATTAAAAAGAAGTGGCATCAGTTTCTGTTTCTTGATATCATACCAACAGCAAACAATAAAGTCACGAGTGCTGGCTACCTCCCCTGATTTATATTTAAAATTTATATTTTTTTTTCTGAAGATCATGGTACTAATAAAGTGTTGGATATTCAAAATGTGAAAGATGACAGGTTGATTACTTTTTGTTTGCACAACTTTTAAAGCTAAGAATGTAACATAAATAATACAGTATATAATTTTCAGTTGGTGAAGAAACAGAGCAGTTACCTCAGAACATCATTCCTGTTTACCAACATATTTTGGGGAAACTGTGCAATTGTGGTGAGAGTGTTACATATATATACAAATGGTGTGTTTGTTATAACTAGTAGTTAAATTTGAATTATTATGAGCTATTTGGCGTTCTAGTTGTCACAGGAAATACCATGACTTCTGGCTTTAAGAATGAAGTACATTGTATTTCTAACATAGAGAGATGTCTCAGTATGGTAAACTGTTGTTTTCAGTTGGAGTCCACAAGTGCCTTCCAGTTGTTTTTTGTTTCTTTTCTTCCATAATTTATATATTTGAAAATTATTCTTATGCCTGCTTGGCTCCCTCAGACTCAATATGCATTAATAGCTGGGATTTATTAGCCATCTTTCTGGAGTGCATTCCCTGTAAGCTGAAATATGGTGAGTAGGAATAAGCAGGAAATTTCCTCCAAAAAGTCATTCCAGAGCTGGACTGCGACAGTAGTGTAGTGTACCCATGGACTCAAAAGGTATCGGAAGATTTCTACATGTCAGCTCTCTCTATTTCCTTCTACTTAATGGTTGTTATTATTAAAAACCTTTATAAAAGAACACTATTTTTCAAGAACACCTGGTACATCTGTAATTTCAGCATTGCTATGAAATGAGAAATATGACTGTGAGAACCATGTTGGGAGCACAGCATCAAGATAAGTGCTAGATTTTGATCACTAGCTGGGTTATACAAGAGGGACAGGAAAGGTTACCAGCTGGAAAGATCCTGCTTCATTATAACCTATGAAGCTTCTGGGCTGTTAATGAATAACCACTACATTGTACTTTCAGTAAAATGAATAAATAGTAGGACTTGTTATTTATTTATCTTTTCATATACTGAGATATACTGAGCACCATTTAAATGAATGTGTGTGTGTCATCAGTTTAAGGCTAAAAATAACAAAATGAAAGGATCAGCATCTGCTGGTTTTTGCTTGGGTTGTTTTGGTGTTTGCTTTTTCTTTGCTACAGTACAAAACAAAGCAAAAAGCAAATCACTGCCAAGTTTATAAATATATGAGGACATATCTTTGTAAATATTTAAATAACTAGTAAAATAACCTTCCTGGTTTTGTACAATAAGTAGTCAAAACTGGCAAGTATGATTCCAAATGTTCTACTTTCCCAGTTCTATAATCAATGCAAAGATGTAATGGGCTTTATTTTTAAAGAGCATTCACCCGAGCGCATTGTGTTTGTTTTCATGGTTTTGTATGACATCAAAAGTGATTTGAAAGGAAAAGTAACACTTTTTGCAGATGTACCACAGGGATTTAAGTAAGCATAGAAAAACTTCTGTACATTTTTGGACTTAGTAGCTAATAATTCCTCCTGAAAATCAACATATTTCATATCCAGTGCCACTTTTCTTTTTGTCCAACATGTTGATCAAATATTCAGCATCTGCAACGATGGCTGAACTTTCAAAGGGTGTGGTTGCATCTTTTACAAGGTCACATATCACCAGGCTGCCCTAGAAGCAAGTCAGCGGCTGAATCACTGCCTAATTTACTACCTTTTTGTATTCCCTGCTCCAGCAAGATATGATGTGCGTCCATCAATGTTGCAGTGTTGTGGGAATGGAAAAGCTGTGCAAAGACTGTCTCCTCTGTGATGCTGCCAGACGGTGTCAAGCAGTCAGGAGCTGTCCTAGGCATTCTGTACATGAGGAAATACCTATTTTACAACTCTTTTACGTGGGTTCTTAGACCTGGTTATCCCCTGGAAAGAACATATCTTTCTCTAACCTGCTTTGAGTGGACTACACACAAACACAAAAAGACAAGCATACAGAAGCACAGGTTTGCTTTCAAATGAAGCCAGTGAGAAAGAGCTGTTATATTTTAAACTACCACCAAACCTCTCTTACAGATGCTTTCTGATATCAACAACTGCTAAAACTAAGACCTTCAGGGAGCATGAATGCGATATGTAATGTAGGTTGTGCTGTTCAGTGCTGAGAGAAAAAAATATGAGCAAGGTTGTAGTAAGATGGGTTGATGTTATGCTCTGCCCTTAGTTATTAGAGTCTTAAATGAATTGGGCATAATTCTCTCTTTTTCAGTACTTTCCTTTGCTCCATTCTGATAAATGTCCATATGTGAGCTTGGAATATGCCTAAAGCATTAATACTTACATATTAGAATATAATTTTCCTTCCTCTCAAAGTAGTGCTGGCTTCTCAGAGATGATCCTCTTGATTGTTCAGTCATCATTCCTTAGAGTACACTTAAATGAGAGATGACAATGTACCTTAGAGCCACCCCCAATCTTCCACTCCATGTTCACATTCCATTACAATGAACTCTAGTAGAGTAAGACCCTGGAGAGCAATGTTTTTACAGTCTCATTACCATCTAGTGTATTAGACCATGGCAAAAACATAGCTTAACGAAAAATATATCCTGTTACAGTGAATGATCACTTGGCAGCGATGGTTATTTTAAAACTTTATCTAAGGCCTTTAAACTAAGCTTTCACCATCTGTTCTGCCTTCTAATTATACATGCAAAAAGAACATAATTCACAAGTGTATCATCAAAGTGGGTAATGTAATTGATTAAATGATACTGCTGCATGTATCTGTGTTTGGTTATTCAGTGCCTCTGTTTTGCTTTCAGCTCATAAATCACTTGGAATACATTGTAGAGTGACTTTTTCTTGGCAGACAGACAAGGATGTACTCTCTCACATTTGAGGGGAGGCAATGAACTGATGATAATGACGGATGGAAAGAGAATACCGGAGAGGTACAAATACTGTCAAACATCAAGTATTCATGCTCCAGTTCTTTGAAGGAGTTGGACCAACGTGCTCTCTTACACTGCTTCAGAAAATGGGGGCCTCCTTGGCAACCGTCTTACATTAAAGAGCCAGGAAGAAATTGCTTGCTTAAATGGCTCCTGACATTCTGTGTATAACTTTTTGCATGATGCTCCTACATGTGTGCATTGTTATGAATGGAAACCTTGGAGATTTGTTTTGCTTAGTCATCCAGGTGCTTATATTACTTTCAAATATGTTACAATGCATTCCATTTCTATTACATGCTAAATTTAAGTTATGTGCCTAGGGCCTTAGGGAGCAAAAAATGCCTGTATGTTAAAGCAGTTAGGAAAAAAAGAAAGAGCTATAAAAGAAAGGAAAATTACTTGTAATTTGTTACCACAAATAGGGAATTTATGAGTTCACAGATTTCAAATAATAGTAAAACTTTAATAATAGTGTAGTCTTTAAAATACTTAATTTAGTTAATACTTTAGAATTCTTAAAACTAGTAGATTTTAATGAATCCATAGAAAACTCTGTTTGGGAACTGACAATCCAGCATAAGGTCTATTTTAATGAAGGTTTCCTCAGGCAAGTTGAAGTAGAAATTTCAAATTCCTTCTACAAAACTCTAGCAAAACTATAGATTCCCTTCAGAGTCAACTGTCTGAAGATGCACTTGGTACCATCTGCACTTCCATTTCATTTTCAGTGTTTCTGCACTAACTTTTCTACAGTGATCTACTTTATGTACATTTTGCTACACATGGTGTCCCCTAAGTGCGTACATAAACCACATTGCACAAGAATACATTTGCCTTGATAAAGGAAAATACTAATTATGAAGTCTGTTTTGAAAGATGCTTAAAATTAAGCAGAAGAAAATTTCATTCTTACATTGCTTTTAACATTTTATCCGTTTAGCAGTATCTCCATTTATGCTGTAGATTCTGTGATTCCCACTAAGTTTTAGCTGACTTCCTCTGAAGAAGCTCTTCTCTGTTATCTTTGTCCCCTGACTTAAGTAAATAAGGCGAGAGAGTTTTTGTGACATTAAGAGATATTTAATCCAGTTTGTTACTTCAGTAGTTTGGCCTCAATCTTCTTCCAAGTACTATAGTACACTCCCCAGCCATGTCTTGTCATGTCTTGCGCTCTTTCTCTAATGTCTTCTTCCCTCATTCTGACAGGTAATTTAGAAAGCCTGCCACATATCTTTCATCTGATTCTACTGGATGTGAATGGATTGAAAGATGGAATGTGGTGGAACAAAGCAATCTGCAGTGTGTTTGAGTATTTTAATAAATATTTTAAAATATTTGTATTGACTTCACAAGGATTTCCTGAGTATTAGCAGTGCAATCCAGACACAGCACTACCATGATTTTGCCAGGAAATATGTGGTTATTTCCTCAAGAGATTTTTTTTTACTATCAATAAATAATGCTTTCCTCTTGTACTACCATGTAAAATAGACATTTATGCCTAACATATGTTTGCTCGGAGGTAAAATAAATGTTTGATGGAGTGTTAAAAGCAAATATGAAAACTTAGGGAAGCTTAAAACCCCACTAAATTTCTAGATGGATAACAGCACAGTTACCTATAATCTGCAATGATGTATTGCTCAGAAGAACAGACAAAACAGGCAGGTATCAAACTTGGCATCTATATAAATCAATAAACCCCATAAACAATGGATGATACTCTTAGAATGTATGGACATATGCAAAATCTCATTTCTTTCACAGAGCTGAGCTACAACACATGCAAGGGGATCAGAGGCCCAAGCACAGACTGCAAATGGTAGGATTAAAGCTGTAGGACTAGAGCCAAACCCACCCTCATCAGTGGGACTTCTTATACCCCCTTACAGTGGACTGTTTACTGTTCCCTGAATTATTGATTCTGAAATCTGAATAGATATTCCTTAGTTCGTCCTGTTGTTTATGAATGTAACTTTTGCAACCTGCCAGTCCTCTGCCATTGGTATACCAGCACATTTTCACATTTTCACGTAGCTTCACAAAAGACACTACTGTCTGAAACCAGAAAAATAACTAAATTTGTCAAGTTCAGAGCAGGTTGCTATGTTGGGGTTTCATTAAACTGAGTCAAATCATTGAACTATTTACATTTGTTGTTAAAATGTACATATTCTTCTAGAAATCAATAACAAATGAGAAGTTTTCTAGGAAAAGAAAATAAAGAAAAAAAGTAATTATCCTAGATGCAAATATCTCCAATCTAGAAACGTATAAGCAAGATTTAATTTTATTTTTATCTTCTTTTTCCAACTTTCCAAACCACCATTCTCCTTTCACACGCTCTGTATTCTGCTGATCTACTCTGCTTCTCTCAATTTTTTTAAGGATTTGTTTTATATTCGATTTTCATTCCTTTATATTGTCTTTTTTGTTAATTTGGTTTTTGAACTTTAGTGGAATATAGTTCTTTACACTAAAATCCGAGTTTAACTTTCAAAATCACATTTTCCTCTTAAGTTTAAAACTGGGAAAAGTACAAAAAATCCTTATTATACTTAATCTTTAAAAACTCAGGAGAATCAAAAGAAATCTCTGAGGGTTCACTGTTTTTAAAAAAGATTAATTCTTCTCTAAAGCAATGATTTAATATGGCAGATCTTTTGAGCCTTTCTTTAATCAGGGATCAGGCTTTTTTGCTTTCCAGTAACCACAGAGATACTGACTCAGCTTGACAATGTTTATAGTAGGCATTTTTTAAGCTGTAATATGGTTTTGAGATATGAAGTGAGTTGAAGAAAGAATCTAAGAGGCTCTCTGATCAGCAATGAGAAATTTTCCACAAGATAACTGTAAGTCATCTGCAAAGCAGAGCTCTTCTGACCAGCTACCCAATCCACTTCTTCACATGCTAAAATTTAACTAGACTTTGCAGACTGATGGATTATAAAGCCCAAACGGACTATTTGGTTCATTCCCACTGACCTCCAGAATGGGCTGGAGACCTTTGCTGAATAAATCACTATTTCAAGGACAAAAGTCTTCTCAGTCAGGTATCCACTGTTGCTGTTAAACTCTGGTGATGACTTGCACCCTCGTTACCATTGACCCAGTGTTTCATAACCACCCTGTTCAAACGCCTTCCTTATCTGAAGCCTTAAACCAGCTAAAACCAGTCCCTGACCTTATTGCGCTCCCGGGGTCTGCTCAGACGCGTGGTGCGGCCATGTCTCTGCGGGCTGAGCTGGCCCCGTGGCGGCGGCAGGCGCTGCTGGCTGAGCAGGGAGGGAGGCCAGGCTGGCCTCCGGTGTTGGGCACCACGAAGGAGCGGCTCGCTGTGCTCCGGCGCTGCCTCACAGCCTGCGGCCGCACACGCCTGCGTGCCACGGCACGACCAGTCTGTGCAGAAGGTATTTTCCTTCTTCCCCTGCTCCTCCTTGCTCTCAGAAACAAGGATTTTAGTATTGTCCTTCCTGCCCTGCAGTGCCAGGGCAAAGCTGGTGCCTTTACAACATTCAGCAGCGTGGGTGGTGTTGACACGGCCGTGACCGAATCGCTGTCAGGACCTGGCCTGGCCGTGGCTCTTCTTTGGAGACCATCTGCTGTCTGTACTCGGCAGCAAAACGGTGCCCATGTGCAGGAGCCAATGCAACAGAGCTCCCGTCAAATAGCCATGTGGGGACACTGTGGTCTGGGTGGAGCCCAGGAAGGTTGATGGCCATTGTAGCTATATTTTAGGATTTCTGAGCGACCCTTAATTAGTCAGCAGCTTACGCAGGTATGTCCCCAAATAGGGAATATACGTCTACTTTGTAAATGAGACTGCCAGTTAAATTTAACTGGGTACCTAAGGCATACAATGGTAGAAAGGGATTCCATCTGATAGACTGGCTGCTGATGGACACACTCGCCATAGCTCCCAAAAGGAAGTGTGGAATAGCTGTTAATACAAATACCCAAAAGCTCCACTCCTCCGTCTCTGAACCCATCTCCAATAAAATGCTCTGGTACCTTCACAGCTGGGGAGTGTTTTGAGTCATTAACCTGTAACACTCCAGTCTCTCACATACATGGCTAGCTTTCCATGGCAAGCAGTGCAGATATTTGGAAATCAAATAATGTGCACTTCAGGTAGTACAAGAAGCACACGAAGAGCTCCCTTTCTGTTTCACCAAAATTAAAATTGAGACTGTGTTCTCTATGCCTTGATTCTGTCTTTAGAAGTAATCATGCTCATAATTAATTCTAAAGAGGCTTAATCTTTAGGCAGAAACAATCTGTAAAAACTGAATGAACTGATCTCCAAAAGTGAGAACAAGGAAAAACATTCTCAGGTAAAATGAAAAGAGAGTACTTCTGGTTCTGGTTCGTTGGTTTATTTCTGTTTTGTTTAACATAAGAAGTGAGTAATAGCATGGAGTTATCTACTTTGCACGCTTGTATTTACTTGTACTTTCAGAAGTTTTAACATTCAGACTGAAAATGGCCCTGGATAAAAGACCTGTGTCTATACTTGAGCCTGATTAGCATTTATGCTCTGCAGCTGATGATGAGAAGACTCAGCTGTTGCTTAAAGTTCCTTGAGGGTCATGATGACCATTTTCTCGGGTTTATAATATATGAATAACCTTCTTAGACTAATACTAATTAACTTTGTACAGTTTCTGCTGTAAATTATTTTCTGAGCCACTTAGGATTGCTCTCAGCCAATTGCATACATGGCAAAAGGTTAATTGTTTGTGAAAGACAAAGAAAAGGGCACCTCTGTGACTCCCAGTAGAAATTAAGAAAATAATGAAGTCTTTCCATGGGAATTCATTTACTTCACATGTGGTGTACCAACTGCAAAACTTGTACAATATTCAAATATATACTTTCAAGAGCAGTGTTTGACAGTGCATACATTTATATAAAACAATAGCATGGATTTCTGCTTTGTTCAGAAGCCTGGCTAGAAAAAGATGCAATAATTTAAATTTGTAATTTTTGAGAGGAACTGTATCATGGAATCATACAAAGTACACATATTGCCTATGCTGATCGAGGCATGCTGGGTTGTTCATATTACCCTACAGAGAGCAGGAAATTGTACTTATATACATGGCAGTCTTTATCAGACAAACAGAGTTTGCATAATTATTGTGGCATAAAATATTGATGTGGCATATAATTAGCAGAAGAGATGTGAATTGCCAGTTGTACCCAACAAATGACAAAAGGAGCTGCATGTGATGACACACAATGATGTAGAACTTAGATCTGATTTTTAATGCAGACTTTATGAAAACTTTTTCATTTATTTTAAGGCATCTGCAATACATTGGCTCTTCTGTTTCTAACTTCCTTTATGAAAAAAATTATTTACAGAGGTGTTGGGTGAAGAACTCTGAAAAAAAATTTATTTGAAAAATTGTATAAAAAAGCTTTTGAAATTAAAGACATAATTGGGACCTTATCAAGAAATTATTTCTTCATTCTTCACCCAAGTTACTTTTCTTCTACTCAAGGAACTGTTGTTTCCTTCTCCCTCATGTTACTTTTTGAGGTTATACTTCCTCCTCTGTTTGGGCATCTAGAGTTAATTGTGTAAACAGAACTGAGAACAATCAGCTTTGATGAGTCTTATATGTAAAGAGTTCACATGTGAAGAAAAAGACAGGTTTTTGCAATTCAGAATTATAGATGTGGGATTTTGTTACTTGTGTGTACTCATACATAGTATTCTTTAAAGAAAATTAATATCTGAAGCATGTGAAACATAATAAAAAGCAGAAAAAAATAGTTTGGAATATGCGTGGGGTAGGGGAAAAAAAAAGTTAGAAAATTATCATGTGTGAAACCTGATGGTCAAAGTAAGGTAGAAGAAAAGATCTAAGTTTTGGTGGTAAAAAATTAAGGTGATGATTTAATTTTGCATAGCTGAAAGATTGGGCAGGTTAAACCTGGGCTTTGGGTAGCTTTTAAGGTTCATTGTACACTTATCTTGTATAACTTAACACGACTTTGATTTCTTGGTCATCAGCATCTAACCATGTTCTGGGTGAAATGTCAACTTCAATGAATTCAGTGGGCGTTTTCTCATTATTTACTTCTTTACTAGTGCTGGTTAACCATGAGAAGGAAACAGTTTATAATGGAAAACTCGTCTTGCTTTCTTCATAATTACCATTTCCAGCTGTTGCTGGTTCTCTAAGTTGGGAGTAGTGACATTTCCTTGCAGGATAGGCCAGAAGCTCCTCCCCTTACCAAGACTGGTAGAATCAGCAACACCCACGGCCAGCAGAACTTCATTGCCTTGAAAGCTTCTAAGTAAGTGAGTAACATTTGAGTAGATGTTGTTTTCACTGTTGTGCAGATAAAGAAAGTTCAGCGTAAAGCAACATATTATATTAAAAACAAAACCCACACAAAAATTTTAAACAGTTCTTCCATGGTTGGAAAGGAAAAATGAATCATTGCTAAATTAGAGGCAGCAGAGATAAGCTGTAAACTCGATTATTTTTACTGAAAATGTGACAAGGAATCATGTCATACCAGTTTGAACTGACAAAGGTATAATTTTCTGGACAAAGTTTCATTTGAAAAACTGATTTAAAGTAATTTTGGAGAATCAGATAGAGAAAACCTTTAGGGTAGTACAGATGTCTGATTTCCTGTCTGTAACCTAGACAAGCACTAGTCTGAAAGAAGTTTTACACCTTTAAGTGTACTGGCATTTTTTTCTCCTTTATAAAGTCAATAAATGAAGCTTCTAGTTCTAGGGGTTCTGAAACATATTTCTGACTGTATTGGAGAGCATAATCATTGCAGGAGAGCTGAATATCACTACTGAATGTTTAGAATGAACAGAAGAAACTAAGAAATATTCTCTTCTCATGGAAACAATACTTACCAACTCCCTGGAGAGGAATGTTGGAGTCCTTTACAGTTGGGATCTGGGGACTCATACCGTAAAGAGGACAGTTTTGCTGTCCAAATGATTGGTTTTGCTCCCATGTAAATAGAAAGGAAATGGAATTGTCGTTGCAGTGTATAGTTATGACTGTGGAACACTTTTGTAGTTCAAGTTGCATGCAGGAGGCAAATTACAAAATAGATGGTGGTTTCTTTTGACAGTTGAGACTGGCTACAGGTTTTCCCACAGCCTTCTGTTGAAGCATCCAGGTTACACAAAAACAATGAATTTGGCAAGCTGACAGTACTTGGCCTTTTTTGGCAAATGGTTTCAGTCACACAGTTGTTTTCCTGCCTTCTGCAGACAGGTCTGGCTCACATACTACTGTTTGAAATGTGATGTGTGAAAAATTCTAAGCTTTAGAATAGAAGTTTTGTGATGAGTATTTTGATTTTTGGCATGTAAATAGACACAGTTTGGCAGTGTCTGTAATTGAAATAAAGGAAGAAGGTTCATATAAACACTCAGAAAAAACCTATAGAAATCTCCAAACTTGGGTATGTAGCAATTCTTACAGTGACGATCACTTCAGCAGAAATTGGAATAATAAAAAAAGAGAAATAATTAATAATTACAGTATTAAACTGTTACATGTCTAAAAGATTAACAAATACATTACTAAGAATACCTATTTCATTTCACTTTTTAAAATTTTTCTTCTTGACAAATTGATGACATTAAAGCTTTCAGCACTTTGTTTCATGTTTAGCTCATGAAACTCCAACTAGATCACAAACATGAATCTAAAAGATCTGCTTTCTTTTAAAATTTTAAAAATGTTCTGTCTTGAGTTGTTAGGATGCTTGGAGAAGGTGATTTTTCTGCACCTATTTAGATACTATTTTGTTCTTCTTTTTTTTACAATTATTATTATTACTAAGCCATTGTTGCTTTTTTCAATGAAAAAATTAGATTTAGAGAAGTCTATGTAGATGTGTAGTCTTGAAGATTGTCCTTTTCTGTATTTTTACAGGTTAATTTCCATTGTAAGTTTCCTTTTTGAAGAGAATTATAATGCTAATGAGCCATAAATTGTAATTCTTCTATAACAAAGAATAACTATTTTTTATCATGACCATGTAAAACTGTTAGTCAAATAATACCACTTAAAAGAATCATAACCCTTATTTATGAATGCAGATTGAATAAAACATCAATAAAATTGTCACGAAAAAGAACAAAGAGGACATAATAACATTCTTCATTGTATTTGATTAATCTGCTTTTAACAAAATTTGTATTTTAGACTCAGTTTATGTTTAGATTTTGAATATTTTAAGCTAGAAATGTTATATTTTGGTGTATTCTGCTTTTTTAGATATGCCAGGTTATTAGGAACACTGCTTTTTTTTTATTAAGACTTTTTAATACAAAGATATTTTGTAAAAATACACCTGCATTAAGATGCATTTAAGGCTGGCTTTCACAACTTAAAAGAAACAGGGGCTCTATTTTCATCTGTTCCTCAGTTTAAGACTCTAGAAATATTTAGAGAATTTTTCTGGTTTAGGGGCTGATGAGTCACTCTACCAAACATAAATTGAAATTTCTCTTTTAGAATATACGTCACTTTATTCTTAGCAGAATTCATTCTTTTATCTGTATTTTGCTTAACAAAGAGAAGGGAGGATGTTTAAGTTTTCAATTTAACTAACCAATTTACGATTATATCGTTAGAATCATGAGTACAGCTGGGCCAGTGTAGTGCATTATGTTCTTACAAAGACCACAAATCTTAGGCAAATCTGGTGGGCTGAAGGCTCACAAACAACAGTAATTTTAAAAGTGATTTATATTGGTGTAGCAACGACATTTGTGTTCATGCTTGAGAATATATGCACAGGACGAGAGGCCAGAGCCATCAACGCCGAGTGTTCTGTGTCAGGCTGAGGTGGCTCCACTGGGGCCAGAGGGGAAGGAAGGGAAAGGGAAGGGAAGGGAAGGGAAGGGAACATGGTGTGTGTGTGTGTTGAGGTGAACGGGCTCAGCTCACCACTGAGTGCTTCCAGAAGGGCTGACCCTCTGCAAGGTCCTGGGCAAGGGGTGGCCTAGGAGATGAGGGGAAGGCGGGTGATGGTAACAGTGACAAACCACAACTGTTTGGCTAAAAGACTAACTGTGCTGGAAGCTGCCAAACATAACAGAGCGGTGATCACTTCAGGGGAATAAGGAGATGAACTTCCCAGTTATAACTCTGAGTGAATTTAGTTCTATACAGAAACCCCTCACCGGCTCGCTCCGCCACTCACATTTGCCTAAAATAGTCTTCCAGTTTCAAGCAATCAAAAAAATATTTCAGGAAATGTTTCCGTAGGTGTTTATACAGAAATTCAACAAAGGTTTCAACGAAGATTAATGGTCTAATAGATCAATTTCTTTAGTCACTTTTCTCTAATCCACTGTAAATGTGATATTAGAATGAAAATTATAATTCTATTAGAATTAATTTGAGCATCAGAACACTATATTTGGAAGCATTATAAAGTTCGTTTGTCAGATTAAAGAAAATGAGATAGGCAAGTTTGCACTAAACACTCATTTACGTAATAGAGTTTATCAACATCTGGAAATGTTTAAATATTTTCTTGTAAATTTTTTATCCAACTGTCTTTCCTGTTTGGAGATTAAGCTGGATTTTACAGAGGCTGGATGAATTATTTAATATGTGCACTGGTATAACTTGCATGTCCTGATATTAATAAAAGTATGTTTTATGGGGGAAGAGAAATCCATTGTTGTTGTAAAGAGTATGTTTAATATGGCGTACACACACTGTTTTTCCTTTCAAGAGCAGCTAGGAGAGACTTGTTGCATCTTTGAAGTTGTAAAACATGATTTATGCATGCTTGTTTCTGAAATGCTTGGGCAGTAATAAATATTATAATGTATTTGTCTGTAACTTTGAATACTCAAACAATGCTTTATTCATAAACAGAAATCTTATTCTAAAAGTGAAAGCACACAAAAATTATATCAGCAGGTACTCTAAATATTTGGAAATATTGTATAGAAATAATCTCCTTTGCAATTAGATGTCTGACTATAAATTGGCTTGTGGTACAGTGAAGACTATTAATTGTCTCAAGACATGATAAATTCTATATTCTTGGTAAATATTTCATATTAAAAATCTGTAAATACTTTTCTCAGCTAAAGTAGATGGGAACATTTCTAAACATCTATTTTTTTTTTTTGAAATTTGCAGATATAAAATCTATATTGTTCATAACTACTAAGGAGTAAGCCTTCTCCCTAGAAATGGCAAATGTAATGGCAGAAATCCCTTGTTCATGGATAGATGTGTCTGAGTTTACTCATTGCTAGTATTTTCAGTATTCTTCCTGTAATACCAGGGATAGCAGAGTGGTACTGACTTTATTACTTTCAAAGCAGTGCAGTTTGCCAGTGAACATGCTGAGAAAATCACAGCTTTGATAATGAAAGCTGGAAAGACAATGCTGCAGTTTTCAGTAACACATTTAAGGTGTGTATGTGGCTAGAGATTTTCACACATTACATTTTTTGTAAGTGCTTCACACGTGCCTCTAACATATTTTTGTTAGTGTTCCGTATTCTAAGCTTAACATAAGCAGGATAATCCAAAACAGTCATGGTTGTGTCTCTACATATAAGAACATAGCTGCATAGAATATTTCATATTCTGCCTATCATTGAATATTCTGTATATAGTTTACCATTCTGTACCACAGTATATTAAATTATATGCAAAATATGATTCTTGACTTTTTTTCTGTATAATCCCACTGCTCTTTAAAGAATTTAAAACAGTAAGGTTGGCAATGTAAGTGTTGTAATAGTTCACAGTCCCACATCAGCTTCATATCAAATGGGTTAAAACATATTTGAATTCAGAACCATATCTGAGCATCTTAAATACTGGGCAACCACTTGCTTTCATGAGGTTTCATTTATAATGGTAGAAATCAGCTGTCATCTAATTTTAGGCTGTGCTCAAAATAAAGCTGAATGTTAGATTTTCATTTCTGACTGGTAAAGAACAAACGACAGGAGTAAGCTTTGATCTGCAGTATGGATTTCTTACATGTCTCTGTTTCATGATCCCTGCAATTCACAATACATTTCTCTCACCTACACATTTTCTTTTAAAATTTATCTGTGTTTACAGACTTTTATGAAGAAAGCAAGCAAGAACAGTTCTGACATACGCATTAGGGCTTCTGCTACTTTGATGTGGTGGAGAAACCGCTTATTTACTGCAAGGCTGGGTTATTACTTGATTGGTCACAACAGAGAGGCCTAACAAGTAGGGTTTCTAGAAAACATCTACAGGAGGAAGTTCATAGTACTAAATAGACCTGGAAAATTCTAAAGGCCAGGGATAATAAACTATTTGTACATGAGTAAAGAGGCTGAGATAAAAATGGTTAGCCAAAACCCATTCCTTTCTGGCTGACCAAAACCAGGAAAATATTTGAAGTAGTTTCCAGTTTGCTCCTCAGGCCAGTCTATGTCTTTTATACTTGATCACCAGTTACCACCACTACCACCATCTCTATTTTTTTTTTGTAACTGAGATAAGCAGTTGATAGTGTAAGTCTGCAATGTATATAAATATATTTGACTTCTTAAAACTAGTTTGAAACTAATATTTATAATTTAATACATTTTTATACTATTTTTATATATTTAGATGTAAGATTTTTTTTTTTGATTGTGCACTCAATGACCCCTTTTATCTGTATTATTCCCTCAGAGCAGTTACTACAATGAAATCCACTATGGATAGAAAAGTTTATGCTTACACTTGGCATTAGTAGTGTTTGTTAAATATTCTTTCCTGCCTCTGAAACAATAGTAAAATGAGGGTTGGGTTTTGTTGTGATGTTTTTGTTTTGTTTTTTCCCCGCAATAATTAGTAATATATTCACTGGAAATGTAAAATATAATTTGTAAACAAAACAGATCTTTGCAAGAATTTTTTTTACTATCTCTTTTATAATTTTCCACATAAAAGCAAACAATTTACTCAGGCCACTGAAGAAATGTTTGGTTCACCCAAGCTAGGATTAGAATCTACTGGTGTGTGGCATTGTCTAACAAAAGAATTCAGGAACATGAGCAATTGGGAGATTTTATTTTCAAGTTCAAGATATATGAAGCAATCCTCTTTGTGCACTTTGTCTGAATCGTTTTGTGCTGGAGAGCATATTTTCCCTGTATTAAAGTAGAAACTGCTTATCTCAGTGGTGAGCAAAGTCTGTGCCTCAAATACAAATGAATAAGTAAACTGACTTCTGAGGAATGCTTCCCTGTGTTCGTAGCAAAGCTGAGTTCTTGGAGGAATACAGTCAGTCAAAGTTTGTGAAGGGTAGTGTTCTAAAACCATTTTTTCCTATTCATTTACAGTGCAGATGGTACAAGCATTTATTCTAAACAGAATGTATTGTTAGAATAGTCTAGACATGCTATGATCAAGGGACCACAAATGGAAACAATTTGGTGATGAAAACTTTTTATCTGATTACAGGGATAATGACTTGAAAATCAACCTGGCAATTTTGCATGATTAGAAAAGTGATGTTCGTGTTGATTTCTCATCATGTTTCCAAATAGAAACAGATTTCTGCCACATATTACTGACCGTTTTTCTCATGGATGACTCTGCATCTCAGTTTCAATCAACTGTTTCAGCTATTCCTTGCATGGAGCTGTTCTGTTGTTTTAATGGGCAAAGACACATCAAAATCTTGTATTAGTCACTTTTCCACACCACTCAGTCTATATGAAGAGCTTGGGAAAATGAAACCAGAAAATAATATTTAATTTTTTATGTTTTTGATTTACATCAAGTTTGACATTTATGCAAAATGAGACTCCTTACCACCATCTCTATTTGAAATATGACTCATATTGAAATAAACATGTATTTATTTGAATGCCTATCTAATTTTAAATCCTTAATTTCCAAATTCTGCAAGTTAATTTAAGGTTATAGGGCTGCTTCTAGTCCTATATAGTTTTGCTGAAAGGAAACAGGATGACACAGTCTGATCCATTTTTATATCTTTACCTTTTACAAAGCACTGTTATGACATCTCATGATTCACAAAGTTTAATGTGGTATGATAATTTTAATGTGGTATATTGTAAATTAAAACCTTCCCCATTTTTTGCCTTTTTTATCCTGTTCTCAATTAATTTGATGAAAACATTATACTATAGAGTAGATGAGGTTTGAGGGCATCTAGCATTCTGTGAGTAAATTTTAGTCAAGGACTTGTCTCCGTAACATTTTCTCTATCTCGGTCTGAAGACGCCAAGTCAGTACAGGATTCTGTCTTTTCCCCTTTTCATAAGCTATGTATTCAGATAAGTTTTACTGAGCTTGTCTGTGTTTTCTGTTGAAAATAAGAATGAAATCACAAGTGAGAATTAGCATTTGATGGAAAAGCTGACTTGAGCTACAGAGATATGGTGACTTTAAATTTATTTTCTTCTATTTAAGTTTTAGCTTGGGCTTCAGTCTGTATCCATCTGAAAATTCACCTGCTGGGTAGAAATTACTGAAATTATTTCACATGAGATGTTTTAACAGTAGAGGCAGGACACCAGCAGAATTCTTCGAAAGTTTTCACAAATTGCTTTATGAAAAGATTTTGTTGGCTTTTTTGGTTTACTGGTTATTCAGGATATTAAGGAAAGAAGGTGATCTATTAAGAAATTTCAGAATAATACAGCAAGACACAAGACTTAAAAGCAAAATGGTGAAGTCCAACCCAGACAAAAATAAAATCATGCAAGAAAGTGACAAGTCCTAATATCACATTCAAAATAATGGGCTCTGAACAGGCCATTGCTACACAGGAGAACTGGGGATTATAGTAGGTCTGTGAATATGTCAGGCCAATGGAGAAGTAGGGAAAAAAGTGCTAGACTCTACATCTGTGTTTTACCTTGGTAACTGTGCGACTGTTCTGCTCCTATTTCAAAAGCAATCTAGTAGACCTAGAAAAGGTTCTGAGAGAGACAGGCAGGATGACCAAAATTATGGAATAGCTTCCACACAAGGAAATGTAGAGAATTTAGAAAGGGGAACACATCGAGATTTGGAACCAGGAAATCCTCTACTTACTTTCCTTTACAGTTTGCTTGTTCTCCTTAGTATAAAGCAAATGTATTTCCAGCGGTATTGATCAGTATTACCACAAGAAGTTATCAGAGCTTCCTCAGGAATACTATTTTTCTCACCGTTGAACTTCGTTGTTAGGTGTTCACAACTTTCAAGTGTTTGAGGAAGGGTATAATTCATTCTTGCTCTTACTTAGTTAAGACTTCATGGTTTTATTCCATTCCGTGTTTCTCTTGCTTGTATTTTTCCTCATTGTTTTACTTTGTTCTGTAGAAATGAAAGAAAAAAACTCATAGGAGAGAGCCTGGAACAGGTAGAGTTGTCAACCACTCTCAACACTGCTTAAGAAGACATAATATTGTGGAACTGAAGGATATTGAATCAGTGAAAAAAACCCCCATAAATTAGGAATAAAATTGCATTCAACCCAATTTATCCAATAGCATTTATCAAATAAAGATGGAAGAAAATTTAAGGGAATAGAAACAATAAATTGACTCATTCATGCTATTTTTAACTCTGAGTTTTTCCTAGTACTCAATTGCTCTGCTTCTGCTTTCCTTGTGCCCATAAATTTGTTGATCACCAGTATGACACACTGCCCATTTTGGCCACTGCCTGAACTTGTCTTTCAAATGAATCAATAACTCATGTCCTTCTCTTGTTTCAGCTATGTTCACATCCAAGGCTTGTTACTCTCATATTCTCAATCTTTCTCTCCTGATAGAAGGAAGCAGTTTGATTTTGTGTGTATGTAAACCTATGATGGTCCAACTAAACACTGTTCAAAACAGTCTGTCTAAACACTATTTGTTTCCTGCTTAGGGTCATTTTGTCTACAATCTTGTCATAATGCCACAGAAGCCAGGAAGACTCCTTCAGTAATTTAGTGCAGTACAGCACAAAACCATTTCATTTCATCCACTTATTCTTAGTTTAAACCTCATAATTTGAACTAATCGATTTCTGTATTTTGAAAACTAAATTTTTCCATGCCCATAGTTGAAAAAAGCATTAATTGCAGGAATAATATTGGATCTGAATTACCATGTCACTAAGAATGAGGCTGCCATTTGAACACTTGTCTGTTAACTCTGAGAATTCAAAATGCATTTGATTTCCTACATGCTGACAAAGGATTGTAGACAATATATAGTAATGGGAAAAATTTATCACTAAAATTAAATTGTAAAGCACTGGGCTGATTTTTAGATAGCACTGACAGTCTTTGGGAAATTATGATTACAGCATGATTAGTCATTCACATTTTTTGATACATCTCCTTTGTCTAATCATAGTTTATCAAAGACGGTGAAGGTGGTGAAGGGTCTGGAGCAAATGAAAGAGTTGGAGGTGTTTAACCTGGCAAAAAGGAGGCTCAGGGAAGACCTTATTGCCCTCTACAACTACCTGAAAGGAGGTTGTAGTGAGGTGGGAATCAGTCTCTTATCCCAATTAACCAGCAGTAGGACAAGAGGAAGTGGCCTCAAGTTGTGCCAGGGGAGATTTAGATTGGATGTTAGAAACAATTTCTTCACCAAAAGGAGTGTCAAACGTTTGAGCAGTATGCCCAGAGAAGTGGTGGAGTCACCATCCCTGGAGGGGGTTATATTTAAAATGCACGTAAATGTGGCACTTAGGGCAATGGTTTAGTGTTGGATGTTGGACTTCGCAGTGCTGGGTCAACAGCTGGATTCATGATTAGAGGCCTTTTCCAACCTAATTCTAATGATTCTGTGCTTCTATGATTCTACATATTTGGAGCTAGATGGTACAATTTTGGACTGTTATGACCATCTCCCTCAGAACTAGAGGCATGAAGAGGCCAACACTCTTCTTTTTGATATGAAAAGGTCATGATATCTTTTCCATCAAACCATAATGAGAATTATAAGATTTAGAATGTTTCAAAAGCTTGTTTTTCATTGTGAGAAAGAGTAAATTGGAAAGGAGGTGACCAGTTTATTTCTTTCACAATTAACACATAAAACACATAAATCTTAAGTCTGTAATGTTGTCCAGTTAGAGTTCTTGTATCTTGACCTTTTGTTCTGGTAGTGCTAATAAAGGGCTGTGTGGATTGATATCAAGAGTGGTGAGGGCTAAAGCTTAGCACAAGACCTAAGAAATAAGAGCAACAGCTTGAATGGTATTTTAACACTACAGAGATCTTGCCTAGTTAAAAATATTGCCAGCAGAATCATTTAAGGATGAAATGAATCTACTGCTCAGTTTGACAGACTCTGATCAAAGAAATGGAAAGCTGAGTGTGATCTCTCGATCCAAGACGGAGGAATCATCACTCAGTAACAACCCTTTGCTTGTGGCCAACATGGTAAGTTGTTAGAGTTTGCTAAGAAATTGTTTTTAAATTCTTCAATGATTGCAAACTGGGGTGAATAATCTTCAAGATCCACCTTGTCCTTGAAGCGTGTACTTAGCTTGTATTACCTGTCTTTGTAGCCACTTAGAAAACACTGTTAGGACGCTTTCAGTATGAAGGTGAAAGAGAACATTTCTCTGTTTCAAATGTTTGCTAATCCTTATGCAAGGATAGCTGCAAACCAACTTGCAGACTGCTAGTATGTGTTTCAACATTTTCTTAGAATTTTGTACATATTTCTTCTTAATTCCAGTCTTTCAGTTTTGTGTATTTACTTCCAAACAATATATTTCTTCTTTTCATGGTCACTTATCCTTGCTTGAAAGCAAGTTCCCTTTTGCATAAGAAGTCAGTCTCTTATGTCTGTATGGGAATGACTGTCAGGCTGTTAGGCTGGGTTTTTATTATTCATCCTTTATTTTGTTCCACCCACTACGTTTAAAAAGTCTTTGAATGATGACTAAGTAAATGAAACAACTTGTCAGTACCTTTAAATTAGACATGTGGGACTATGTCTTTCTCTTGAAAAAATCCCGAAACCAAACAAACCCTAAAGAGATGGGTGTGTGTGTACAAATCGAAAATGGCTAAAAAGCATTCCTAGGTTTATATTCATAAGATTATCTCAATAAGAAAAAAAGTCAGTCTTTTTTTCCTTGAATTTTTTAGTGTCTTGGAAATAATTACACAGCTTTAGGCTGCCTATGTTGAATTGAGACTGAAGCGAAAAGCCATGTATTCTTTTTCCATCTTCTGAAAAATGATAATTTTGCCATTGTTAGAATCAATCTTCTTTCAAAGATATAACGACATGTTTTCGTCTTATCTATCCTTAAAACATTAAATCTTTTATATGAATTGGTTGACAATTTTTGAAGGATAACCTTTTCAACATCATAAAATAAATGGAAGTGGTGAAGGATTTAGATTCAAAATGCTTTACCAGTGCACTAATAATTTGATGAGCACTGCTATCATTTTTCTAAAATGGCATTAGATTAAATCTTATTCATCCAGCAAATTCTTTTGAAGAGTCTCACCTTTAGAAGCTGATGACACAAACCAGCTCGAAAATGTGATTGTGGTGTTTGAAATGCCCTGTCACTAGAGTCAATTTATTTATGATTTATGAAGAATATTTGGTATGTTTCTTTACAAGTTTTGTTACCTTAGTCTTAATATTTTAAAGCTAAACTTACAAGGACATACATAGTTACTGCTCCATAGTAAGATCTTGTTTCTGGTAGCTTAGCACATTTTTCTCCAGGCATTCATGTCAGCAGCACACAACCATGATGTGAAAGGAAATTGCTTCCAACGCCTCTAAAATTGCTTGCTTGGCTTGAATTAATCTTAATTGAATTTCTGTCTGAGATGTTTAAAAGCTTACAGAATCTCATCCTTTGAGCACAGCTTTGCTAATTTGATTCTACATTCCAAAGTGACGAGAAATTTTGAGACCTGCAGGGCTGCTGTTGCTGATAATGTTTCTATGCAGGTGGCATGAACCACACTGTTCATTAATGTGACATACCTTTATAATGAATGTCCTCAAATAATAGTAGGGAAAACAATGAACTTGCATCCCCATTTAACTGTGTTGTCCGCCTGTCTAAAGTACCAAATGTACATTCAGCCTGGAGAAAGAAAAGTACAGTGTATTATAATTCAGATACTTAAATTGGGAAGAAAGCCAAATTATTAACCTTAGAAATGCAATTATTTTTAAAATCCAAAACCTAGACTATTACCACAGTAGAAAAAAAAACCCAGAAGGAGCAAAGACTTAGCCAAAATTTCCTCAGTATCCCTTGCTGACATCATTAGAGTCAGTCTACAGTAGAGTAATTCTAGAGTTTCTAGTCCTACTGGCCTCAATGTGACTGCTGCCTTTAAATTTATTTGTAAATAGGAAGGACGAGTCAGATGATCACATTGTCTGAAACAGAATGGTAATTTCATTTTTACAGATTGCTCTGAATGCCAGAATGTGGTGGATGGCTCCAAAACCAGAGTACAAAATAAATCTTTTCTTAGAATCCCTGCTTCAGTGCAGGTTGCCTTTTGCTCAATGTCTTGGGGGTTCCAGGCTGGTCTAGTCTTGTCTCTGAAGGAAATCAAGTACCATTTTTGCAACTGTTATCTTGTGATGCCTGTAGGAACACTTTGCTTTAAGTGCCTGACTCTACTCAGGAACAGGAGCTGAAAGACCATTTTTTGCAAAATTCTGAGCTGTGAACCAGCTGAAATAATGTGGTTCTTTGTCTCTGAGAAGCTTGTGCTTCTCAGACAGGAGCCACTGCTGCCTCCATCAAGGCAGTGACAGCAGGCCAGGGAGCATCACCTGGGGACATCTGTGGGACAGGCAGGACACCTCCATTCCAGCTGCAGTGAGATAAGACATCCATGTTCATTCAGTATTTGTGTTTCATTGGACTTCTGGGTGCATGATCTCGGCCTCTACTTTTGTTATTCACTCTGCAATTCCTGTAGCATGGTCTGAGGAGTGAATTTTGTTACTTCTTTCTCCTCCGTGCAGATAATTATGAGCTGTGATGAGATGTGAGAACTGCTTCCAAGTTATTTTGAAATATATAAATAAACATTTGCAACATTAAAGATTTGAATTGTATTGGCTATAATTGTAAATAGAGGAAAAATACTTCTTTAAACCTGTCACTAATCTCTTTAAAGTTGAAATATCTGTAAGCAGAAATAAAATGTAAGATATTAAAAACCCATTTGGATTGCATCTGCTGAAAAGTTCAGCTCAATTATTGGAATTCTACTGCTTTGTATACGAGTTTATAAATTAAGAGACATGTATAAATACAAATTTACATCTATAGTACACGAGAACATGAGAAAAACAGCCTGAGTAGTTATGAACTATTATTGAGTCAGATTTTTCTTTCATTTGCCAAAATTGTAGGAAAGTGTTTACGTGATTTGTCTGCACCTTACTAAACTTTCTCACAAAGATTTGCAGGGATGCTGCGCAGGGTTGATAACTCATTTTCCAAACAAGTGCTGTGTTAACCCAGCAGCACTAGCTCACTTGTCTTTGAGAACTGCCTTTGTTGCTTGCTATGATGCAGGGGCTGGTTGGGCCATGACAAATAGGCTTGCATCCCGCTGTTGTGAATAAGGGCTTTGAAGCTCCTTATGTCCCTTTAAAGCTGACTGACCTAATTTTTATTATTTTTTTAAAGAAGTCTGGATTTTGTAATATTTTCTATTTAGCTCTGAGTGCGCTGTTTAGCTATGTCTCAGCTTTTTAATAAATCTGGACTTTCTTCCAACTCTCCAAAATTCCTAAGAGCTGCTGCCAGTTTGTTTTATACAGTGGCTTCATCCATGTGATGTGTCTCCACCACTGTTCTTTCTTATTCTTTTTTTTTCCTTTTTCCATCTTCTGCTGATTTTTACTGTCTCTTACATTCAGAAGTTAACCAAAGTTGCTGCCTGTTCACCTGATGACTAATAAGTCTCATGGTCTAAGAGTACTGCCGAGAGTGCTGCAGTAAATTTCTACTGACCACTGACCTGCTGAATTTGGCCTATAAGCTTATGGTAGTAAGTGTTGTCTTGCATTTACTGTAGAATTTTATGCAGGCCAGTTGTCCACCACATTTTCCACATTTCTCAGGGCTATAATCAGCTTATTTTTTTTCTCACTCTGTGTGCTGATGGTTAAAGGAGCAGGCTCATAATCTCTTTTCACTTTACAATTCTTCTTTTCTCCTCTTATGTAGTACTGCTACTTCCACTACCTGTATCAAAAATAGTAGGGCAGAAAACATAAAAAGCATCTGATCGGTGCTGGCTGGAATTTTTCAGATATTATAAAAGGTGCTATCACCCACTGATCGAAAGCCTGCACGGATATAAATATCAAATGGAAGCAGTCTACACCTTCTTTCAGACACTGCACAACTGGGAAGATTCCAGAAATCATATTGTTCTTCTTGGGAGACAGTACAACTACAGTGTGATCCCTGTATTAGTCACAAGATTGTCTTTAAAATGCAGTCTATCATCTAGATAGAGAGACACCATTTGTTCCACAAATTACACAGTTCAGAGTCAGGTATTTGTTGTAAGATTGCAGAAAGTTGCAGAAATGTTCAAAATAAATTTTTCAGTCAGGAGACTGTTTTCATGGGCTTTCCCCTTCAGTCCCTAGAGGGTATTTTCACACTTGATGATAGTAGTAGTGAAGTCTAATTCTGCTGTAACTTAGAATTATGCAAAAACTTAGGTTGTGACATATATTGAAGGTCACCTAGACCCACTCTAGAACAAAGCAGGGCTAAATTACAAGTCAGGTTACAATGGAGAGCCACACTTAAGGTTGAGTTTAGAATATGTCCGGGAAAGGGAATTCTACAACTTTTCTTGGAAACTTAACAGTGCAGATAGATAAATAGATATTGCCTCCTGTCCTTTCACTGTGCATCTCTGAGGGGAGCTCGTTTCACTCTTACCTGCACCTCTCCTTAACATATGGAAGGCAACAACTGTATTCTCCTTTAGCCTTTTCTTCTTCAGACTGTAAAACCTCAGTTCTCCAAACCTCTCCTCACTAGCCCTTTTTGATTCCTTCTGTACATTCACTCATACCAAGTGAAGTCAGAAAAATGAAACAGAATCAGTCTATATTTGCTTGATCTAGTATGATAGTTATGCAACCCTGCTGTATTGGTTTTTTTTCTGATTCTGAGTGTATGTGAGGTAGAAAGCTCTAAAATGACTCATGACCTACCTGGGGATAAACTCTAGTCTTCTGGCTACTGACTGAAGTTTTCTGACAGATGAGTTATGAGTCTAGGTTTTAATGTCAAGTTTTAATGCCAAGTTACCCATTTGGTGGATTTTTTTTTTTTAATTGTGCAGCAGGGATTTATCATTCAAATTGAGCAACTAGGATGTCATTCTTACCTTTGGATATCTGTGCTGAAGGGTCTCAGAACTGCAAAGTGATGAACCTCTCATCTTCTACCCTGCTAGCTGTGGGGTAGCCAAAGTACTCTGTGTTTCTGCCCTCAGGAAAGAAAGGGGCATAATTTGTTGAAAGAAAAATACAGTAACTGGGACTTTCTCATAGCCACTCTTCAAACTGTAAGCAATTACTATCAGTGACTCAGTCTTACTTTTCACAGTTCTCCAGTTCTGTCCTGAGAAAGATTCTGAATGATTCCCTGTCTGTAATCCAAACAGGATTATGATAGCTGTGCATCACTGATCTTCATGGGATCTAAAAACTACCTAGGGCCTAGGTACCATCGTATTAGACACAGTATGTTCCCTTGAGGTTTCCTTCTCACGGTCTGAATGTTTTTCCACATTTTCATACATTTTGCTTGGTATTAATTGTTTGACCGATGGGATGCCTCACCTGTATCAGATCTTAATTTCAGATAAGTGATATATGAGAGCTCTTTTCTTTGTGTTTGCTTTAGTGTCTCATAGTAGTTTCACTGTGCAATGTTTCCTGCCTCAAAGGATTTACTATTTACAGGTTTATTCTTACATGCAAGCTTGCACTCAACTAAAGTCCTTGGCCAATTTAATTTCAGTTTTGAACCTTTGTGTTTGTACTTGTTTAAATATGATTTTTTTTTCCACTCTCTCATTATTCAGTAATGGCTAAATGTATATAGCACAGAGTGTGTAGAAGGAGAACAATATCCTAAAAGTGAATATTTCTACAATTTATGGGGCGTGAGTTTAGAGGGAAAAGATGGTTTGCTGCCTTATTCCTCCCCATATGCATGTGTATGTGTGTGCACAGACACACAGTGCCTTTTTCTTACACACAGAGTATCTTTGCCAAGACTGTCCTAGAGTTAGGGGAGATGAATTGACACAGGCATCATCATAGACATCATATGCCAGTGTTAGTTAGAAAATAAATTAGATGTTAAAAGTTCTTTTTTACTTTAAAGTCTACAGCAATTTGATACTAATTTTTCATTATTAGACATACTTCATGTTGTGTCTTTTAGTTAAAGTACCTATTTACCTGTTCAAAACACTTTTCGGTCTTTAAATATAATTTTTTTTTCATGTACCCAGAAAGTGCCCTATATTCATTGCTATTTTGTAAGAATGATGGGTACTTTAAAATCAGATTCTACTTTATGTTAACTCAGATGACCTTGCCCTGTCTCCCTCACTTACCCTCAGATTCTTGTGGATATGCTGTAGCTTGTTCACCAGAAAATTTTCTATTGGACTATTGTTTTAATTCTTATTTATGAAATTTCTTGCAGTCTGTTTTCTTGAAATTAAAAAGACCATGATCACAAAATGCCATAGATTGTGACTACTGAGGAAAAAATTTATATTTAATTGAAATTCATACTTCCGTGTTGTCAGTCTTAATGGAGCCCAGCTTCATAATGTCTAAAATGTTTGTTAATCACTCACAAGAAGAATGCATGAAGATAATCAGTTTAATGTAGATTTTGATTCTTTTGGAATAAGACAAATTGTATTTGTGATATACATGACAAAAGTTTTTAGCTGACATTCCAATTCAATTGCTCTAAGCAGAAACAAAACTGCTTTAAGAACACTTGGTAACAACAGCTTAGGGGGAATTAACTAGAAATATAATGGGGAAAACTACTGTGCATACTGAGAGATAAGAATAAATATTGAACTTTAAAAATATGTTGTTTCTGACAGCACCAAAAATCCTTTGTGAGTGACAGTGATTGTTGAGGATGGATTCTGAGGGATTCTTGGATTGCGTTACTGTAGCTCTTTACAAGTCACATACTGAATGCTTCTTTACCAGAGGCAAAGATAGGCATCCCAGGAGTAACTCATCCCACCTGCTTTTCAGGAGGAATGCATCTAGAGGTGTCTGTCTTACTCTGAGTATAAAGGGAGCCGGTGATTAACATAAACTGGATGCCTTCCTTCTGTACAGCTCACTGTAAATGTGTCGCTGACCCACAGCTAAGGAGAGCTGCACACCTGCCTGTGTAGAACCTTAAAGCTGAGAAAATGCAGTTGACAATCTAATGTAGGTGGAAAAACTGCTCATGGAATTTGGGTGAAATCTTTTAGATTCGAGGGCTCTTTTTCCTTTAGTTCCTGATTGCAAATTTGCTCTTTTCAGGTTATGACCAAAAGTACTGTTGCCATAGCAGCAAGTTTCTGCTTTTGAAGAAAACAAAGGGCAGTGTAACATATACAAAATAAACATAAACATTTAGTAAAGGTCTTATAGAAAGTACATTTACAGGTGAAATTACATTGTGTCATTTACTTTCTGCCAAATGTAATTATAATAGTATTGGGAGTGTGTTCTCTACCAGGGTGGAGCAAGGACCACACAGAAAAGCCTTGATTTCTTGTACAGGAGATGGTGTACAAGGCACAGCCCATTTATAATTCCTGAAGAAGGTTTAGCAGAGGTTAGAAGTGGAATAAATGTTAAAATTCAACTACTTGCTATGCAATGCCATGGCTAACTGGTGTTAGTATGGCTGTTCACCTCCACTGTGCTCTCATTTTCATACCATCTGTCTCTTGCACTAGATGACAGATAGAGAGCCTTAAGTGGCTGAGCATTTGACAAGTATTATGGAAAGGCTATGGTGGAACAGAAGATCTATTCTTGATCTAGAAGAAGAAATCTATTTTAAAACACCTGAGGTTTATGGGAAAAGTGAGTTTTTGAAAAAGGACAATTCCAGTGAAGGTGAAAAGTTGGAAACGAAGGATGGAATGTGTTCTGGAAAGAGAGGAGCCAGATTGCCATAATAAACCCTTAGAAGCTGGTAACACTTGAATTTCAAGTTATAGTTAGGCAGTTACACCTATTACCTATCACCAGTGTTAGACTGCTATGACCTATTTTATGCTTATTTGCTACTTTCCATGCGTTGCTTTGATCCTCAGTCTTGTAAAATCGTACTAACCAAGAAAAACCCTAAAATAAATCCTCAGACTAACTAACATCCTGTCCTCAAAATTCATAAGCCACTCAAAACATTTTGTTCTTTTGCAGTGGTTACTGTTACCTGTTAGCTAACATGGTGATGTTGATTTGAAGCCTTTACCTCAGAGCTGATTTCATCAGTCATACTTTTTATCTTCTCAGATGTGCTTACTGTGTTACTCCATAATTGGTTTTACCCAAAGCGAAACTTAAACCAGAAAAGAAAAAGTGGATCAGAAGAAACCTATGATTATCAAGGGGAACTGTACTAGCAAGTGCTAGTGTGTTACTTTGCTTATTTCAATGCTCAAACTGTAACTTGGCCTACACCCAGCTGCTACAAAATATTCAGGCACCAACATCTTAATTAGTCTCTTAAAGTTAATGAGAACAGAGCGTATGCACAAATCAATCTTGATTTTGTCCCCAAGCCTTGCCTTGGCAGCATTCATGGATGATGAAGGTCAGGTAAAACAGGTTGCTGGTCCAGTTGTGCAGAACACTGCTGCGAGGTTCTTGATGCCTTCACAAGTGTGTGCATTTCCACCCATGCTTCCCCTGCAACGCCCTGCAGATGTACAGCTGGCAGAGACTAAAGACACCTGAACCCTCATTGCATCAGTGCCACTTTCTCTTCTAAGGCTGTCTTCCACAGACTACTCGATATTGCATGTTAGAGGCCAGCTCCTTAAAATTCCTCTTTTCTTAATTTCATGGTCTGCTTCTTACCATGGTAAAGCTTTGACAATCATTGTTCTGTTATTAAAAGACATTTCCCAGTTTGTTTTCATGGGTCAAAAGCATTTCTTTGGGTTAAAAGTAATGAATGAGGAGACTTGTGCATATAAGCATTCTTCAATGAGTAGCATGATGATTTCATGATCTGCACGCTTAATTATCTGCAAGACATGGAGATGCCACCTCAGGTATACCTGGTTGGATTTATTTGAACCAGGATTAGAATCAACATTAGAAAAATGTTCATTTTAGCAAACTGCAAGCTCTATTTAGACATCTAGATCTTCATTTTTGATAATCTTTACTTTCTCAAAAGGAAATAGATTTCTGAAACTTATACGAATTTAACCACTTCTCTCCAAATTTCCATATGTTCCTGAGGTGACTTTGCACAAGCTAGCGCTTCAGAAGCTGTGGCAGGATTTTGCAAATAATAAAGCTAACAACTGCTAAGAGTTTTTTGACTGGATTTGAATGAATGTTTTAAAACAAAAGGAGTCCTTATTACTGCTTTTGAATAGATGTGTTATTTCAGTCACAATGAGTTCAGGGGGTTGAGGGGTTTTTTGTTTGGTTTCATTTGTTTATTTTTGTTTGGTTTGGGTGATTTTGTTTGGTTTGTTGTTATTTGGTTTTTCTGATGTTAGGTGCTGGGTTTTGGAGGGGGAGGTTTTCACTGGTAAGAATGACAGGAGCATTAGGACTGCCTAAACAAAAACTTATCAGTACCTTATCAGGTATTCTCCCACCACTTTTGATGTTAATTCTACTTCTCGGTCATGTTCATTTTTAATTGTAAAGAAACATACAGCTTCTCATTTCCCAGCCCGTAGTTGTGAGTCATTAATGTGCAGGAGCTGGGAGAAGTTGGGGATAAATGTCACAGTTAAAGTGTGTTTCACAGTCTGCTTCTGCTCCTCTACCACCTTATGCTGCTTTCTTTCATAAAATGGCAATAATTCTATGATTTTTTTTCAGACACAACAAACTTTCTATCTTGTGAAATTTATTCTGTTATTCAGCAGGAATCTTTGCAAGTTCTCTCCAGCTGAAGCACAGATTTAGGTACATTTGTGCAGTTCTATAAATTGCCTTCTCATCATCTTGTGGTTTAACATTATCTGTGTTTCCTGCACTACTAAGTTAGCATTCATTTAGAAAAACCAAGAAATTATGTAATTAAATGTGTGTAAATATAACAACATAAAAAACCTGTGTGTTAGTAGGCTGTTTTTTCTTGAAACCTGTATGAAAAGTAGGCAAATGGAAACAGCAGCCTTTCCTGCAGTAATTTGCGGAGAACTGTGTGGGTAACTGTTCTACTTAGCTTTGAAACCTGTCATTTTCTCCACCAGTGCCAATCAGAAATCAAAATGACTAAATGACACTTAAATTCAGTTCAACAAAGCACAAATATGAGGACTAAATAGCAGATAAATGGTCAATAACCTAAAATGAAAGTGGATAATGTACCATGTACCTTTCAGATGGAATTTTAGTAATTTTTTTGAACAGCTAATAACTCCTTTTTTCTTGTAAACAGCAAGAAATAAGACCACTAGCAAACAAACAAACAAAACCCAAACATTTCAAAAATATTGGCAGTATGTTATTATTCTAAACTAAAAATATTTGCTCTGAAATGACTTTAAATTAGTTATATGAGTTACCAAAATCCCAATAGAAACATACTTAAATAAAATCAGTATTATTAGGACACAAATGGTGTATTTCTCATCTGGTGGATGTATGAAATATATTCTGAAGCTATTTTATATCTTCTAAAATAATGGACTGTTTATCTTTGCTCTAGCATAAAATCTTGTATTATTTCTGAAAACCTGAATTCTATATAGCTCTAACAACCTTGATGTCTGTAAGGTGGAGAATATAATACCTCTCTCTTGTGATTTTCCACTTGCTGCAAAGCTTGACATTATTGGTTTCCAGTTCAGAGCCAACACCCGCAGATGGGGCTGAATCTTGCTGAGGCTATTTCCAATCACAGCCTTCTTAAGTCAGCAACTCAGTAGACATTCAGGAGCAAAAAACACATTTAAAGATGTATTTAGTCAAATTACATCCAAGTGCCTAACTTTTAATAACTTGTGAATTGATAATACAATATTTTTTGAGAATGCACCTGTGCTCATAAAGGTGTATGTCCGTTTTTTTGACAGTAAGTTTATGTATTGGAAAGTCCTACATCTTCAGAGAAGTAAATAGGAAAAATAATCTCAAATATGCCTAATTTCAATCTATACAGGAAATAATCTATAAATGGGAACATTATTTGAGGGGAAGGGCTAAAAGAAGCTAGTGCACATTTAAATAATAAAAAGATTTTTAAAAGCACTGCATTTACCTGATGTATTGTGCAAATTTTTCCATCTAATGCAGACAGTTCTAAACTTCTAGAGGTCTGCTTGGGATCCCAAAAGATCAGAACAATCCTTCAGCACCACAACAAATTTCTAATTTTTCTTTCTTTCTTAGTGAGGAAACACCTTTTCTCACTTACTGTGTTCAGATAATGCTGTTAATGATGCTTTACTGAATTTTCCTGACAGAAACAATAGCCACCTAAAGGCATGTGAACTGCATGAGCTTTCACTATTTATTCATTTATTTACTTACTTATTCATTTATTGAAAGACATCTATTTGACTGCTCTAGAATAACAGTTGTAGCTTGGCAGAGTAGTTGGCACCTGGTTTTTCCTGTTGTTCTATTCATGGTTACATTAGATATTCCTGAGCTTACTGAGAGTTTTCTTTCCTGTTCCACCACAATGTCAAAGTGTTTTTTGTGGTGTGTGGTTTCTTTTTTTAATAGTGCTATCCTTCTTTAGCAGGTGCTCCCGTCTTCCCTTTTATTTGGCCTGGAGACGGTCTGCTTGGGTGAAAATCAGTTTTGATGGTGGTGCAGGAGTCTTATGTGGCTAAAAGCAATATGTAATTCATCAAATGTCTCAACTAATCTATTTCTAGATTTTATATTCCTATTTGTTTTACTCTTTCATTCAATATTACTTTTAACAGCATGCTTGGATAAAAGCAGTTTAATGCAATTTTTAATTCCTTAAAACGTTATTGCATGGTTCACTCATGCCAGCAATCTATGTAGGTAGGGTAGATTTCTTCAAGTGTAGTATCTGAATGTATTTATTTCTAAGATTTTTTTTGTGCTTTGACTTTGAGTAATCACCTCAATCATACTGCACTTTGGTGAAAGTTTTTTGGGTAGCTTTTAATAATTCATAAATTCAACATCCTCATTGAGAAGTATGTTTTAATAGATGTGTGCTTGGTATGGCAGATTTATCTGTATTTTTTTCTCTTCATATTTTTTTTATATTCTGTGTGCTACTACATTTTAAGGACACTTTACATCTGTAAATGTATGTATACCATTGCATAGTATTTGGGGATTTTGTTTTTGTTTTGCATTGCACAGGTACTAAATAATTATTTCCTTATACCATAAAAAAATTAATTTCATACTTCACGCAAAATTAGGCAATGAACAATCCTGTTGCAAAATAATTTTATTTCCTAGTTAACATGAACTGTGTCCAGATACTGATTGCCCCATCAGAGTAACTGAGGCAAATAAAATTTATTTATGAATGTAATAAAACTTGTAAAAGTACTCCTTTTTCTCTATTAAATATTCTTTAATTGTAATTTATGTGATTGGCTGTGGTCTGGTAGAATATCCGTTCAGCAAACAGGAGCAGTAGGGTTGAACAGGTTTTGGACACTGGTTGGGTCGTAGCTTTGAATGTTTATAGTGTATTTTGGCTCACTTACATGCTGCTTTTTTGCTCCTTGATTTATTTATTTATTTATTTATTTATTTTTAACAGAGAGGCAGCTAAGAGCAAATAGCACATTCTCTGTGCTTATTTACAACCCTTGCTTCCAATGTACTCACAAAGAGCAAGTGCTAAAGTGTGTACTCACACTGTGTGACTTTGGGCACGTCAGTGTAATACCTGGGTAAAGAGCTGCTCTCAAAATTGTCAGGTTAGATGGCGAAGCAGAAAAGTGTCTAATTGTATCTTGGACTTTTTATTGGAACTATTAAAAATTTATACTAAGCACAGAGGAGAAGGAAATGCAGAGCTTGTACAATGAACTTGAAGAAACTTATTCAGTAAACTACCAAAACATTCAGGTTGTTAGTGAATTTAACAACCTGGATCAAAACTCTTTCTCTGCAATGTGTAAAGTGCTCTCTACATTTCAGACTGCTTACAAGCTTTTCTCACTTTCTCTGCATTAGAAATTAGTAGCCTTTTAACAAGATTTTAATGAATCTCAACAATCCTTTCAAGCAGATGGAATAGAAAGAACTAACTAAATAGATATCTACCTGAAACTAGGATGTAAGGTAAGTTTAATAACTTTTATCACAATTTATAATACTCAAATGGCAGAGAACAACTGATTAATGTTTTGAATTGATTTTTGTTCTGCTTTTATATAACAAGCCCAGTAGCACATTGGCCCCATTTTCACTGATTAATACTGTGTAATAGTCTCTGGCATCTTTAGAACTGCTATCAGCTTTTCTTGCAAGATGTAGAGTTTCTTTCAGGCGGTCTCCTTTGGGTCTTGATTAGATCTAGTGCTGTTTAGATAAACTTTCAGTGAGGCCAGAATTGATACGCTTTACCTGTTACAAATTTCTCCAGCAAGGAAAAAGAAGGGTAGGGATTATGAAGAAAACAGTAAAATTAATGAAAAGATCAGAAACGAGTGACCTTTGCTGTATGAGCCAATAAGGGTTTGGAGGGGATAAATGTCAGTCAGGAACACAGCCCTGCAGCTGCAAGAGTTCAGGTGGCCTTTATCTGGCCACATTGCTCCCCCACCCCTGGCCTTTCAGACTAAGACACGAATCAGCTAGGGACTTGACACGGGAGAGTGGGTTGTTCTTAATGCAGTCATTACATTACATTAATGCAGTGATTCTGGAATCACTGGGATGCATACACTTTGTGTATGCAGTGGGTGTGGTGTCTGTAGGGATGGCTGTAGTATGCCTTCAGCGCTAGCAGAGAAACCCATGTGATCTGCAGTGGCAGGAAAATAGGGTACCATGAAGACAAAAGATGTTATCAATCCTGCTGTAATTTCTTTTGGTCACTTGAAGGCACATACTTGAGGTTGCAAGGTGGCCCTGCACGCTCTCCACTCACTTTTAGAAGACGCACATTGTTTTTGACACAACTTTCAAAGGCTATACATCTCTGATTATAAAGATATTAAGACAACATAGTGATCATGAACTGAGATGAAAAAATTCGGACCTCATTGAAATACACTGAATTTTTCAATACCTAGAAAAGTTCATCTGCATTATTTTAACGTTAAAACCTACCTCTATTATAATTATTTCATGGACACTCTTTGGAGAGAAGCACAAAAGGTCATGCACTACAGCTTTGTAAATAGCAGATACTCTTTGTAGTGTCATCAATACAGTCGTTTATCTAATTCTCTTTTTTTTGAACTATGAAAAATTATTTGAAACACTTCAGCAAAATATGACCGAAGGAGCTCTACACACTTTTTTAAAATTATACTTCATCCCCTGGATTGCATCTGTCAACAGTCACGCTTAAAAACATTTCAAACGTAACTCCAAGTTTTTTAGAAGCTACAAAATTAATCTGCCCTGTCTCATATGCTTGCCATATCCTATATCCCATTTGTAACATATATCAGTTGACTTAAAAAAATCGGTAGATGTGCTTCATTAGTATTGAATTTTTAATACATTCTTAATAAAATTTTTACTCTGACAGATGGTTGCTTTGTTAAATAGTGCAGCAAACTTTTTGTGTAAATGGAGCTTCCTAACTGTATCTCAATCAACCAGTTTCACTTTGTTTTCTTTCAGTTACTTAAGCACAGGGTACACTTACTAATATACTTACTGATATTTATTGAGATCTGTCCTCTATCACTCCTGTTCTCGGCTGAAATAACATTTTTACTGCTGTGTTTGGGGACCCTACTTCTGGACCAGGATGAAAGGAGTGTTATTTCATGTAGCTGTGATTTACAGAGGGAGATGGAAAAGAAAGGTTTTGTTGAGTACGGAGGAGCTGTGCGGAGAGGAGCGGTTTGCAGCAGAATTGCTGCAAAATTCCAGTGCCAAAGGTGGTTTTGCAGCAGCCCTGCCCGGGCTGTGAAGAGCGCTGGCAGGCAGATACGTGTCGCAGTGCGGAGCTGGGACCCTCTGCTCTGACTCGCCTCCGTGCCCGGGCTGCGAGGGAAGGGCAGGTGCCACTGGCTTGGTGTGGTCGCCAGGCTCCTTTGGGGCTGCCGGGCTGTGCCCAGCAAGCAGGAGCCTGCTGGGGACGGGAAGCCAGGCTGGGGCAGGGGCCCTGGTGCAGTGCTCCCACCTCACCTGTCAGGGTACCGCTGCTGAAGTCCCTGATTTATAGTGAGGAGTTAGTGTCTGACGTTCTCTCAGCGTTCACAAGGGCAGAAAATTTGCTTAGTAAGAGTCAGGACTGTGCAAAGACTGAATCTCAGACTGTCTTACGCATTTATTAGCAAATACAGCAGAATAATGTTGAGGCAACACTAATGGGTACCAGGAAATAGTCCTTACAGGTTTTGGAGTCACAGGCTGTGCAATACAGGCTTTTCAATGTTCATGGATCAAAGACAGGGAAGAAGAGGGGTTTTTGAGATTTGAGTCTGCGTGAATATGCCTTTGTACTGTGCTCCACCTCTGGGGATACGGCATCTTTGGACTTGGGATAGTGTTAGCTTGGCATCCCAAGGGCATTGAAGGAGCCCAGAGGGAATGCACACATTTTCCATCTAGGTTAGATCCCTGCTGTATTTCAGTAGATCATTTTCCTTCTGCTTAACCCTGCATGTCTGCTACTATTTTAATAAGCAAGAGTTTGTAGGCATGAAAGCTTTCCGACGTAAGTCAGCCACATCCTGCGTTTATTCTGAGATTTATAAATATACCTACAAGCTTTTCAAACTTTCTTTTTCAGCAATTTCTTAAGGGAGAGCTAATTTATTTCAAAAGCAGATTAACTCTTTTAAAAGCATTTCTTTTTCTCCCCCAGTTGCCAACTAGAATTGTGTATTTCTTCATTCTTAGCAGCCATCTTCTATATTTTAACAGTGATTACTATTATTACCTGGTAGTCCTGGCATAACTTTTTCATCTAGATAGCATCTCACTTTCCAAATAATATACAGTCTTTCAATGGAAACTTCTGTCAAGGGAAATACCCTGTTATTTTCCACCTCCATAACACATGCACAGTTCATATTATTCAAAAAGTAGAAGAGGGATCAAATGATTTTCCTTTCTCCAGGATGAAAAACAAACTGCATTATACATGTGTGGAGAATTATGGCTTTGGCCACATTTAAGCTTCAGGTAATATTTTCTGTACTCATCTTCCTGATTAAAACATTTATCAGAGACTACACTTGTTAACTCTTGAAACTGTTCAGATAGTCACTTTTTAAAGAAATAATAAGGGAGAATGTATTTTCTTATAGTTTACTAGATGTTATTTCTAAATTATCCATAATGTGACAGTTACAATTTTCTTTTAGATGCCGTAGATTGTGTTTAGCAATGACCTTTAAATGTTCTCATCATAGTACATTTTAGTCACTGCTTCTAATCCTGCAGAAAAAAAAACCTAAGCAAAAATGTCTGGCTAAAAATACACCTAATAATATTATAAATAACATAAAAGATAACTTTGGCCTTTTTCAAAGCTCTTAACCTGTCAAGCCATAAGCTGCAAATGGTATTACTATGCAGAAACTCCAGGTTTTGCCAAAACCTTTGAGAAAAATGAAGGAAATAGCTGATATTAATGGCTCTCAAAATTCAGGAGAACTTGCACAGAATACGTTGCTTCTAAAAGGCATCAGCTCTTTATTTTTGTCAGAGAAGAGCAGTAAAGAGTAAATTGCTCCCTTTTTCTTTCTATTTTTATAGTGTTTTCTGAAATACAATAATAGAGTAGAGAGGCATACTCTTCAATGTTGCTCTTGATCATGGTAAAAAGAACAGTCCAGCTCGTTTTATTAGATAGAGTTAATTTAACCATTAATATGAGTAGCTAATATTCCTCACACTTTTCAGATGACAGGCTTCCAGTTTGGCTCTCCATTCCACTTTAAAGCGAAGTCTCATCAATTGGAGTGTCATCTTGACAACAGAGGGGGTCAGATTCAACTAGTTCAAAGCAACTTGACACAATATCACTTCTAACTCAGCTTATGTATGAAAAGAAAAGTATTTCAAGGTCCCTTTTTTGCATTCGGATCTGTATGAATGATTCTTGTTAGGTTATTAGTCCAGTGCTGTCTTGCAGAGAGTAATCCAGAAATAATAACTGAGAAAGAAAGCTCAGTGAATATCAGCGAACAGCATGAGTGATGATCATTATTTAACAGCTGAATTCAAGTTCTCTGGTTTGTGTTTTACAAGAACCCATGTTTGTGCAGTTTGATTTTGACAATATGGTAATAAAAGAAATAGGCTAAATGATCTACGTTTTGGTGAAAGACAACTGTGAATCAAGAATAACTCTCTGTTGGATATTGTCTCTGGTAGACAACAACCTTGTTTTTGAGAAATCATTCAGGGCTGAAAGTCAGGAAATTGAGTAGGAAGGGGTTAACAGAGGACCACGTGTATCTTCTGATGTCTTACAAATTGGACTGTGTGACCTAATTGGATAAAAAATTAAGTTACCTGTTAGTAGAAACAGATTTACATGACCGATCCTGCTCCTAGTGAGGTAGGTGGTGAGGCTCCATTAGTTTCAGTTTAATAAGAAAGGTTTGGTCTCATATTTAATATTCAGAAAGATTTTATTTGCAAATTGTGGTTAAATTCTGTCTTGATATGGCTTCTCTGAACTTTCACAATGAAATTATTACCTCTCTTGGGGAGGCTGGAAAAGAGAATCTTCAGTTAAGGTCCCAAATGGGTGCTAAAAATGTAATTCTCTCGTGCACAGGGGCAAAGTGCCCTCAGTGTCTGTAACTCCCCATGACTTCAGGAGAAGAAAACAAACACTTCCTTTATTGCCAACTCCTAGGATAGTACGCAATTGCTGTTTGTTTTTAATGTCTGTTTCCTCTTCCTTTTTAGGTCCCTCTCTGAAAATTCTCAACGTTTTCGTTCTTTCATCCTGTGCACATGGTTTTCTTTATCCTGTATAAATAAGATGTATAAAAAGCATAAATAGGATGTCCTATATACTTTTGTATGGTACAGTTTGAAGGCATGAGTGTGCACATTATTTGGAGAGGAACACAGTTTTCAATGGTTACAACACAATGTGAAATCAGCAACACAGTCTGCTCTGATGTTCCCAAAGAGCGTTTGGAGTATATTTGGATCTTGTTATTCCTTCTCATCCTCTTGTCATTAGGATATGAACAGATATCGACTGTTCTCAAAGTAGAAAACTGCAGCCATTCTCCAGGTGATCAAACTGCCATTTGTTTCAAATAAAAAAAAGAAAATTGTAGATTGAAAGCATGGAACACGTGACCTAAAATTAAAGGTCTGAATGATGTAGTAAGGTTTAAATTTCATATTTCAAACTGCAGACTGAATTTAGGCTAGGAATGAATGGCACAACCACCTTTAATGTGAACGGGATTTTTTTTTTGTAGGCTGGAACTTAGCCCTCAGGTTCACGTGATCTGCTTGCTGTTTCTTGGTTGGAACTGGCTCTCGGTCTCTACTTATCCACCAATTATGGCAAACTAATTGCCACTAATGACAACTCTCAAATCGTCCTTCACAAGTTTTTAGTGTAATTTCTTTTTTGGCCTTGGGCTTTCAGAACCATACACCACACTGACTGTAAATTAGCTCTAGAGTAGAGAACAAAATATTACACAGAAATGTGACCCTGTAATAATTAACAAGGTGCCCCAGAGGGTTCCATGTATTATGATACTCTTTTCTCTTCAGACACATTAGTGGCCCTTGTGATTCCTTGTAGATTCCAGAGTTGCTTTTATGCAGATGACTTTGCAATCTGCATTAGTGGACCATCTGTCACAGACCTTCCAGTTGAAGTAAAATGTATTTTGAACGTTGTGCAATTGATTGCCTAAAAAATGGATTTTAACAAGTTGTTCCTATTTCATCTGGAGTTTGAATTCTGAAATATTTTTTGCAAAATATGCCATTTGCATGTATTTTTTTAAAAGGGTTTAGGGATTTTTCTTATTTGTTTTTATAGACATAATTTTATAGCTTTTAATGCATTTATTTAATTATTTTATCAATTACTATTGAATAAGACATGATTATTTCTCTACATTAGTAAGAGATGATGTTCTTATGAAAGACATTTAGGATTAGTTTCCTGTTTTTCATTGCTGCAAATTCATTTCAGTGATCATGTACATAGTGTAACTTGCATCATTTTACTGAGATTCAAACAATGTGCCACATTTCTGTTTGATTTATTTTGTTTTTTACCTTTGTGATTTCCACAAGAACTCATGAATAGACTGAACTGATTACGCTGGTATGAGGATTTTACTTGTGTTAGTTTACATTTACTCATAGAGTCATTTATAGAAATATGCATGTTTGCATGCTTGCATATAAGTAAGACTGCAAGTTTCTGAGATAAGGTCCTAATTACAATTTATTTAACTAGTAACTTACTGGTATTCAGTGATCTGCATTTGACTTATCATTTTTATAAAGTCCTTGATGTACCACAATGGACATAAAACACATACTGGATATGTTTTTTAAACAACTTTCATTTGTTGTTGGTTTCGGGTTTGGGTTTTTTTCTACTGTTTATTTTTAGGTCCTAACTTAGGAGATTGTCATTTGAATGAATGCATGAAGGTCTCCTCAGGGTTTTTGTCTTGTTTAAATAAATTGAATTGAATTGATTTAGTGTTTCTATTACAATTTGTTAAAGCTGCTCAGGCTGTTGAGGGATATAATGTCACTGGGCTTTATTATGAATTACAAAGGGGAAAAATAAAGGGAACTTCTCATCAGGTTGCTTTCACATTAGTTCATTAGTTCGTATTGTATAATATACACAAAATGCTCCCTTTTGGGCAAAATCTTTGATTCTGTTTAATTACATATATGTATATTGCTTCAGAAAATAAAACAAGCAAGGTAATTTTTAGTTTCCTTATATACTTCTTAGTTTTAAATCAGGAGTCTCCACTAAGTAATTATAATAAGCATCTTTATTATAGTAAAAAAAACCCAACTATGGTATTTCTTAGTCCATCAAGAGAAGAAATAACATGACTTTCTTGTGTCCAAATGTTAAGCCATCTAGAAACTAGGAATGCTGGCTGCACCTATGACATGGGAGATGGCATGCTGGAAATCAGTGATTTTGAAAATTCTTTGGAGCCAGGGTAGAAAACTAGTTGAACATTGTACAGATGGCAAATTCAAAGGGCCAATGTGACTTAAGGCCTAGAAGCAGAATAATAACAAAACGCAGTGGAACGATGGATACTACAATTGTATGAACAGAACAGAGTTCTTGGAATACTAGGATCCCTTTTGGAACTCATACTTTGAGGAAAATGTTATAATACTAGAATATTATGCATTATAATTTTAGAAAGGTTTGAGGAAGACCCACAACTGTGGTGGTGAGATTGGAAATTAAGGACTTTGAAGCCCTGTCCGGAATCAGTTCAAGGAAACCCTCTTGTCTGTGTGATGCAAATAAACAAAACATCTGATTGCAATAAATACTGCTAAATGGAAATAAAATTACTGCTAAATAAGTACAAACTATTGATTGTTTTTGTAACAAAAAATTTTGTTCTGGGAAATTCCTAAGGAATGAGACATTTTCTGAGATTCATTTTTTTTAACCCCTTTTAACTATGTTATTTTATTGAAAATATCGAAAAGGTTTTCATAGAATAACTTTTTTAAAGGCTCTAATTTAGACCAAATAAAATGTAAAATGCCTGTCTCCAGTATATTCTTGATGACATCACTCTGATTTATTGCTACAATCTCTTATCACAGCAACCATTCTTTGATAATGTGCAGAAGTGGAACAATAAATCTCCAGTATAACATCTGAAAAACTGATACATTCTACAAATTTAATTTAGAAGTGTGTGAAGGTTTGTGAGTGTTGTGGTGGTCTTAGGAGTTTAGAAATCTGTAGCCAGTGGAAAAACATAGACATTTTCAAAGGATGAATCACGTTATGGGTGGCCGGGTTACACAGGGATGGTGTCTGTCACAGCAGGCCTTGGGGACCCCGGGTGACAAGGCTCATGACTGAATTTGAATTGCAACCCTAAAATTCAGAGCCCTCATCTCAGAAGTATTTAGATAACAAAATCTCATTAACATGTTTTCTCTTGGATTCAACATCTAAATAATGTTAAGGATCTCGGCCTAAAGATACGTATCCAAGGTTACAGGGGAGCAAAAATGTGAATATCCAGGTTGATGTCCTCCCCACCAGGTGGTATTTGCTCACACCCTAGTGTGCCCCTCACCAATTCTTTAACAACATGAGGAAGACTGTAAATCATTTACTGGTTATGAAGTATTCCTGAGAAAGTCCTGAAACCAAAATAATTTAGGCATTGTAGAACACAGCCAGAAATACAAGATTTGCCGAAGTAATGCTGTAGCAAGCACAGTTCCTTGTTTCAGTGTAGGCAAATAAGTGAAATAAGTGATGCTGTATTACACTGTAGTAATGAGACCATTAGATCTATGCCCTCTATGCTTTAAAACAGATACTGAAAAATTGGAAAACATTCCTGCAGGAGCCACAACAATGGTTTAAGGTCAGAAAACCTGACAGGGAGTGAAAGACAAGAAGCTCTGTCTAGTTATTTTATTTAAAAAGTCCCTACAAAACCCTGAGAAGCAATTTAATATATTCATTGATGTTCCCATGGAGAGATGGCAAAGAGCTCTTTAATCTGTCTGATAAAGATATAGGAATCTGAAGGTGGAAATATTCAGATTTTACCTGGGAACTTTGGGAAAGCGCAGTGGGTGCATTTTCACTCCAAGTGTTTAAATCTGGAGGGGTGTTTTCATGTTTTGGTTTGAGTTTTGTTTGTTTTAAAAAAAGGAAGTTTTAAAAGTTACGGGCATGTTTATGTGAAACTGTGTTACAGGACGCAGGTGTCAGGTGATGACAGATGACAATAACCCTCCTTTCTTACCTTCCTCAGCTATCATCTCAGTAATTTGCAAGTGATTACACTATTAAGATGCAGAAATTGTGGTCTTTTCCTTTCTTTTGAAGTGCTGCTGTCTTATGGATTTATTAGCATGAAAAAAGCAGTAAAATTCACCGCGGGTGAAATCCACTCCTGGCAGAAAGCCAGAAAAGAGAACGTGCTCCAGTTATATTGTGCTTATGACATGGCTTTATTGAAAAAATGGTGGGACTAGAATTCTTGAAGAATTATTCTCCAATGATTTCTTGTATGCTGGGCTGATACCACTGTTATATCAGAACATCTCAGAAATTCAATTAATTTACAATCTGTAGCACTCGTGAGGAACTATTATTTTCCCAGACAGAGCTGAGTGAGATTAAAAAGTTGTCCCAAGGTCATGCTCAAAGTTACTACTGAGGTAGGCACTAACTAGAGCCAAAAGAAAATCAAATTTTTATTCTATTAATTTAAACTTTTCTTTGTGGAATATAGAACAAAAGCGAATGAGAATTCTTATGAAAATTTATTACAAATTTGTATGTGGATAAAAGCATTATGGTTTGTTAAAGTATTTTTCCTTGAGCTAGAGTTTTCGAACTTGTTTTGTACATAAAAAAGCCATACAAATGAGAAGTCCTATTCAAAATATAGTTGATGTTTTGCTGTTATAGAAGAAATATTTGGTTTTGTTTTGTTGGTTTTTTTCACTAAACTGAGTTTGTGCAAAATCATCAAATCTGCAGGTATTTCTGTTAAAAAGAAAATAGCAATTTTTTTCAACCTTTTTTTGAAACTCTTCCCGTGAAACACTTCTATTTACTGGTTTCACAGTCCAGTTCCTTAACTGAAAGTTCATTCTTAATTTTTTAGGGCACAGTAAGGGATATATGATTTTAAAATAAATAAAAGGCATATGATTTAAAAAGAGAGGCTTGGCAACCTTTGATTCATGGTTCATTTTATAGCCATTGTAACTATTCCATTTTTCTTTTTACAAGGTAAATTCTAAATACATTGTAATTGTAATGATACAATATGCTACTGCTTTGGTATAGAAGTAGTTTTGCAATTGATTTGAATTGAGATAATCAAAGATACATTCTGTATTACAGGAGAATAGGATCTTGACACACTTAGGTAAAGTAGAGGTTTATTTGGTTGCCATCAGGTTGTTTTTAGGTTGCCATTTTCCTATCAGTACAAGAGGTTTCCATTCAACTACACCCTCAAGTGTATTTTGTTTATCTTTAGAGAGATACATATATGCCATGTAGGTATTTCAGTCCAGCCCTCTGGGGTTTTATAACTTTTTTTGACAGAAAAATCTAACAATATTTAAGATGCTAACAAGGGACTGTCAGACCCTTAAAGAGTTCTGACAATATTGATCAAAATTAATTTGAGTTCTAAGATAATGAAATTATAGAAGATGGAAAAGAAAAGAAAAGAATGGAATTCTTTGCATCTCCTTGTTCTCAAGTTTCTTTTTTGGAATTGAAGTGTAATTCTATGACAAATGAGGCACAGACTGATAAGCAGACCTGATAAAGTTTTGCCCTATTTTGACTCAGTTCTGAAAGACTGAAAAGAGGCAATTTTGATTTTGAGTACATCTTTTATAAGAATTATTCACAGATTAGTTCAAGATATTTACAGACTGCAAGTTTTTCTTTTCACTTGAAATACTTCCTTTTTTCTTCCCCTGCCAGTTCACACTGTTACCAGTACAAATAAATATATTTGACTATCACATCTGGAATTTGGAATACATTTACATTATGTAGCTGAAAATAGTTATAATATATTCTAATTTCATATATAACAATGGATTTCTATGAAGCATCAATAAACCATGAAAGATAAAAATAATAATAAATAGCAGGAGAAGTGATTTATAAATATCTGCTGTTCTTACATCTGTCTGTATGCATACTTTTTATGAAGAACTTAATTACATACTCACCTTGAAAGCTGATGTATTTTTAGACTTGTTTTGCAACTTTGCTGCTTTGATTTGCAATAGATTTAGATTTCTTTTTGTAGCTCTGCATCTGCACTTAAATAGAGTTTGAGTGTGAAGGTAGGCACGGATAGAAAAGTTTTTCATACATTTTGAATTTCTTTTCTGCAACAAAATATCTGGCAAAGTTCCAAAAAATACAATAGTACTTGACAAGGAGACTGAGAATCTTCTCATTCTTTAATACATGCACACTTCTGTCTACCTGAATTTCATCATTATTCTCAGAAATAAAGCTGAAGCTCCTATTCCCTTTCTGTTGCAATTACAAGAAGGAGGGGAGAGTATTTTTGGTTTAAGCCCCACGTAACGCAGAACCTAAGGGAAGCTGCAACCTAAATTAAACTCTGGCCTGTGAAATAAACCGTTGAATTCTAAAGCAATAGGTGACTGAAATAATTACTAGAAATATGGGTATTTCCATGGTTTATCACTCAATGCCAGTATATGTGTTACGGTCTTACCACTGCATACTTGCATAGTAGAAATATTCAAATCCACTTAACTGGATGAAGGTTACTCTTTGTCTCACAAAAATGTTTTGATGTTCAAGGAAGACTAAGAATACAAATTTAGACACCTACAAATTCATAGGACCATGAAGGCAGAAAAAACCCCCAAAAACCCAAAAGGAGCTAAGCCAACTGTCCACCCTCTATCGCTTCTAAAAAATGCAGATTGAAAGGACAAGAGGCAGCAATTGCAAACTACAGGAGAAATTCCAGCTGAATATATGGAAAAAAAAAAATTCCAGTGTTTAAGATCTGGAGTATTGCCAAGAAAAACCGTGTAAACACCATCCTTGCAGGTATTTATAATATACCAGGTAAATTTTCAACCATATACATTATGTGGTTATTTATTCACTGCTTTTAATCGCCCTCTACTGCCCTTTGGTCTACTGCCAGATAATTCAATAGAAAAAGTACTAGCAGTACTACTAAAAACGACTTTATTTTCTTGAAATAATTCCATGGAATTTAATGGTACAGATAGCTAATTTTCTAAATTACGGTAAAACCAAATGCTTGAAATGGAGAGCTTAGAAAATAAATTGTCAGAAAAGGTTTCCATTCACATAAAAATGAATTAAGAGGGATATAACTTCATATTCAAATACAGCATATTGTAATTAGTTTACTCTGTCTTTCTCAAGGGAAACAAGGTAAAGCACTAAAGTAGTATTTCAGATAGAATTCAATTCTTTATGATGAACATAGTTATTCAGTAGCTGACATGTAATGGCCAATATTTTTGCACAAGCCTAGCCTGCATGCCCGATGTTATTAAACAATGCTGTGTTGCTTATTAGCATTAACTTACTCATTCAGTGCATTGGAGTATTGATCTGCCTTTTTAGGAAATTGCAGTGGAGTCTTACTATGAATCATGTAGCATAAATGCATAACTCTGAGATTTCACTACATACGTTTCTTAACCCCAGTAGGCTTAGTGAGTAAAACAGTCTGATGGAATACTCACAGTAGACTTTCAGCTGTTTTTCAGTGCCCTGACCTACACATTGTCTAGGACTTCTGTATATACCAATGTCACAGGCTCCAGACATCCAAGAATAATACTAAATCTGTAGGAATATTACTCAATTAATAGTTGTAAAAATATTTTAGGAGAGTTTTTAAAAACAGTTTAGTTTGTCAATTCTTCCAATTCATCCACATTCTTCTATAGTTAAGAGGAACTTTATAAAGCTAGTCAGAATAGAAAATATATCAAAACAGCAGTTCTTCCAGAATATTGTAGTTTAAAACCAGATTGGTTTCTTAATTTGACTGACTGGTCTCTAGACTCTCTTGCATGATAGAGTATATCTAGACAGTTTATCTTATTTTGATGAATGGGATAACCTGTGGGAACAATTAGTTTTACAACACAGCTATAAAGAACGTGTTCTCTTACTTGATATTCAGAAAATATTCAAAGCACTGTGTCGAGAGTTGATGGAAAGTTAAGGCAGAAATGTTGTCAAGGCTTATGCAATGCTCAAATTGAATACTAAACAGTGAGGAAGAACTGGAAGAATCAGAAAATTTTTGCTCTATTTCCAAATATTTTTCATTACTCCCTTTAAACTTCCACTTTTAAGTTTTAGCGTTCCAGACATTCTTATATACTGCTACAAGGCCTTGAAAATGAAGGATGCTAGATAAATTTAAGGGATTTTAAAAATTTTAACAGTTTAGGTAAAATGTACATAGTTACTCTTCTATTTCAGTGGTAAAGGATGAATCTGACTACAACAGTGGGTCAGAAAATTCCCTAATTTTGAGAAATAATTGTTTAAAAACACATTTATTACTTAAGTAAAACTCATTAGTATTAGAGGAAAAATGGTTTCATATCCCATGTTCTGTCCTCAACCAAATACTATCTCAGCATTCCTGGATTTATTTACACTACACTCTAAATAATGGGGATTTTCCTTTAAGAATTATAGAAAATTCATATGTTAAAAAAAGTTTTTAAAACTTTTTAGCAATACTCTTAAAATAGTACACATACAAAAATTCAAACAGATTATAAATTGTGATTAAATCTAAGACTTACAAATTAAGTATTCTATCAGCGTATCTTTTTGGTATTAAGGATAATAGTGGAAATAATAAAGATAGTGTGATGAGATATTTATTGAAATTAAGAATTTTAATTATTCATAATAGTTTAATACTTGAATTAAATTAATTAATTGTATCTATCATACTTTGATGTGGGAATCTTTGTGCAGCTGATAAGTGATTAAATTAAAATTATATAGAAATAGAATTCTAATGTTTTAAATATCAAGTTCGCAGCCTATTTCTCCAGGTCCCCTAAAATAATTTGCTAATATTCATAACTTTGTGGATGCTGTAATTATAAAAAAAACCAAAACAACTGAACCTTATGACTTTGAACTTCTCTAAGTGAGGTTCCTAAAGATATCTTAGAGCCTTATTACTAAAATTTTAACTGTAAATTTGAGAAGGATGGACCTCATAACTTTGTTCTTTTCACCTTTTCATTCTTAGCCTGTTCTAGTATATCCGTCATTGCATTGAGAGGGTTCAGTGTTGGTTTTATGAAGAAAGATTTTTAGGATGTTATCAGTTCAGAGTACATTTCCTCTTGAAAAAAAAAAAGAGCCTGATTCTGACTTCAGAAAAGTAAGCTTGTTACAGCCAACTTCATTATGTTTGGGCCCCTCTAATTTCTAGTCTTTGTGTGTCACAGAATAGGTAGCAATATACCATGTAAAATTGCATTTGTCTTCACAGCAGTGCCAGAACCTGACTAATCTTGTCCCTTTAAAGATATGTTTTTAGGGATCCAATGCAATAACCACAGATATCAGATATCAAGAAATTTCTACCAAACCCAGTGAGTGCTGTAGCACTGCTAAATAAGAGGTGACTCATGTAACAAAACACAGAATTTAAAGGAAGAATTTACTATGTAAACTGCAACCTTAAATGACTCCCACAACTACCAAAAAATTTCAGAAATCTTTTTAATAGTTACTGGAGCTGATGAAATTCTTGATCTGTTGGTCACGGAATCACAGAATGGGTCAGATTGGAAGAGGCCACTGTGGGTGATCTGGGCCAACCTCCATGCTCAAGCAGGCTCCTCCTGGGGCACGCGGCACAGGAGCTCATCCAGGCACTTCGGGAACATGTTCCTCATTTGATCAATAGGTTCTCACCCTCTTCTGTAAATCATGCTCTTCCCGTGTGCCTGATCCGACATAAAGTTTCACCATCAGAAACACAGAGAGGAAAAGAGCAGGGATTATTCCTGGACCCAAGAGGGTCCTTTCTCTGCTTTTTCCCCCCCTCAGTTATGTTATTTTGGACTTATATATCTCTGACTCAAGAAAGCAAATACTTAGCTGTGCTTACAATGCAGAGGGAAATTCTCAACAGCATGTTGATATGAATTTTCTGATTGTAAGATGTTTAGCAGATCTAAGTAAGAATAAATCTCATGCATATTCTACAATTCTTGAAACAGAATTTTGATATATAGCTTAAGTAAAGATCAAGTGATATTTGTTACGTGTTAGATTTATTTTGCAGAAGTCAATCATAAATTTCTGTTTGGAGAAAAATTACTTTAAAATGTAAATGGAGTAAGTTTAGAAGAAAGTATCAGAACGCATTCCTCATTTAAAGTTTGAATGAGATTCTTGTTTAATTTCGTAAATGCACCATTCTTTATTAAACATGGTTAAATCCTGTTGCCATAGCAATCCATTCTCCACAGAATAAAACTCCTGTACTTGCCTGTTATATTCCTTTATTTAGAGCTAGTTTCCTCCATTCTGATGCATTTCGGTTTGTATAAACACTAAAAAGAAGAAGTATTTATTAAACAAATTCTCAGGTTACTGTTCTTGATGACATAATGACACAGCACAGCAAAGCTTGCCTTCATGTTTGGGAATGAAGGGATGGAAATATGTGACCTTGTTTTCTATTTGTTTTTTCCATGTAAATTAAAAATCAGTCTAAGAAATTAAGGATAAGAATTCAGGATTAAAATACCTGGAGGTAATGTGGATTGTAAAAAATCTCTATGCTTTAATATGAGATATGGAAAGATGTCTGGGCAAAGTTCTGAACTTCAACTGACTTTGGTCACCCCCAAATTACAGAAATGCTGCCTTTATATATTTTTAAAGAGGTAGTATAAAAGAAAGCAACTGGACTTGTTTTCATGAATCTGATATTGCAACCACCACAAGATCACAACAATCCTTATCTGAGTTTTCTATATGCAAGCCTACATATGCATATATCATGTCACCTTATTGTTTTCAGATAGAAATTCTATTTTTTTTTACTTTCTACATTTAAGGAAACCGAGCAGGATCATAGTTAAATGATTTATGTGTCTTGCAATAAAGCTGTGTATGTTAATGGGTTACTCTTATGGTGTAACTAACACTGAGTGCTGCATTATGAAATGTCTTCTAGTTGAGAAGGGCTTACTTGTCTCTGAGGAGTGGCATGGCTTTTGTGTAGGCAGGTTTTGTACTTGGTTGTTTCTTTGCTAAATATAGGACACAAACCATAGGCTAATTTATCCACCTGAAATTAATTTCTTTTAGCCTTACTAGCCGTACCATGGAAATTTTTTGTGTGCTATTGAAGATGTACTGCTTCCTCAACACCTGCTGGTCTAAATTACTTGGAGACACTGGGAGTGTACTTGCTTTCACAGGTATTTCTAGCAACTAATTGCCTGTGAAAATTCATTTGGTTATTTTCAACTTGAAATGACAGAAAGTGTTAGGAGAGCAGTAGGTGAGGTATATTCCCAGCTCACTCACCTCTAATTTTTAATTCTATTGATTGAGTTTTAGCATATAGACTGTATTGCTGCTCCACTGACTACTGTATCAATAATTAAATAATTCAGATTTTATTTCTATATGAAATTAATTCTATACTATGTGGTATGTAATACTTATGGAATGGTATTCCATTTTATAGCAGGAAAAATTATTCTAGTAAATTGGAAGGAATAGCATGTGCTATTCTAGACTTCCCTCATTATCAGTTTGTACAATCAAAATTGTAGTGTTGATTGTCAGAGTTCAATAGAACTGTTACTTTCCTGCCCTCCCCACCTCAAAGTCCTGTAGAACTCAAATATTTTGTAGCCATATGGTCTATGTCTTCAGATTTCACCCAGCAACTGTTCAAAAATTAGCTTGTCAGCCAAGGATCCAGAGCACTACTGCAAAGCCTCAAAATTGGACTAGTTTTGCCACTCATGATTCAAATTTTTCCCAATATGGCATTTAAAAGAAACATTTGATTTAGTAGAAGTCAGAGAATGTGAAATCACCAGTATCCCCTGTTGTGTGGCAACCACACTTGGTTCCATGATTTATAAATTTATGCTACAAGATGTTGCACATCTTTAGCATTTGTTTGTCCATGGATATACAGATATGGAAAACTGTCTATTTTCAGCAAGTATTCTTTCCCAATTTCATCACTGAATTAAACCAGGCATTTTGAAATGATAGCCTGGTTTAAATAATACAGCAAAGATTTATTTTTGTATCGTATACTTTCTGTCTGTATTTTCATTCCGAAGGTGTGTTTAGCTGAGTTTCATTGCAAGTTACCTATCTGCTATTCATAGTGCAATGCCTAAGTAGAATTTCGTTGTTGTACTGGATCAACATTTTGTAGGAAGAACTTTTGCCATAAAAATAGAGGCTTTCACTCTTTTAAAAGTAATCTGTAGGCAATTGTTATTACTTTGTCATCACTTTTTCACCCAGTAATTCTGGCTAAACTCTATAGTCTCTATTCATCTATTGAAGAAGACAAGCTAGTCATATCCACACTTTTAAATTCGTATAAAAGTTTTCTCCAAAATGAATTGTTCATTGTGGCTACATGTTTTCCTCATAGCAGAGTGTACAGTATGTGCTACATCCAGGTGTCTGGGTTAATGTTGAAACTGCCGGTTTCAGCAGCACTGCGCTGCAAATGCAGACACCCATTACAGCTCAGCTGCTTGTTTAGGTAAGGTCAGGGCACACCATCAATTTTCCCACTACTTTCTGTGGGAACCTACCCTGCATGAAAGGGACAGGAAACAGCTTTGGTACACTCCGGGCAGATTTCCTGGAATGGTTGGCAGGTTAAGTCTATTGGTCTTTTCTGACCTAGGTTCTTATAGAATCCCTTGTTATTCTTCACATCCCTTTCCAGGTCCCATTATATCTTTGCCTTATCTTTCCTAATCCTATCCCTACACATCCAAACCATATCCCAGTACTCTTCCCAGGAAACATGTCCCTGCTTCCACTGGCTGTGCACTCCTTTTTTATTCCTCAGTTTGAGGAACAGGTCCATGCTCATCCAGAATCTATGTATTCAGAGAGGAAAAATGGTGAAGAAAGCAGAGCAATGAAAAAGACATGGTGTCATTGTCCTGTTTGCTCTGGATTCCAAATGGATTACAGGTCAGTCAAGGTCAACAATTTAATTCTCAAGAACAAAGATTTTGTGATGGTTCTGACTGAAGTCTCAAGACCATAACATCCAGTTCATTAATAAGCATTCCCACTTAGATACTTCCCTCCCTTTTCCCTTTCTTAGATAAGTTTGTGAATTTTGCTTGAAATATTTTCTGTGTCTTTCCCTTTGTGTTGCAAAATATACATATAATTAACAATATCTCCAATTTTATACTTTTCTAGCTTTTCTTTTTACCTTATCTAGCTCTTTATGTACATTGCCTGAAAATGGATTTTTGGAAGCTTTTCAGCACTCAAAGGTCTCATATTATCTGTCAGTTAATGTCTCTGATTTCTCTATTGATCTTCTATCTTTTTTGTCTGCCTTTCATTTTTAAACTATCTCAAAGAATATCTATCCCTTTCTTTTTCTGGTTACACAACAATGAGAAAATTGTTCTCCAAAATAAGCACAATTGATGCCATTTTTTGCTTGTAATTGCTTATTTGATCTGTCAGTCATCCCACCAATTTCAAACACAGAAATAAAAGTTGGACTAGAGAAAAATAGAATGAGGGTGAGTGCTCTTTAACCTTCTACACAAGAATATAAATACAAAGAGATTTTCGACTGTGACTTCTGTCATATCTTTGAATAATGCACTTTAAACACAGTGGTTTTATGCATGATTTAGGAACTGAACAAAATAAAAGGCAGATTTAGTATATTAAAATGTTTAAAAGGCAAAAATATCATCTTATGCAAAGAAAGAGCAAGTCTATAAGGAAAAAGTTACAGATGTTTCAAAGGAGGGAAATATGTAAAAGCAAAATAGAAATTTGTGGTGTCTCAAATTAAGCAAATATCATATTACAAACATTTTCTTGGTCATTTTCCTGGACAAATTCCATGTTTTGCACTTAATTAAGTGAGGTATAATTTTCATATGGCTTTCCATCTTCTGTAGATGATAAGATGAATGGGATTGCAATAACAATAACAGAAACAGCTGTGTTAGAGCTCCAACTCTGAAGGAAAAACAACTGTACATCAAAAAACAGTGAGTCCGAAGACAATTGGCTCCACATGTTTGAGCATGTACAGAAAAAACCCTTCCAATTCAGGTGTGTCTGCACTCCAACAAGTGTCAGTCAAAGAAGATGGGTAATATTAAAAGAGATAGAGGACAAAGGAAATAATTATATTTAAAATATCTGGAGCAATCATTATGACATGCACACCATGACACAATATAACACTTATCATTCTTGTTCACAATTTTCTTCCCTGTCATTTTGCAACCCCGTGTCATACCTGTAGATTCCTTGGGGGCAAATCCTCTGTCTTAATTTATTTTGCAAACTGCCAGCAGTCTTGGGGTGCTGTATAATAATGTGCTGGATCTCATTAGCTTGCAGATGTATTTTGATAGAAGTAACAGCATGTGACTAGTTTGCTAATAAGGTTAGTCAAAATCAGGCTTTTTTACCCATTATTTCCTGTTACCTTCTCCTCTCTCTTCATAAACCTGTGTGCACACAGACTTTCATGCAAATACTTCTTTGTATTTCAGTCCAGGGTATAACTGGACAGTATTTCTTTCTTTTTTTTTATTCCAGCATGGCTTATGCTTAAAAAGAAAGCTGTTTATGCTTAACTCAGGCAAAACTTATGATGAAATCAGAGCAGCTACAGCCTAAAAGTCCATGAATGTCTGCTGTTTCTAAAGTATCAGGTCTCAGCTGACGGCTCAGTGGGAATTTACCTTGTGTGGTACAGGCTTTCTTCATCTCTCATTAGCTTCAGTGAGAGTTGAAAGGTGCTCAGCAGATGATGGCAGGTAGCAGTAGAATTTAAATGCCCAAATCACTGAGTATCTGAATATTAAGACTGAGTGTTAAGACTGAATACTTAGACAGGTAGGTGTCATACCTGCCTAACAGCGGGATGTCCTCAAAATGGGCAGTTGTGGTTTATCTTCCCTCTCCCCTCAATTTAGCAATCTCATGGAAACCAAGTGTTTTGGGGGCCTTTGTAGTAGTTTTTTATTGTGTTGAAATTAGGGAGTAACTCCATATGTGATCACAAATTGAAAAGACTGAATCTGAATATTAAATGAAGGACGCAAAAAGTGGAAACTAGTCAATAGCATCCTGTTATTTGGTGTTTTTCAATAGATTTTGAAGCTGCACCCAGTGATAGAAGAGATCTCACAAAGTTCTGATTATTTATTTATTGAACAGCATATGGAAGGGCTCCTTTAGTTAGAAATTATCAGCATGATAATATTCTGGCAATTTTGTCAAATCACTGTTTGACATTAGATTGGTTCATATATCTGGAAATTTACTTTGCTGGTATTTCCCTGCAGATTCTGGGTGATTCTGGATTTTCAAAAATTTGAAATAAATAAGCCACAGCCTTGAGCCTTTTCATGATCAATTTACTCTCATCTACAAATGGCACATTTTCTTAGGAGCATTGGCCTTTAAAAAGTAAATTTAATTCTTTGTATGACAAGAGAGTTAGTGCACTTGCTTCCTTTATATTCAGATATACCCCATGTCCTGGGTTGCAGTGTATTCTACTACCATCTTCAGGAGCTGTTAAAACTAGGTGGGGCTGTGTCCCCTGCGTTCTCTCTCTGGACTATCTTCTGTGAATAGGCCAGCTGTCGGAACCGGGTGGGGCAGCGTTCCTTCTCTCTCCCATGACCCATCCTCCCTCTAGGGAGGATATCTCCTGTTAATGGGCCATCTAGTCTCACCACATTGACTGATAAAATTACATCCTCCCATTGTGAGATGCTCTGCCCAGAGGGAGGAACCCAGCATCCCATCCTGGATATAAGCTAAGACTTCGAACACCAGAAGCAGCCCTTACCTACTGGATTCCCAGAGGACAAGAGCTACCACTGGACCTTCAGGTGAAGACCAGACCTTTTCTACAGGATCACTGCTTCAACAGGACCATCTTCAGCAGAACTCTGGAGGACTGCAGCCACTATTTTATTGGACTGCTACTACCAACACCCTGACTGACAGGGTGTCAGGTTGTATCCTGACTCTGTCAGTGGTTTCTTTTTTTGTACTATTGCATTTATTTTAAGTTTTTCCTATTAAATTGTACTTCTGACTTGGAGTTTCTCACTGGTTTTGCTTTCAAACCAGCACACCCCAATACTAGTAGAATATGTTCTACTACAATAAATGGAGAATATACTGTTTGGTGACCTAATTAATACAAATTAAATTGCATTCTGCAGTACCCCAACTCTTTTGTATGACTGTATTATCTGTGTCTTCCACTTTGAAGACAGTTATACAGGTAAATTAAATCCAAAATCAGAAGGAATAATTATTATTGATACGCATTGGACTCAGTGACTCTTAAAGGGCTTTCAAGTCTGGATTCATTAGCAGATTTAATTTAGACATGCAAAAGTTTTTTGTCACTCTGTTAGTCACCAAAATTCCCTTGGTAACTATTAGAGCAAAAGACGAGCTGCCAGAAGGTTCAGTGCTTCCATCTTAAATACCCTAACTGGAATCATAGGTAACAAGCTCAGTCAACCTGTTTCAAGATGACTAAATTTAGGTGAAAGAAATGCCCTTCCTTTGTTAACCTATATTTGTTTAAAATAAGAAAAAAGTCTTGACAGTTGACTTCAATGGAACAAGAACTGCCCAATGAGCTAGATCACTGAGCTGGGTTTTTAAATTTGTTTTAATTAGATATTAAGTGATTCTCGCTATCTGACTGTAGAACTCTGTAGTTAGTAGAAGTTTGTCATTAGGAACTTCATCAAAGGCTTTCTAAAAATATAAATCAGTAATGTCATCTGCTGTTAAAATTTGTAAGTTCCACTATAATATCCACAAAGCTGGTTGAGGAGAATTTTCCCTATGCTGTACTATGCTAGTTATCCCTTATTAAATTATTGCTATCCCTTAGAGGCATGCTCTGAAATACCTCCTACCTACTTATTTTTTCAGTGCTATTTCTCACTGCTAATTACCTGGAAAGATGTAGGTGACATCTGACCCAAATTTTTAAGAGTAAAAATAGTGTTTTCCAATCTTTAAAAAAAAAGGGTGTGCTTTTCTTCTGATTAACATGAGATTTTATGTTCTATATGATGAGACAGCCTCAAAACATATATGAACTATAGATCGTATCTTCTCAGACTCTTCATGCTTCAAAACGGAAGGCAAAGGAAAAGAAAAGAAAGAGCAAAGAATGAATTTTGAAAGTCAACTGCTTGCCATTTTGCCTACAGTTTATCCAGAGTTTGAAACAGCCCCCACAACTTGGAATAGTTAACAAGGCAGTTTGCATGGTTGTGAATTGCTGAAGTGTAGTGTAATCTGCTTTGTACTCCTCAGACCAAGTTCACCCAGCGGTGTTCCTCACATGCCCAACCAGTAAACAGGTAACGGTAAGTCCAGTACTCCGACAGAAACATCCTCCTTCTCCAGTTATTTCTGTAAGCACAATTGCTTTTCTGTTTGCAAAGAGGTTAGAGAGTGTGATGAAACTTGGCTCCAAAAATACATGGCACAAATAGACTTTTGCCTCATGAATGAAAGCCTCTATATCGAGAGCCTCAATGCAAACACTTTGTTGAAAGATGAGGAGTTCATGGTTCTCCATCCCTCTGTCAAGGGAAATCATAGAACTTTTGGTTTGAAGGGGACCTTAAAGATCACCTAATTCCAATGCCCCTGCCATGGGCAGGGACAGCTTCCACTAGTCCAGGGTGCTCAAAGCCCCATCCAACCCGGCCTGGAACACTTCCAGAGGCGGGGCACCCACAGCTTCTCTGGGCAGCCTGTGCCAGTGCCTTACCACCCTCACAGTAAAACATTTCTGCCTTAGCTATAACTTTAATCTCCCTCTCTCAGTTTAAAGCCATTTCCCCTTGCCCTATCACTACATGCTACAGTTTATCTCCAGCTCTTTTGTAGGTCTCCTTAAGGTACTGGAAGGTGCTCCAAGGTCTCCCTGTAGCCTTCTCTTTCCCAGGCTGAACAGACCCAGCTCTCTCAGGCTGTTTTCACAGTGCAGGGCTCCAGCCCTCTGATCATCTTTGTGGCCTCCTCTGGGCTCACTGGGAAGAATACTGGCAGTATGAAAATGACAATTTTCTAATTCAGTAACTTCTTATTTCTAGTTGTTTGCCTTCAGAGTTCTGCAGACAATTCACGAAGTGCTCTAGGCAATGTTGATCAAGAAAGTTGTGTAGAAAAAAAATTAACTAGTTTACATCTTGCAAGTCTTAAATGGCTTGGTGTAGAGTGCCGGGGAACAGTGGTTTGTTGTTTTAGAAAATATGCTTCTTTCCAGTGAAAAGAAATCAGTGGTGAATAAGTACTCTTCAAAGATCTGCTGTGTGATCAAGGACAAGAGATTGAAATGAGAACTTTACGAGTGTATAATGTTGCTCTGTGCCGTTATTAATGACAGTCTTTGAAAAACAGTCTTTAAGTAATACTTCATGTTTGTAAAAAATTTTTAAAATATTGTGTCACTGCTTTAAAATTATAAAATTTATAAACCAATGCAATATCAACTCTGGTAATAAAACTGTTTTATTCTCAATATTTTAAAAATATTACTTTTTATAAAGTATTTTCAATTTATTCACTAATTTGAGAATAGATTACTTCATTTTATATTTTTAATTTCCTACAATTTTAGTGTTTATCCTTGTTCTGGATGTTTTAGTCTATAGTTGGCAAAAACACTCAGGAAAATACAACATCTTATCATAAAAGGGGACTTTCTATTTTCATGAAGAGGATGAAACTACTTTCTCTTATCTTCACTGGAGAGATTTACAGAGAATATTCCTAAAGAAATTGTATTTGTATATTCTGGTTTGAACAGAAGTTACCTCAGCAACATTCTATTTTCCTTTCACTATCACTCAGCTTAAATCACTTATGGAGGGTTTTATAGATGGCATTAGGGGAGCTTGGAGGTCAATCATCATCACTAAAAAAGACTTTAAAACTCTGACAGGTTATTTTGCCAACACCTGCATTGCTCTGCATCCCTTGTGAGTTGTGGGGTGGCCAGGAGACAGGGATCCTGCAATGGGAAGAAGTTAAGCTACACCCAACAGAGAGGCCCAGTGCTTACATATCCTTGTTAGTGTCATCAGTCTTATCAGTGTTGTGTTGGCATTCCGAAATTGTGGTCACCCAAAGGTAGCTTGAATTGAATAATGAGGTAATAGAAACTAACCCAAAATCAGAAAGGACAAACACGTTCAATGTTTTGAGCTGAGCCATCTGGTCTCAGAGCTGTAACTGATTTATTAGAAAACTGGATTTGCCTGGGTAGGACCAAAGACTGGTTTCAGGGCGTGTAAACACCGTATTGTTTAATTTATGACATGGCAACTTATTAGTTTCTGGCAGATTTAGTAAGGTCTCTAAGTAAATAAATAAATACCTCTGATTAGTCAAGGAATTGAAAAAAGAAAGAAAAACATCACAGACTACACTGAGTTTTCCTTTATTCATTTCCAGGAACCATTTAGTTCAGCACAGGAGAGAAATGACTTTTCTGAGAAGAATTAAAATAGTCTAGATGACAAAATCAGGATGTAAGCCTCAAACAATAAAGAGAGGTCACTTGGGGAAATGCCTAAGGTAGCCATTTTTTTCCAGTTCAGTGAGAGTTTCCTTGATGCACATTTTTTTGGGGTTTACTGTTGAAAAAAAATCAGTATAATATTTATTTGCACAGTCATGTTTAGTGATAGCAATACTTATGAGCGAAGTTACCTTACTGTTATTTTAATAGGCATTGTAAGAATTATATGAGTTGATATGTCCTAAACAAATGTATATCCCCTTCTGAGAGAAAATCCAAATGATACAAGCTAAATATATTAACACAACATTTTACAAAAAGATAACTCGTGCTGTATTATTTATTTCTATGAGTTACAAACGACCTCATAACTCATGAGTGATTGAGCAAAACAGAACTGGAAGTGACTTAGGAAAAATTGTCAGTAGAAATAAATAGCATCTACAGAGCCGGTCTGCTCTACAAGTTCTCTTCATGGAACACCAATTTTCATTGATGGACTCTAATATTTTATATTAAGTCCCTGAAGCATCATTAGTGCCTTGGTTGAAGGGTGGTATTGACAGAGATTTCAAAGTAAGTAATAAGCAGGCATGCAAAGGTAAGCAAAGGATTGTGTTGCACTTTTTTACCCTTTCTCCTGAAACTATTACTACTAACACAGGCAAAGATAGACAAGTAGGAGGAGAAAACAAATTATTCATAATTTTTGGTAAATGCCTTATCAAACAGCACAGAGATCCTGTTTCCCAGAATTTTCAGATGGGCCTCTATCAAATGCAGAGGAAATGGTGGAGCCAGAGGAGAAGTTGGTAATGAGTTTAGAAGAGTTTTTTCAACCTCTTGGCTATAGAATTTGCAAGGAAAGATAACAAAATTCCAGGTTCATGGTAGAGAGCTAAATTGACTTTGTGTAATCTCCTACTCCTACAGTGTTTTATTAATACCAAAGAGTTTCCAAACCAGGAATTCATTCTGTCTTTACACAAGGTAAATGAAGATAGCTCACTTGAAATATGGATTATCTTCTAAAGGAACTTATTTTTGTGTCTTGATTATATAGAAACTGTAGACAATTGTACTTCAGAATCTCAAGATATGCAACGGAAGTGCAGCTCAAACTGGACTTCAGTACAATGCTCTGTGACAATAGCTACTGCAAACTACGCACAAGGGGTGAGTGAACGTGGATAGAGAGGTTAACTTTACTTTGACCAGTGCAAGAATTGGGGTTATGGATTGCTAAAAACAGAAGGGTTATGAAAAGGGGAAAATTTATTGAAGCTGGAGAAACTTTTAGAGAGGCCTGACAAAAATGAACTTGTTTTGTATGGCTTCCCAAAGAAGAAGTGACTTAATTATGATCTAGAAGTACCAAAAAAAAAAAAAAAGCTAAATGTTAAAAGACTATTTAAGCTAGCAGAAAAAAAAAAAATACTCCTGGCTGGAAGCTGAAACCAAACAAATTCAAATGAGAACTAAGGCACAATTTCCCTGCAGCAATAGTATTTAACCTTCAGAGCAAAAAGCCAAGGGCAACGTGACTCTCCATCTCTCTGCCTTCAAATCAAGAGTAGATGTTTTTCTGTAAGACGTTTAAACATAAACCACTAAGCTGAGTAGAACTGAAAATGAAATCTTATGACCTATGCCATACAGGGTCAGAATAGATGATCTAATGGATCCTTCCTGTCTTGAACTATATGAAAAAGTTAATGGAGCTGAACCATTTTACAGAGATGAAGAATCTCTCTTTCATGTCCATTACTCAGCACATTTTTTGCTATTTTTTTCAACTGGTCTGTGTAAGTAGATTGTAGAAATGGTTTTCCTTTGAAGATTTTATTCCATGTGTTACCGTACTGAAACACAGACCGCTATCAACTCCTCATATTGAATTAATTTTTCAATAATATTTCAATTTTCTGAAAGTATTAATGCCATCCTCATCACTATCTAATGCCAAACAAATATGCTCAGCAGTAGGGTCTTTGCTCTCAACATGTTTTTGTGTCTCTAATTAATTCAGATCTAATCATTCACTACATCTTCATTCCCATATTTCTCCTCCTCTGTGTCTCTGAGGTTTTTGGTAATTAGACGGTTGGAATTATGAATTCATATAGTCTTATGGGGTTTTTTCCCTTCTTTTTCTTGCCTCATCTTTAAGCAGAATTTTATTCTCACCTCTCTTCTTGCCCTGGAGGTCTCTACAATATCCCTAGTGCTGTCTTATTCTTTTTCCTATCTAGTAGCTTAATCCCAGACTGATTCATTATATTTCTCCGAGGCTCACTATAGCAATTTTTCAGACCTGATTTTTCTCCTGATATATACAGCTCTACTTTCCCCTCAGTCTCTTTCATGTTTTCGTCTTCCAGAAAGTCTGGAAGCCCTGTGTTTAGAATTAATATTCTTTCTTGGGAATAAATCATGTTTCTCATGTAAGTACTACACTGCCATGCATTTGATTACCAGATGTTCACATTTTGAATATCATATTTCTGTAATGGCATCTCCAGAAACAGTATCCTGGTTACCCACTGGATGTAGAGGCACCCCGTGAATATTTTATAGCTCTGCTCATGGAAGACTATACTAAAATGTCTTTTATAGATTAGTTACATGGTGAGTCTGTTGTCCCATTGTTAAGGAACTCCTTTTCAAGTATTATTGTTGGTTCTATTAGTTCTAAGCTTCAAGTCTCAATGCTAGAGCATATGTAATTATGCGTGCTTTTGCTTTTTGAGATAGTATGCCTAAAAAAGGGGGACTTGTCACTGTTCTGGTCAGGATCCAAACTTTATGAAGTACAGTGGGATTTCTAGTTATGAGTAGATAAATTTTCCATAAGTGACTGAACTTGTGAGTCCTTTTATTTCAGTATCGTAACTTTAATAGCAGGCAGTGTTAGATGTTGGATTGGAGAGTGAAACAGTTGTTCAAAAGAGAATTTTTTAAAAAAATGTCCAGCATCACCTACTTTTTGACATGAAGCATATCTACTATTTGCAAATTAAAATTTCTCTTTTTGATTTTTGGGTCATTCTCTAACTTCTCCTTATGCCTTTTAGAAAAGGATATTCCATTAATTGGATTAATCTTTGAAGTTTATGTAGAAGATATGAACTGACATGCATAGCCCAAACCCAAGTATATTAAAAGTTTTTCCTGTATCCAACAGTTAAGCAGGTATACCTCTCTCCCAGTATCTAATTATTCTATACAACATGAGGAATTTTTGATGATTTTTTACTGATTTTTCTTACTGAAAAACTCAATTATTTAAAATTGTAGTAGATTTCATTTACTTATTCTCTTCTCTACAGCTGAATAATTTCAAAGCCTTGGTTCTCTGAGGTTTTAGGTTATGTATACTTCTAACATTTCTATCAATTGGCAAACATTTCTAAATGCATATTGGGGATGAAAAATTTAGTAGCTAAGATTTTCAAATAGTAAAACCTTTAACAGCATTGTACCTTGGCTCTGGAGCAGAATTTGGACCAGCAGACTGAGAGAAATAACATTTCTAAGAAATTATTTATTCTGATTCTTCTTTTAGAATGTTTGAATTTGAAGGAAATTTTAGCTTGTAAACTGACTGTCAAGTAGAAAGTAAACTGCAGATAAACTTTAGATGCGAGCTGGAGCCGTTGTGGTTTCCTTTTAATGGCTAGCACGTCATTAGTATCTTGCTTGTTATCAGTTACAGTCCTAACATTTGAACCTGGGCAGGGAGGAAGACATCATTTTCCTGCCTCTAATATTGAAACTGCTTTCACTTTGCAGAATTTTAGATAGTGGGGTGCTTTTCATTTTTACTAAAATATCTACTGGTTTCAACATTTTAATCAAAATAAGTTCATACGCTACAATGTTGGGGGAAATAGGTCTTGATGGAAATGTTTTTGTGGAAATAGAAATAAATGTTGACTTAAAAATTACAATATTAAGGAAAACTGTATACCTAACAGAAAATACTGGAAACATGGGCAGTTTTAATTAATTGGGCTGGTGAGAGGGGTGGGGGTGGCGAGGGGGTAGTATTAAAGCGTAGACCCTGAAAAGTCTTACAGTATTAGAGATAGAAAAAAATTTACAAGTTTGAAACATTCAAGTTCACCTATACAAACATGCTTGTTGGATGATGCAATCTTAGTTTATCTTCTTTCTCAGTCTTTTTGATACAGCTGTAAACCTGAGAGGCTCAAGCATGCATGATACTCCAGTTGTTAGAGAAACACCGTTTTCTTGGAAAACAGTGGTGGAAATGTGCTAATTCCATTGCTAAGAAATAACACCAAAACCTGAAATTGTATTAAAAGAAGCTTATTCTCCAGTCATCTGTGTATGTAATTGTAAATATATAGCAATAGTGAAATTATGCAGTGAAATATATGCTTAAAAGGAAACCCTATTGAACATTTACTAATAATTCTTAGCATTTGCTTTACTTTCTTAGTTATATTGGCTATCAAGCTGATATTTTTATAGAAATGCATGTCACGACCATGGGTTCTTACTCCTTTTTGGTAACATTTTTCTTACAGCTATCCCTTGGGTTTTTTTCCCAGGTGCACTACTTTACATTTATCTATAGGAAATTTCTTCCACTGTGAGAGTTTGCAGTCCAATCATTCTTCCACAAATCAGGGCAGTTCATGACAGCGAAGGCTATTTGAAGCATGTGCTAGAAAAGTTTGCTTAGGAGTACAATTTTCTGGAAGAGTAGTAGAGTTCAGAGGAAGCTACTTTCTGCAGCAAGTTTTCCATCTCTGACAATGGGCAGTCATACAGTTTTTATATTTACTTTGAAGCGGTAACACTTGAAATGGAGTAAGTACCACAGGAATGCAGAAGCAGAGCCTGAGATTCTGCTCCTTTTTTCCCCTTTTTTTATTTAAAAATATGTACATGAAAAGTACTATTTTCAGCATTTCCTTTTAATTTATAGCAATTCTTCACCAGGATAATAAATACCAAATTATTTACTTCAGAGGATTGAGAGGATTACTTAGTTAATGTTTAAAAAGCGCTTTGAAGATAAAAAGCACTATTGAGCTGCTTAAGACTTACTGAATAGTTAATTATCTAAAGGTCCCATTCTCCCCCCTACAGGTTATTTCTACATAGGGGAGAGTAAACTCTGAGCTTCATAACATGACTTTCAAAGCCAGGCTTTTTAAATCTTATTGGTTTCAAAATTTGCTTTTATTTCAGTGGCTTGAATCTGATTCCTTTGAAGTCAATGGCAAAAGTCCAACACTGAAAAAAAAGTCCACTAGAGCATAATGTAGCTGTTCAGAATAAAGAAGATGAAACAATGGTTAGAGCCCCATCCATATTACTTTCATTTTTCTTAGTGTATATATATATATGTGTGTGTGTGTGTTTGTATAGATTCATACATACACTCCCATGTGCACACGTAGGTGTATCGACACACAGTGGATTGTGGACAAGTGAGATAAATTTTTAAGTTCAGGACTTTAAGCATGTCAGACTAATTTCTTCATGAAGACAAGTTTTTAGAGGGACAAGCCGTCCTTGCTGTGAACTTCCATGGGTAAAATGGATCTCATTGCAAGACTTTAACACAACAGATGTATTTGTTTATAACAGGGGTTATAAATATTAAGAAGTCTCCACCAGGCGCCTGTTCTCCTGGTCCCTCACAGCTTACACAGATACCTCATACCAAGAAATGGAGAAGGAAAGAGTTTTTGAACTCAATACTTGGAGTCAGCCCTTGTCCATGACAGACTCATTGAAGGTAATTACTAGTCGTATTCAGTCTTAGCCATTAAAACTGCTTAATTCCTTCAGTCTTAGCTGTTAAAACTCCCATAATAATCAGCATAAGGTAAATGTTACTCTCTGCTGAGGACAGGACTCTCCCTTTGAACTAGGTAGTCTGGAAAAAACTGTTGCACACATATCAGATCTTTAGAAGACATGAGTCCCCCAAACACTAATACATATATTTAATTTTGCAGATATTAAATACCTCTTGATTCTGATATGACTGATTAGGACTTAGATGTTAAGTATTCTTAATACTTGCATAATTATGGCTTAAACTTATCAATAGAGATAAGTTTTGAGAAAACTTATTTGAGAAAAAGTCGTGAGAGTTATATATTTAACTGAAGTTCATAACTGATTCTTCCCTAAGACAAAGAACAGTATGTCAACCTGAACTCATTTAAATTTGACCTTTTAATGTGCTACAGCAGCATACTATCTTATGATTTTAGCTGTGTTGGCTCTTAAATCAGGGTCTAGATGTAAAAGGTCGTACTGAATTCTTGAGTTGAATTTTTAACTAGGACAACCCTTAAGTTTTTTGTGATTAATATCAAGAACATGTCGGGATTATTAGAGGAAAGAGAAAAAGAGTGAGAAGAGATTTGATTAACAAATTGCTTTCTCTATACCCTATTCTCTTTGCAAGTACACACTAATCAAATTACATGAAGCACAGCTAAAGAAATTACGGTTAAAGCACAATGCTATGAAATAAAAAATGAATTGATCTTTATAGTAAGGATGTAAATCTTCAGTTAAAAAAAAATGTTTGGCCCACGTGTGTCAGACATTTCCAAAGGGCAGAGGTAATTATAAGTTTATGGCTTTATGCTTCTAAAATATTCCTCTCCCACAGGATCTTATGAAATATGTGTATGTTTACAGGAAATTGTGGAAATAGTGAGTCATCTTTTCAATAATTAACACAGGATAATTTCTTGAAAAACAAGATCAGCAGGGTTTTTTGTCCTGATTACAAAGAATTTTGTTAGCTACTTTTGGGTATGGTCAAAAGAAGGAGAATTTTCAAAGTAGTATCTAAGTGACATTTGCTCTTTGGCAATACACTTTTACCACTATTTGCTCCAGTTCTCTAAACCCTAACCTTGTATCCGTTACTAGGATCTTTAAAAACTTCATTTTCTGACTGATATTGGGAGCACAAGATGCTCCCAATATGGGGAAATGGTTCAGGTTTCTCCAGTTCAGTAGGCTATGGAGTTTTTCATAAATACGATTGGAGAGATTGAAGGCAAGTGTTGGTCAATGGCTTCTAAAAAGTGATGGAAACCTGAATTGCCTGTTCTGTCCTCAAACACTGCAAAAAGGAATGGAATGATGTCACACTAAACATTATGACTTTGCTAAGTTCAATGTAAGTAGAGAGAGCAACAAATAGGCTATGTTTAGAAAAATTTCACACATACATGCACTACTAACCGACCCTAATTACCAGCCCAGTGAGTCAGACCAGTGAAGCCCAGGGGAATGTGACACTCCCTCTGACCAGTCTCTGTGTCAAGCCCTTGGGCAGAGGCTCAGCACCAATTCATAAGCAGTTCCACCTCAGGTACTCTTCTTCTTCACTTGTTGGGATGTCCACATAACATTCTCTCCAACCCCAGCCTCTAGTACCAAGTGCCTTTCTAAGCCAATATTGATGCAACCAGATCACAGCACTCCCTTCCAGCAGCTTCAGGTACCATTCCCTGTCAGTTTTGATCCATGGTCCACACCAAGGCTCAGATCTTTGAGTGCCAGATGTGGCTCACTATGCTCAGGCAGTGTCTTCTTGTTTGCAGTGTCATTTGCGGTGTCCTCCTGGCCATGGCTCATTGTAATGAGTCACTCAGTCCTTGGTTAAGGCAAAGCCATGATGTTGCCATGTGAAATGAAGGACACTGTCTATAGTCCTCCACTCAAGGTAAGCATTTATTCCTGTTAGATGGCAGTTTGTGAAACTCTGGGATGGTTTTCTACTTCACGTTTCTGCACACAAAATGCTGGAGGCTGCCTGCAGATGGTCTAGTTCATGATGTAAATTACAAGACCTATTTGGGTTCCTCCAGTTCACATCTGAAACCACAGCTTCAGGGGGAACAGGAATAACGTATAAGCAATATAGAGACGATGTAATTTTTCCTTGCCTGCATCTCCTGTTGCAGGAACTGCAAGAAGAAAGGGCATAGAGTCACCACAACACATAAAATGTAGCTCCAGGATATTATTATAATGATGTAGAAATATAATGAACTCTTTCAAGTATTTCTTATAGACAGCCCTGTAGAACCTAATGTTATTTTCATAATGAAGAAAATTCAGGAGCTTTATTGCTAAAAAATAGAGCAAGTTCTTGCAAATGCTCAAACAAAACATGATGTCCAGCATAATGAGTATGCTAAATGAATAGCCACAGGACACAGAAATTGTTCTGCAAGACTTTTCCATTAATCTTTTAAGAGAATGAGAATCTGCTACAACGTTGGAATTTTGTTTTGGTACTTTCTAATTTAAAGCTTATTGTAGTCTTCATTTCATTCAGAGCCTGCAAATAGTAGCTAATGAAATTTGACCTCACAGACAGAGAGTAAAATAAATAATATCAGTACTCATCAATTAAAAAAGCAAAACCTATCAGCACACATTTTAAATGTGTATAAAGAATACATTTCTGACCTGCAGAAGTATTTTAAATTCATGCATTGACCTGTATGACCTTTCTATCAATATACCCCACATGAATAATGCAGCCACCCCAAACTCATGCCATTAAAAATTGTAATAGTTGTCTGAGATGCACAAGCAATGTTACACCAGGGGTCTATTTGGCCCAGAGTATTCCATTAAAACAAAGTGAGTTTCAAGTGTATATGCTAAAATGAAACATCAGCTATAACGAAAAAGGAAGCAGAACAGAGTGGGCTTTAGTTATTAGTGTGCATTTTCCTTTTGAGAAAATTTTGCCACACTTGTACAATACCTAATGCCATTCCATATTTGAAGTACAATCAATCCACATTTTATTTTGCTTTTAAAATTTTCCTATGAAGGGTATAAGGCAATCAATGTGCTGTGCTCTAGAGAGATGTTGGTATTATTTGAGTTGCTATTGCTATTTAATATTTAGTTTTCAATAAAGCCTTGCTTATAGTACATTGTACTAGCTGCCATACAAGTACTGAGGAAAATGTGGCCCCCAATCTAAAGTTCAGCATTTCTGTTTGAGTTATGAAGCTTTGGTAAGCTTAGAAAAAGACAGGTAAAACACAATAGAGTGGACTAGTTATTATTTGTTACTCATATGTTATCCCGAATATTCAGAGACTGACATCAGTCCACCGTCTGCACATTCTTGTATGAGTTCATATAGCAGGGTACTAAACCTTAGGATACCTAAGAAATCATCCTGTTGGAATTAATGGGAATTTTAAAAGTGTCTTTAAAGACCTTTGACACTGCACGGTTGAGTACTGGGCGTTACATAGCTTTGAAAGATTGTCTTCCTAACACTGAAGAGTTCAGCCCTTCCCTTTAGCACTGAGGAATTCAGGCATGGTGAGAAGAAAACTAAAAAACTGCTTGTTGGTGTATGTCTTCTACAGAGCAGTGAATCTACCTCCATTAGACATCCTCGATGTGACAAGTGTATTCCAAAGACTATCAGAGGTAAAGCAACAGTGGATCAATGACAGGAAAAGATCTTTTAAGACTTTGACAATCCTGAATATATTCTAGCTTAACCAAAGAATGCAGGTGAAAATTCTTTTAGTGCATTTTTGTAATTTTAGTGGGGCTACTCGTGAGGAAAGTGGTTTTCCCTGACACCAGATGCGCATGAAAAAGTTAATGTTCCTGTGAAAGCACAGAGAGGCAGACCTATTCCCAAAAGACAGTACAGGTAGCCTTTGGATTCCTACATCTATAAAGCCACCGTGGATACTATGTACATTGACATATCTGAATCTCAAATATTATCAATAAATTTATTCCGGAAAATGAGTACCTGCATTTAAGCACTGCTCCCCACTGTAAGGTGTTTATTAATAGTAGGAGGCAGCCAATGTTTCACAGCTTGCCAGTTTTAAGGATATTTATGTTAGAGTCAATGTCACTGTACACATCCTGTGATCACAGTTTTATGTTAAGACTAAATTTTTAGTCCACTCATTTGGCATTGACTAAAACAAATTTATTTTTTCATTTTCTTGCTTCATTCTTCAAACTGGAACATAATAAACAATTTCTTAATATTCTGAGAGAAAAAGGGCAGATTTTATATAACAAAACAGTGCAAATGTTTAATATTTCAGATTAGTATGGTAAACATCAGATTTCAGCCTACAGCGAATTTTGTAACAAAGTGGTAAACAAAGATTTGGAAGAGAAATACTGAGAGGTCTCTTACTAATGTTTTAATACTGTTGAATTTGAAAAGTTTATGAAAATTTCCATCATGTATAATTACTGTATTTACAAGAGCATTTCCCAGCACAGAAAAGGGCTAAACTTAGTAACAGCCAGCCTGCCATCTTGCCTCATTTTTCAGCATTCCTGCTTTTCTTGGAGGTCATTTTTAATGACTATGTACAAGCATCTGAAAAATCAGGTGCATAAATTAACTACCAACTAAGGTAATACAAAAAACCACAGGAAAATGTAATTACTAGTTTCTATATATAAGTCCACTCATTATCATGTGGAATGTGTGCGTGTTTATCTCATGCGTGTTTATCGCGTAGCAATTACTGAGGAACAAAAGAAAAGTGACGTTTTCATTGTGTTGCAGTCCTGAAACTGCATATAACATGAAGCAAAAGAACCTGCTCTCAAATTTATATGTCAGTGCTTAATGCTGAAAGAATGTTATCACGATTTAATACAGCAAGTGCTTAATTATTTCTGTGTAACATTTCCCCACATTTAATATCACTGTCTGTCTGGAGTGGCTGTTGACCTAGTTTTCAATTAATTGCAAATGAGAATAAAAAAATGCCTTTAAAGCAATGAATTTTTCTTTGCTGGATTACCCATGACAACTGAAATTGTGAATTCATAATTGACAAACTTTGTTGCCACCATCAATAGTGAACTGGCTTTATTACACAAAATCTAACAAAGCACTAATGGCATCAGAAAATATAGAGAATGTTGAGAATATTCTGTGATTCTGTGAACAACCAGTATGCCTCTCCAGTATATAGCATTTTAATCTTTCTTTGAATATTTCAGGAAGGTTTACCCTTTGTTTAAAATTCAACTGCTGGAAGAGGAAAAAAGAAGACAACCTGGTAGTGACAATGTCCCTTATTATAATAAGCTTTGGTTCAATTCTTCAGTTATCTTTTATCTTAACTCATCTATCTTAATCTTATCTATCTTAACTCCCATTGAAACCCAGGAGAATTTATATACCTAAATTCCTCTGTACATATGATGCCTAGAAGTGAGAACCCTACTCAAAAATGTTTAAGACCTAAAACTGAGGTTCTCTGCTGCTTGAGGGCATTCAAGCTGAGTTTTCTCAGAGTCTGAGCTGGTCCTGCCTACATCCAAAGTCAAAATACCACGCACCCATATATAGAATTTAGCTACCATCAGATGACATAATGGCTTTATAGCTGTATATTTTTCATCAATTTTATTATGGTGGTTCAAGGATTTTAATGCTAATAAGACACACAGATGGAAACTAAAATTCACAGATGGTAAATACTCCCAAGTACCTGTGACCTCTCTGTTGTGCATCCAAGCATAATTCCTTCTACTTTTTAAATGTTTTTAAACTTTTTAAACTTTTTTTTTTTCAGAAACACCTCTCAAAGTAAACATTAGAAGACTAAATGGCTAGCAATTCGGTTGTTGCTGACACCTCAGCATACAGGACGACTGATACAATGTAAGTAACACGCAGACTGTAACTTATAGCATTAGAGACACTTACTGTATGCTTTTTTTTTTTTTTCCAGCACTGTAATAGCTATGGACTGTATTCAGCACCTGCTGGTAAAATTAGCCTCAGCTAACTGTATGTTATTTGTCACTCTCTATTTCATTATTCACCACCATTTGTTGTTGATGTCTACACTATTAGCACCATGTGAATCACCTTAAAGTGATTTAATCAGCTAAGCTCTCCTGTCACTTAATCCTGGTCAATTTAGGCTGCCCTGCTTTTAAGTGAGTGCATAATGTAGCTCAATGGATGAAAATTAAAGGAGATCATGTTGTAATATAAATTGCATTCTTATTTTTATTTCAAGTTGGTTGCCCTTTAGCAGGTTTTCCATCCTGCACAGCTCACTTTGACCCTTTGAAGGGGTAGGTAACAATTGCCTTTAGCAGCTGTTAGGGTGATACAGCTCACAGGTACCACCCTCTGCTAACTCTCAGACTGGTTATTATTTCCCATAAAAGTACTTTTAAGTATGCGAGTCAAGCTTGACAGTATTGTCATGGTCAGCCATGGACAGTCCTTTATCTGAATATACATAAGAAATATTCAGGACTTTTATTTTTAAAAAAAAATCTGTATTTTTCTTTTTATTCACAGTGTTTTCCATACTGCTGGATGAAAGAAGGGCTGAAGACAGAAATACATGAGAAGATCAAGGATGATGCAAAGTGGGCTGGAATTCTGTACAGGCTGGTAAAATTATAAGATCTCATATGATTAATCTTGTATGTAAGACTTTATTCGCTAATGTGAAAGGTTTTCGGTGAATTTGTTTTTCTGTTCCAAAACTCTCAGTCAGCTTTTGTCATCAGGGAGATGACCAGCACCTTCACTGCGTTTTTGTGATCGCATATCAGGACCCAGGATATTAAAGTAATTTTGTGGGGTTTGCCAGTATCTTTAAGAATACACTTCTGATAGTTTTTTTGTAAACAGAAGAAAAAAAAGTCTCTCTAATTTATTTTCACATCAGTTTTTTGCACAGCTAATCCTTTCTGCTTAAGGTTTTTGTGATTTTTCTTTTAATAGTTAATCTTAGCCCTTCTGACCTCTCTGCTTCATATAAATACAAGGGCAAGACCTTTGTTTATTTTCATGACAGGAGGTATAGAATTTTCTTCACTCAAGAATGATGACTTTTACCTCTATGCCTTTACATGCATTAGTAAAGAAAACAATGTTCAGAGGGAGAAAAAAGAATGAGGAAGATCTGTATTATGTTACTGATTCTTCATCTCCAGATGGTAGAATACTGCAAATCATGTGAACTCAGACGACAAACCTCTAAAGGAAGCATTTCCTTATCAGTTACGCCTTTTTATAATGCCACAGAGACAGATGTGATGCATACCAAGAACAAGGGTACAGGCCACAGAAGCTGGAATTGCAAGCAGATATTGTCTGTAGTTTCCTCGGGTATCCCCACCCTTTACTAGGAAGTCATTAGGCAGCTAGAAGCAGAAAGGCACTTGCTTCTCCCCTGTGCCTTTTCTGTTTGACAGTTCCTGGAAGGGGAAATCTGGCATCTCTGGATATCACATCTAGGATAAGGATTATTAAAGTTATCCAGGAGCACTATCAAAATACAGGATGTCTGTAGGTCTTGAAAGATGTATTGCATGTAGAAGCTGATTTGTATGTTATGCACATAAATTTAAAGATAAATGATGCTTCTCCTCCAAGTGGAAAAGACTTTGGAAACTTTGGGGCAGCAGTTACTTGAGCTTCCATCCTTCACTCTGAAGGCAACTGAATGAAGTCACATGTTTAACAATGCAGATATACTGCTGAGCAGCAGCCTGGGTGAGAACAGAGTTTGCTGACAAGAAATGAATAACAAGAGAAGGTAAAAATCCCAGGCAGCACTAATGGTCCTCATATAGTCTTGTGTGAAACAGAAACACAAAGTTAGAATCTTGAACTTTGAGGTTTGCAGTTTTTTAGCTGTACAGTATTAGAAAACTTTAGAGCACTTTGTGGAAAGTAAAATAGGTGTTCCATAAGCGATCTTTTTAAAAAATTATAACGTTGGATTCTTCTTACGCAAAATGCTGCAGATTTTATATCCACATTTTAGCATTTTATATTTTGAATTTTCAGTTCAACAAAACCAAGTAATATCAAAACAACTGAGTATTTTAAACATTATGTATATCAAAATGAAAGGCATTTTTCTCTCTGAGCAAGAGCACACTTGGGGAAGGATAAAAATGCAAATATTTTAATCAGCTTTCCTCAGAATTGATAAAAATGGATATGTTTTATCTGCATACTCACCATGTTATTCCAGTCTTATGTGTTTATGTGACTAGATCAGCTTTGGAGGTTATAATGTTATCAGAATATTTATCTACATATACATATACATACACACACAATACTTGAGCGCTGATACATAGAACTGCCACATCTTTATCATTAGATACCCTTTCTACTCTTTCCACCATACACAGATTTTTATCAGAAGATTTTTTATTCTTTTATAGTTCATTGGTAGAAGTACTGAGTGGCTTCAGGATTTATACTGATATCAAGAACACTATCAGAAAGGGTTTTTTTGTAGTCATTCAATTAGTAAGTTTTTTCTGTTTAGTCTAAGTGCATCTGTTCAGTTACTTTTATCAAATTCTGTTGAAGAATGAAATCAGTTTAACAAGACAGAATGTATCATACGTTTTCTACCTCATCTCTAACAACTCCACAGTTTCTATCTGAAAATATGTCTTTTTTTTCCTACTAATATGATATAATCTAATATATTATGTAATACAATTAAAATATCATCCTTATTTTCCTTTATTCAGCCATACGTTTTCCTAATGTCTTATCAACTCCAATTTGGTTTCTACTGCTAGTGAACCTTTTCTTTTCCTATTTTTGATATATTGACTTGTATTAAAAGTTACTGCCTTCAGCTACCATGAATTTCGTCAAAATTGAAGCCATAGTTAAAGCAACTATTTTTGTGTTGTACAGATTATTTTGGCTTTCCACTATTTTATGTTACAGATCTTGCAATTGAATAAATTTTCATTGACTTTTTCCATGTAATCACTTCATTAATAATTTCCAGCGTCTTAGGGAAGCTGCCACCAGTAAAGACCAAGGATGTAAAAGCATGTACTAGACCGCCTTCTTTCCCACATTAACCATGCCCAACACAGCATGGTTTCTCTGTCACATGGCAGGGGACAAGCTGCATCCTGTTCTTTGTCTTGTTTTTGATGAAGCCAGGTGATGATGATTATTTCCCAGGCAACCACTTGGTTACTACCTTGACAGTAATCCATTTTAATCCATGACTTTGAAGGCCAAAATTATTGTTATGTGTTGGATAAAATTTTGTGGGGCTTTGTTTGTTTGTTTGGGGTGTTTGTTGTTGTTTGTTTTTTGTTTTCAAAAAATATTCAGTATTTCTTTACCACCACATACGCAAAATTTCAATTTTATAGCTCCTATTTTATGTAAAAATAGTTTTCCTTCTTTATTTGAACACATTATTGACATGCATTTTAAAAGAAACTCATCTGACTTTCTGATCTGATAGTCTGTAGCAGATTTCTACTTTGGCATTGTTAACATTTTCCTCTACATGAATTTAAAGCCCATACTCCTAATTTACCAGGAGTTCTAAGAGAGAGAGAGATGTAGAATGCTGAATACATACAACATCCTTTACATTGTCTATCTTTTTTCAATATGCAGTAACCAGCTATATTAGCATTCAAGTCATGAATCATCACATCAACTCTCGGGAATGCCAGTTATGCTCAATTTCTTTTCCACAATGTGAATTTCTTATTCCTTTTATTATGGAGTTATTATGGATTCTCATAGGATTTGTGCATTAGTGACTGAAAAATGTCATCTTTCACTTTGTGGGCTTTGGTGTTCTTTTTCATATCAGTTCAGTTTATTTATGAGGGTGCAGATTTAAATCTAGTACAGTGATAACCAAGCTAGCTGTAAACGAGCTATCTTGGGTGTCAACATCTGTCAAGTTGCTACAGCATAAAATTCAGCTTAAGCTAATATACTCAGATATTATCTGAGCTCACCTGAAACTGAGATTGTATTCTGTTTGCTTCCTTACTTCAAAAAATTGCTCGTTTAGTTCCCTCTCAGCTGGTTGAATCATCTCACAAGAATGTGACCCACAAACTTAACCTTTCTGCTTCACACTAGTTTCCCAATTAACAGTAAAATTTCCATACTTTCACTGCTAGAAAATCTTTCCCAATGCTGAACACATATCCTCTCCCCATCATGATGTAATTTACAAAGACGTTTCCATTACTTATAGTTCAGATCAGTTCAGAAACCTCTGAAGATAGAGATTCCCAGCACTGATAGGTCACTAAAATAGTGAAAGAGACCAGGGCTTATGAAACAATGCATCGATGCATGGATGTGCAGTGATATTTGGAAATCATGCACTAACCTTTTAAAAAATATACACGGGGTTTAAAACAAAACAAGCAAAAAATTCTAAAGTCTCTCACTCTTAGACCTTCTCTTGAACTGTATCACATTTTTTCCTGTTACAACATTCACTTCCAAAGCTCTCTAACTGCTTCACTCTCATTTTAAACAAGAGTGCCAGATGGTACTTGCCCTGAGGCCAAACATACCTTCTATGTCTTGTCACTTCTTTAGTTTTAATGTGCCTTTTAAGAGAACGATACCTTTTCCAAAGCAGTAGCAAAGACGTTAATGCATTTTTCCAGGCTCCTCAATTGCTGTAATTTACCCTTTGCTTTTCACTATCTTTGTGGGTAGACTGATGATCAATGTGCCCATCTCATGGCAATCCTTTTCACTGTTCATTCACATCTCGTTAGTAAGGTAGGAAAGGTAGCGAATTTGTTTTCTCAGTGTAGTTGAAATAATGATCAGCCTACTCTGCTGCCAAAAATAAGTGAAGCAATTCAGAATCAATTGTTGCAGAAGACCTGTGAGATCATCAAGGCACACCTATGACTGAATGCCACCTTGTCAATTAGACCATGGCACTACCTGACATGTCCAGTCTTCAACACCTCCAGGGGCGGTGACTTAGCACCTCCCAGGCTCTCCATTCCAATGTTTAATCACCCTGTCTGTGCTGAAATTCCTCCTAATCTCCAACCTTAACTTCCCCTGGCTCAGCTTGAGGCCATTTTCTCTGTCCAGTCTTTAGTTGCCTGGGAGAAGAAGCCAACCCTGCAAAAGGAACTCTCCTATTCTGACAATATAAAAAATCATGTTTGATATATTCTGTTTACTTTGTTGTGCAATTAAGACCATACGGGACAGCAAATGGAAACTGATTTCCTCACTTGATATTCCTCACTTGTAACTATGTCACTAGTACTTCATTGTTTTGAAAACTTCAGTATCTTCCAGCCCTGCACAGCAAGTCTTACAGCACATCCCCAGCTACAGTTGAGTGTCGGCTGCAATTGCTCCGGCTTTGTCTACAGCGTCCAGTTTTAAGCTAGTCCATGTTTGCTATCATATTTTCAGCCAGTGCCATCGTGTTTTCCTCTCCCCACGTGTCTGATCCAAAGCCAATCAAAGTCAGTTGCAGAGTTATAACCATCTATGGTGGGTTTCATTGTCCACAGCCAGTCTCTCCTGTCACTACGTGCCTTTCACCAAGTTATTCTAATACAAAGAAATACCTTGGAAACAAAACAGAGAAATGTCTGTGGTCAAGTCATGCTAAAGCTTATTTGACGAGTACTGTGCATTCTCAATCAAAAACCTTTTTTCACTCTGAAGATCTACCAGTTTACCAGACAAACAAATGAAGGCAGTGAATTAACTTAATACTTGTACAACACTTTATGCTAATTTAACTCCACTTTTTTGGTGCCCTTTCCTCAAGTTCAGAGAAGGAATAAAGAACTTTGCAGGATGATTACTTTCTTACATTGTCTGTTTCTTTTTAGAGTTCTAGTAAGCTAAAGTGAAAAACATTATTGAAAGCTCGGTCAGAAGAAAGTATTGGTTTGCCTTGTCCTGTCCAATTGAAAGGGTGGATAAAGCGCCCTGGAGATCTTGCAAGACCAAGTTCACCAAGATCAGTTTAGTTCTGTGGGGTGGGGTTTTTCTCTGGACTAAACTTGATTGGCTATTGGGACAGCATATTTTTGTAGTTTGAAGCATTTAGAACTTTTTTGAAATACTTAGGAATGCATGATTTTTAACTCTACTGTTGTTTTTCATGACCCTAAAAAGTCACATCTATTCTGCAATCAGAGCAACTCTGCAGGGACTCTTATCTCTGACATATGCCAAATTTTGCAGAATCTCAGCCTCTAATTGCACATCATGTACAGTGACTTTTAAGGAGTGTTTTTAGAGCCTCAAGACTGCTATTAACCTTTAAAAAGTGCTCAATCCATTTGTTGTGTCACTGCCTATCACCTGTTTAATTTTGGTCTTGTATGATTGTTAAGTTAGAAAATATATACAAAAAGAGAAAGAACCAGCCAAGAAACAACAAAATCTTAAACAAAAAACCCCACAGCAACAAAAACAAACCCCAGCTTGACTAATTCCTCTTTATACACAGAAAAATTTGCACCACCCATAGTCAGGTGAAAGGATCTCCTCTCTAAATAATCATGTTTTTATGGCTCATACAAGGCACATCTCTGGCTTAGTTGCAATGACATCTTTTACATGAATTTCCAAGATATTAGCCCCTTCATGTAGTATTTCCTTAGAAACCTCTTGCATGGCCTCTTCTAATGCTGAATATTAACTTGTAGGACCAAATTTTGTATGAAGATTCAAACTATCATATTGATTTTGTCTCTGTGTGTAAAGTGCTGAAATATACATTTAGTTCTGAAGGAAACTTCATTGGAATTAAAAGGTGTACATAGTAGATACTGAAACTCAATGGCAGCTGAGTTCTTCCTTCATGGAATTATATGGAAAGGTATAGCCAGTAAAGCTATGTAAAGCCAGTATCTTTCCTGTGCTTTTCATAAATTTAGGAATTAAATATCAACATGTGACAAGGTCTTTTTACTAAAATGTATACTTTTAGGAAAATTAAATCTGCATATGTATTTTATTTGTATAAAATATGAACAAGGAGTTGATCAACTACTACATTTTCCAACTAGTTTAAACTGGCTTCCTTTTTGCCCAGTTTCTGCAAAACTGAAATTACTGTAGATTTCAAACATTGAATCATTCCTCTCTATACTAGAGATTACTTTTCAAGACAGATTCCTTAACCTAAAACTTTCTTATCAAAAATTATGGACTCCTCCAAATTCATGAAATCAAGCAAAGTTTACATGGAATATGATTGCGAAAACTTTGATCTCAGACACAATATGAGGACTTTGTATTTAAAACAAAGGAAAAATGAATGTATCACTTGTGTTTCTCGCACACCAAACAGCCCAACATAAATATTTGCAAGAATTAGCATCTAAGAAACTCACATGGCTCAAGTGAGAATGCTTTGTCTACATTAATGCTTCCTTAGCTTTGTGCATGACAATCAATCAAACCAGATTTGTGGGGTTTTTATTCCAGCATGGATAGACAGATTTCTATTTTTTTTTATTGTAAGTTTAATAGGAATAGAACTATTTCAAGTGTTTACAATTTGCTTTTGTTATTATTAATCCTTAAATACTTGCCCTCTGTAAAATGAAACAGAGTAACTTTAAAGTTTCCTGTGCTAATTTTTTTTTAATGGAGGTGCAATTTGAAGAAAAAACGTGCATGTAATTCATTGTGGGACTCAATGTATTCCTGTATATACATAGACTATAAATTAAAAGACTACAATGCTCTTTCTGACAGCTTCAGTGACTAAGACACTGTGGAGAAAATGTTACCAATTCTTTTTCCTAAAAAATGTTATGCAGTTCACCAGGATCAATTAGCACAAACTTTAATTTGAAATGTATGAAAACTCTCTAGTACATACACCAGTTCATATAGACATTTCTTCCAAACAACATTTAGGATTTCCCAGTGGTATCTGATTTGTAAAAAGTCCATCTATGTACATCATTTTTAGTTTTGCAGAAGCAGAACACTTTCCATGTTGCTTCCTGCAGACATGAACTACACAGAGTTCATAGGCAGGAAAGTGTACTGTGCGGAAATGTGAAGATGATGAATGGTTTTTACGTGCTGTTCATGCTTGGTTTCAGGTTAATTTATTCAGACTGAAATGCATTTCAGTTCATGATTTCATTTTAGAGTGATGAAAAAGAAAGATCTTTCCTTTTTAAGGGCCCCCCTAAAGGAATAACTGCAAGGGCAAAGGGCGACACGATATGGTTAATAAACATCCTTGTGACTGCTGAACATCTTCAAAGGCATACAGAAAAATCCACGTTAAAGATCAAGACTACCTAGATTGTCCCAGGTGCTGCATTTGGGAGCGAGAAGTCTGAAGTTCTAATCCATCCTGAGAACAATTGAAGTCTTTTTCTTCCATTTCCAATGAAACAGCAATGGAAAATTCTTTCTTTAAGCTCGCCCTGCTGCCTCACAGCTGGCCCATTTTCACCGTTTGTGGGTACCGCTGCAGTGATGTGTCTGCATCACAAACACGAGCTGTTCTTTCACTTGAGTGGTGAGGAGCGCTTTGGCCCTTTGGCAGACCCGGGCCCTTCACTGGGATCGCTGCCTTGCAGCAAGGGAAGATGTGCAGGAGCACTGCCTGACCACAGTGACAGAAACCCTACAAGGATTCTTTCACTACAGGAATATCTTAGCCTTGTGAAAGTAACTATGAAAACCACATTTTCTGCCATACAGTCCAGTTCTGTGATGTTACTCTTGCAGCTATTCCTGAGTTAAATGTAAAACCTACCACAAATGTGTTTTGTTGAAGTAATATTTGGCATTTAAATAGCCAAGATAAGTGTCCAGAGGTGTTTCTGTACCAGATATTTTTTACTTCAGACTGATTTTGTTTTTCCTAAAGTAATTCAATTGTTAAAAACACCTTTAATTCTCATATTAAAATTATATCATTCTTCACAAAAGTGTGAATGACTCCACAGCTTCTATGCTTCAGGGGCACCTCTCTTTATATTTTATTGTTTTCATTTTTTTATTCACACAAATATAAGCCTATAGTATTTCAGATGTATGTACTTCTGGAAAAAAATTGAATGAAAAAATTAATAGCTCTTTATTGGCTTGCTGTTTCTCAAGGAACATAATACCACACGTTTACATTGCAGGAGTTAATAAATTATGGCAAACTCCTCAAGGCATTATCAAACTGTGTGAATTTGTGTATCTGATCAAATATTTATTAGTTGCAGTCTCTTCTGACACTGATTTTTCTTTTCATTTATTGCTCTAGGCCTTACTGCAGAACTCTTAGGTGATACTCATGGGCATATGCCCCCAAAAGAAAGGCAATCGTTACGAAATACCCAACTTCAAAACAACAGACTGTGTGAATTTTAATTTTTGTGGGGAATTTTTTTTTAAAGTAAACAGACACACTATTTAATTATCTTTTGTAACTCATTTACTTGGCCTGTATTAAAATTAAACAGAAAAAACTTTCATCATCTGAGCTGCTAATAGATTTTAATTTTAATTGAGTGATGTCCTAAGCTTTTATACTTATATTTTTATTTTTTATACTTCTGTTTAAGCTCTTCTTATTGTGGTAAATTCTACAGAGAGTGATCTGATTCCTCATTCATTGTTTACATGCTCAGCAGAGGTCTGCTCTCTATTACTCTCCTTTTCCATAAACATGTTAGGTGTGCAATGAGTCCATGGCACTCAGCTAGTCTGAAACTTTGGAACCAATAAGTTTAATAACTCACAATTGAATAAAAATGAAATATCAATGAAAAAAAAAGAAATGTATGTAAATGTCCCCACCACTCTCAGTTTCAACACTGAACTGCTCCTTCCACAATGTTCATTTCGAGAAGGTTTTTTAACTTTGTCGTATTGAGTAGCCTCCTAGGATAGAGAACTCTCTTCTGGGCTGTGATCAATTACGCTTTGCAACAGGACTTTGCTTCTCTGAGCACCACACAGCAAGTCGTCAGGATCTCTTTTATAATTTGAACATCTATATGACTATTCTTAAATTGATTGAAAGAAAAAAAATGTGGTTTTGCTCAGGAAAAGCACATGTCTTTAGTTTTCTTGCATTTCTGCAGAGGCATAAGAAGCTGTGGAGTAACCTGTTTTCAATAGCTTCCCCATAGGAAACGATGACATGTGTATAGGGAAAATCAGAGGCACTATCTTCTTATTCCATTCTCTTTAATGTTCCTCATAGATTCTCAACTTACCTCAGAGGATGTAGGTCAAAATAAGCCATGGAGACATTGTGTAAATAATACTCTTTAAATTATCCCGAGTTCTCTTAAATGGAGACATCTCCAGAACCAAGTTAAGTTGACATACTGCTGCAGAATGCAAACAAATGCACACAGGCAAAATAATCCTGAGTTACGCTCACAAGAATTCACATTTCATAAAGGACAACAGAAAAATTCTTGGGATAGTGCAAAGATGCTATGCATTATTTAGATTCATACAAATAGATGAAGAGGTGCTTATGCTAAGCCTATGACGAGCCCTAGGCAGCCTTGACAATTATGAAAAAGCATAAGCATCATAAAGAATAAAGCACCCTGCAGCATTCTCTGCCATCCACAGCACTGTGTGTTAGACCTTACAGCAACAGGAAACAAAGAAACCAAGCCTCCCTTGTCCCCTTCCAAAGAGGAATTTTGGTGCTGGACCACACGATGCATATAATATTGGTTATTTCATTACTGAAACTTTCTTTATGATGGATAGGTAGGTAGATAGATGAATGTATCTCCTGTGTGTGTATATAGTCTTGTATGAAATGTGAGAAATAAGGGCCTGCATTTCCATTGTTCAGTAGTAGTAAACAAGAAATGTCTAATAAATAATCACTGACTGTTACCTCTTTATAGCCACATAAGCAACGTCTGACCTTATATGCCAACTTTTAATGTTTTTTTTCTTCGTATTAGCAATCGAACATGCATATGGACAATTGATACAGGTAGAAGAAATTTAAAATCAGTCCCAAGACTCCTTAATGATCCATCAAGGATAAAGAGCTCTAGTCTACAATAATAAACCAGTTTGGAGAAATAAAAATTTTAAAATTGAAATTGTTAATAAAACAATAGTCATGCTTATGTTATTCCATTAATTTGGCCCTGGACACTGGTATAAAGGGTGCAGTATTTATGTAATGAACTGGTACTATGTTTCAGATTCTGAAGTATTTATGTCTGATAAACCATTGAAATCAGTAAAGATTTTTTCCCCAGCACTAGGCTAATATCTAAAGTGTTGAGGGCTTTTAAGTCAGGAAGCTGGAAGGAAGTAACTTCATTAGGAGTTTCATTAGGAGAATGTTTCTCTTCTATTGCTTAGCAGCAAAGTTATACAGAGCAAAATATTCTGTCATTCTGTCCTGGGGGTGCTTCTCTATGCTGATCCTTTTGCCTTCTTTGCTCTTTCCTTCCAAGTTCTCAGAAAAGACATGAGGGAACCATGTGATGTTTAATGTGACTGCATGAGGTAAGAGAGATGTGACTTTCTGTCTGTTTGATTCAGACAGGTTTGGATTCTGATGTGCATTTGGGGAAGGGTAACTGTTGCACACAACCTCAAAAAGTGTCTGTTAAGATGATCACTCTTCTTTCATCTAAATACATATCTGTGTTTGAAAACTACAGGGAATGTGATTCAGATTTTTGTAAATTATTATTGCCTGTTTAGTTAAAGCAGTCAAGTATAAATATTTGTAACAAAACATTAGGATTTAAACATTTGGTAGATCTGTTTCTATTTCATGAAGTATGCTATAATTTTGTAAACTAAGCTGAATTTAATTCCAACGTCCTAAGTTTCTTTCTTTCTCCAGAGATGTCTAGGTGCTTTGTTTTTCACACACAGATGGAGAGATGATAACTAAATTACTTCCTCCACCTGTTTACATATGATACCTGATCTCTAGGCAGATTACTTAAGGATTTACAGGAAGAGTTTCAAAGGTAGGACTTGCAATTAGGTATCTAACACAACTGAGAAAACCCCAAGAACTCTATTATAGAAATTGATAGAACACTTGCTTTTCCATAAAGAAAATGCAAATAATTTTATTTTGTTTGTATTTTCTAATATGAACCCATGTTTCTAAAAAATTCCATGCTGTAACTGCTGTAAAAATGGTTTCACACTGAAAGATTACCTTTATCTATACAGCTATAATTACAGAAAAAGCCTAAACAAGATAAGGGAAAAAGTAGAATTTGTGATTGTAAATGCAGAGACGAGCACTCTTATCTCAACATTGGCTATTGTGTTCATTTACAATCATGGCGATTCATCATTATTTTGAGCATTAAATCTCATCTCGCAAATGCTGTTAAACTTTTTGAATTTAAACAATGATGATTGTTATATGAGCGGTAAAAGGAATGTGACAATATTTTATATAGAGCTGGATTTAGATTTTTTATTAATGTTATCTTTAGTCTGAACTACTTTTTAAAATCACACTTGCACTTTCATTGGGAAGCATTTTTGAGAGCAAAGCAATAAAGAATTCCACTTTATTTGCTGGAACTGTGTGTTTATCTTGTGAAAGGAGAAAAACTATGTTGGAGGGACACAATATATAGAGTTCACTTGAGCTTTCTTCTCTCACCACTTTTAACTGAATCAAAGAAGATGAAACAGGAAGTTGAGATGACGAAGACACTCACTGTTCCAAAAGAGAGGGCTACAGGTAATATGGAAGTTACAGGACTAACCATGTGCATTTCTCTCTCCCATTGAGGGTATCTCCTGAATTACCAGTTTTCTGATCATTCCTGGAAGCATTCCTAGAAGAGATATGTAGAGAACAGGATTGATTCTGAACAGGATTTTTCACAGTTCTGGCAGCAGAAAAGGAATGGAGAGCTGAACTAACTGGTCATATCCTTAGCTGACCAAAGTTTTGCCAAGAGATGTTGTAGATAAAACTCTTCTGGCATTCCCCATCTGGTGGTGAGATTAGGAATAAATTATGAAGCAACTTTGCACTAGAGGCTGGTGTAGTAGAAGGTCAGAAGAATGGATGACTGATGTCTTTTCCTATTTGGAGTCTAGGGCAGACCTAGGGTCCTTGCCCCAAATCCTTCCTGGGCTTCTGCAGCAGGTCTGTGGACTTTGGATAATAAGACTGGGCTGACAAATTATGGTTAAAGTAGCTGGAATAAATTAATAACTTTTGTTTTCTGTAGGAGAACTGAACTTTATTCAAAAAATTTTCTACAGTTCTTAGAACAAGAGGCATAGAGAATTTTAAATAAAGATTGAGTTTTTAAGATATTACAGATCCTATAATATATATAACAATATAGCAGAAGTCACAGTTAGAAGGATGTGCTGAAAGCCCAGGTGTAAGGTAATATACTAACCAGATTTTGTTTTCCCATCACTTTCTCTAAAATATGATGCCCTGTAGTGTTTTGGGTTTTGTTGTGGTGGTGATGGGTTTTCTCTGTGAGTTCTTACCATTTCTATTTAATTGTACTTTCATTCTGTAAAGAAGCATCCCACATTGGGATTTCTGGTGGTCAGTTGAAATCTTCCTTCTTGGCAATGTATAGGTGACCGAGTAATTTTGGGTGACTCACATAGCACAATGCAAGGCTCATTATATATCTGTGCTTGTTCTTAACCAGTAATCATGGGTGACAGAAGTTCCTTAAATATAATTTCTATTCCAGGAAGAAAGCAGAACTGTAATATACTGTCCTCAGCCTCAGCACACAATTGTGATTATGCTGCTCTTAAAACACAGGCTACTGTCTGTACTTAAGTATATTCTAAATGCAGTAACACAGTTCACTGGGCCTAAGCCTCTATTGTCAGGCATTCAGAGATGCCCTGTGAAACACTTAAACTTGTCTTTTGATGATGTAATACACTGCATACAGAGGTAAATTATTCTTAAATCTTGCAGGCGATTATAGATTTGATCCCAGTTTATTCTTTCATGGTGAATTTTGTTTTGATAAAAATCACTCTGGTATATCTTTATTTGTAATATTAAGGATACTGTGGCTTCAACTAGCATCAGAGTTCAGGCAACCTAACCAAATCTGTGTCTTTGCTTGAAATGACAGCTAGAAAGCTAAGAGCTCAGTATGTATGGAAATGTGAATTTATGTAATTAGGAACATGAGCATAGAAACCTTAAATGAAGGTCATATCCTTACAAGGAGATTTATAATGAGGGTGACAAGTACACATGCTGCTGAAACATAACCCTCTGAACTGTACTGCATAGAAGTTGTAATGATTCATTGGTTTTGTGGGGTTTTTTAATTAATTCAGTGATGAGTAAAATCTCTCGTGTCTTGCTTTTATTGTCTCTTTGTGACATTTGCCATATAATTATCATCTTTTAATGTTTCACAGGATCTCCCAACTATTTTTGGTTCTTGGTAAAATCATTTTCACTGTTGGTCTATAGCATTATGATCGATTCTTTAAAAAAATTAGATCAAGGTATTGTAGCACAGACTCCTAATGCCCAAAACTCTGAGCAGTAATAGGTGAGCATTTCCCAGGTTTCCAAGAGAAAGTCTTGTAAATTAAGGACTTACCACAGGAGGTGTATTGCAATGTCATTTTGCTCCCTTTATCAGATGGTTTGAAAGGGTACTAGTCTGAGCATCAACTATTTCTTGTTATTCTCAAGCAAGAACCTTTGTTTATGTACTTTTGAAGAACGTTGATCAAATTACATTTCTGGTTAATTCTTAGTTGTAAAAATTATTAAAAGGGGAAAATACTTGGAATACTCTCAGTGCTCCCAAAAATGCTTGGTGTGCTAGTCATTAATGCATCTTGCTTGTGTTATTTTTCATTGTGTCTTTTGAAATTAAATAATTTTGTCTACAAAAAGCAAATTATTTTGCCTTATTGAACTTAAATTACCACACTAGATATACTTTCCTTTGAAAGTGTTCCTGTAAGTTAAATCAGATCAAGTCTGAAAAATAAAAATATATCTCAGTTATCGTTCTAGTTGTATAGGTCTCTATGCTACTACATGAAACAGTACAAAGTAAAATTGTTAATTTTGTTTTAATTTTATTTTGCAAGCAAGTTTTTTTTTGCTTGAGGACATATTGGCACAAATGGAAAAAACATTGTCCTTGGTTAAATGTATGAGCTGTGCTAATTAAGTTTCTATAGTGCCACACACATGACCAAATATTGAAATCAGTGTATCAGATAAAAAAGGTTTAGTACAACAGGTTGAAATATTTTTGTTTTGAAGCTATGGAAGAGTTAAGATAACAACTCTGAAAATAATTTTTAAAATTCATCCAACACAGAAGCATAAAAGTGTGATCCCCTCGGTGCAACTAAAAGCATGACAAGAGAGGATGACAACTATATCAGGTCAGAACTTGCAAGTGCACAGACCTAGCAGCTTTGAAAGGAACTTCTCAAAATTAAATTATTTCAGCTGGTTCAGTTTACTGTGAAATAGCAAACACTGTATAAAATCATGACTTCCCTGAAAGAGAAGCTCTGTATTGGATAATATTAGACACTTCATGAATTCAATTTATTACTTGAAAATATTTACATTTATATGTATCTAGATTTGAGTTCTCAAACCTACTTAAGCTATGTATTTTCAAAGGAGCTAAATTGTAATATTGCTGTAGTGAATTTTAGTGAGACAGGACAGCCATGACATGATACGTTTTCTCACGGCAGAATCTGATAATTGTACATCTTTGATACCAGTTTGGAATCAGATCGTTATAAGACTGAAGGAACACCTCCTGCCTGGTGCAAACCCCATGGAACACTTACACAAGGTGCTACTGATATCAGCATATTTGGGGGTTTTGGGTTGTATCTTAGAGGGGAGGATTTCTGTATTGCAGTCCAGGACTGCAGAAGAAGGAGCAAATGGTGGGTGATATCCAGAAGTAGTCTAGGAGAATGTTCCCTGACATTTCTAGCCTCGGTCAGTTCTGGCCAGTCTTTAGCTCCCATTGTGCAGCTGTAGATCCCTCTGCAAAAGGAAGATCACAGCTACTGCAGACCCAGGTTACCCGTGAGATTTCAGAGTCTGGAGTTGGGGAAGATCGATGCAAACATGTCTGCAGCCACCCGGCCCCTGCAGGAACACGCAGCTGCCAGTGAAACAGGCTGCTAAGGGCTGGTTCAGACATTTTTACATAATTTTTCTCTGTGTGATACAGACATCTTCAGGTCCTTTTTTTATACATGAGTTTAGGGTATTGCTTGATGAATGGGAATGGAAAAACTGTTGCAGTTTTACTACCTCTCACTCCCTTTGCTGGGAATTATTGGCGGCTTAGCTGAGATTCACCAATGAAGTCTGTGTTTTCCATGTCCTTTCTTTGTTTCAGTTCCAGGGAACCTATATTGCTTTGCATTGAAGCCGATGAGGATCAGTCACACTGTTCCTCTCACGAGCCCTGTATCATCTGTGAAAGGGTAATAACTTTCTTCATTTCTTTCACCAAAGGACTTGTGATTTTCTTATCAGACTGATAATTGGCAATGTTGTATAAATTTTTGAAAATGTAGATGTAGGCTAATCACAGATATCCCTTTATGGATCACATTTTTCTCTTTTCCCAACAAGGCCAAGCTCCTTTTGTGAATTTCACTTGACTCTCATTTAAATCACTGCTTTATAACAATTTAATCTTTTTTTCCAGCACTTTCTTTCATAATTTACTGTAATGATCTACTTGCTGTGGTAGTGGTAGTGTGCTAAATTTGCATCAGGTGAGTCCTTTCAGATCCTTCTCTGTGCTTACAGCTTCACTGATACTAAACATTTGGGAAAGAATATTCCAGTTTAGATTTTTGAAAATGGTCCAAAGAAATTAGAAATTCAGAAGAGAATAGTGTGGGAAGTAGATGTCTAACATAAAGGCATAATAAGTAGCAAAAAGATTAATAACACTGGCAGAGTTTATTCAGCAGAAATGTGTCTTATACATTGTTGTGAAGGATTATGAATGTATTTTATACTTGGCAGAACTAATGGCTGTGAATCAGGCCTGGCTGCAAGATTTTATGCATGTGCAAGTTTCTTTAAGAAAACCAATTGAGAATGGAAACTTCATTAAAATGACAGCTTTTTTTAATCAGTCTCCTTCACAGCTGTCTTATTCGAAAGGGTACGAGAATGATAGCTGACCTTCTGAGTATAGAAATGACATTTAAAAATATTAAAAAGTACAGATTAATCTGGTTATAAAAGGAAAACACATTATTTAATTTCTTTGTCTTTGTTATTAGTGGTTTGCAGTGATAACCTGTCTCAGTTGAAATCTGTGGGAATTTACAATTGATTTTAACTCAGCAAAATGTGCCATCTCCTGACATGGGAAAAAGACTGACTCAAGAGATTAAGGTGTCTGTTGCTCAGTTTTATTTTTGGAAAGTATGCAAATAGACTTCCTGATGTATTCTAACAAAACTAACGTGTTCTGGGCCTGATTTTTGTTGCTGCTGTAAGCAGCTTTGCCACACTCTGGTTCCAAGGATGTTTGCTTGGGGAGTGGGAGGCATAGATTTGAATTTGCAACGCCTAAGGAGAACAAACCCACAGTTTTTATGCTTTTGAACAGATTAGCCTAATTTAGGAGTTGTTTTGAAAAAGGCAGGTATCATCAACCAGCTAATCTTCAGAAAAAGGGAGTCCCAGCTAATTAAGTGCCTGTCTTCAGATAATTATTCCAGTCTGCAGAGGATGCATGTGTGAAGGTCCTTAATATGCTACACTGTCACTGATACATTTGGTGACATTTTTGGCTCATTGCTATCTTCACAGTGGTTTATTGGCTGGAACTGGATACCTTCACCCCTATCCCCCCTCACAGAATGTTTTTTTTCTGCTAGTCTACTGAGGTTTTTTCTGTCTTTATTTACTTCTGAGAGGAACCTGAGTACATAACTTCCCTGGCTCATCTTGTGACTCCTTGGATCAACCTAATAGAATCAGCCACATAGGTTTTGGCTGCTGCTTAAACTGGAAATACTTTGCCCTTTTCTTTTCATCCTAAGTTAATACACTTGATTTTCCGGAAATTGTTTTCTCACTGTCTATTTTTACATCTGTTGTTTAAAAAAAAAAAAAAAAAAAAAAGAAGAAGAAAAGAATTTTGTATACTAGTATTCTTGCAGGGCCTGGAAGTCAGATGAACTTGAAAATCAGAACTGATGTGGTAGTAACAGCTGTCCAAGGCTTGGTCTAAAATTAGAAGAATAAGCTGGAATCGGTCCTTTGATTTTTGTCCCTGCTGCATTAACTGTGTTAGTGCTGCCACAAGTTCAGCTATAACAGAGACTGGGCCAGGCTGGAAAAATTCTCACCGAACATTTCTATCAGACAGTGTTAGTTTGTCAGGAAAAAGTGGAAATTGTGTTCAGTTTTTTAATGAAACCAGACAATTTTCTGGTAAAATCCTGTGCAGTTTCCCAACAGTTCACCTGACCTCACTGTCTCTGTGGTAGCCCATGGGAGATTGCAGACCCAGGGACTGCAGGGGAGCCAGGGACTGTGGGTTATCTGGATTCCCAGATAACAGACTATATTTAGTTTTCCAATCATAAAAGCACAAATCCTCGATTTTTTATTTTAAGTCCCCAGCAGTTTTAAAGGGGAGTACTTTTTGCAACTTAAAATATTTTTAAATTGATATATTCTAGATTCTAGAATATGAAATCTCTTTACCTAGAGGAGAATTGTGGGCTTTTTTCTGCAGTGGTTTTTTTGTTTTTGCTTGTTGTTCATTTGTCTTCTTTTCTTTTTTAGCAAAATTCTTGAAGGTGGGGAAAACTCTGTTGGGTGGTTTACCACTGTAATGTATAGGTTTTCATTTTTGACAGAGCACTGTGCTAGCCAAGTTATCTTATCAGAATATTGTAACTACCTGCTTCATGCTGTCCTTGATAATTACAATCATCACCATCAGTTTTGTGAGCTTGAAAATGTGCAGGGATTTTTGCTGTATCTCCTCCCACCAATTGTGTCTAACAGTATCTTTAAGAAGGCATTGAACAAAGAGATGGTAGCAGTCTCACTACACAGAAATCTGCATTTTGTTAAAATATGCTTTAACAAAAATTGAAAAGAGCATTATCTTTTCCTCTCTTCCTTCTGTAATGTAGTCTTTTACTAAGCTGATGCTCAGGAAAAAAACTGACGGGGACAAGAACTGCTCTTGCTTTACAGCTGCAATATCAGCAGAAGAAAAAGAAATTTCTGTGCTTTTTAGGTAGTGTCTATTTATGACAAATGCATCAATGGGTGATATTGAAGGTTTCATTTCAGTAGCTGAAGCAGCTGATAAACTACGGAAAGTTTTTATTAAAGTACAAATATAATTATAAGCAATTATGAGCAGTAGAAAACAGGGGTGGGATTTGTCATAATCTAAGCCCACAAATTGTTAAATTGTAGTTCCGTCAATTTCAATTTATAAGAAATTTTAAGGCAATGGAAGTCAGTGTATGCAATTTAAATTACCCCAGTGTAAAAACTGAGCTGGATTTTTCCATTTCCTCCTTTTCCCATCAAAACCATCATACCAGTGCAGAATATAACACATTATTCATTTGAGTTTCTCTGCTACCCATTCAGCAGCAAGCCAGCAGTGTGCTGTAATGATGGCAGGTCAGGGCGTCCTGTGTCCACTGTTTCTTTTACTGTCTCTCCTAAAAGAAGGCCTATTTATGCCCTTAGTAGCAGATTCACTCATTTTTTCTCAGCAAATACAGAGTTTAAACTATTCTAAGACTAGCATAATAGTTTTGGATTTCTAACACCTTCCCACTTAAAAATCTACCATTTATTACAATGAGCAATTGCACAAAGGTTTCAATATCTTGGCTTGACACATTTTTCAAACTAACAAAGCCTTGCTCCATACACGTATTTTTCTATACATGTGCGTGTATGGGTAATTTTTTTTTCATTTTGCATAATTAATTATTGCACAGTAATTAATACCTTATAAACAAGCTATGGCAGCTGTAGTCATTGCAACAGAGATGATAGAGTTCTGTTGCTGCATTTGGCTTCTTGGCCTAAAGCCATTTAAAAACAGTTAATGGAATTTCATTTTTCACCCTGGTATTTAAACATGATACATTTTCCCAGTACAGATCCCTGACATTCTCATGTGACAGTAGATGAAGCTGAGTGACATAAGCCTCTGCCCTCTTGTGGCAGATCAGGTTGATGAAGTAAGCAATGATTAGAGATACTTTCTTCAGCGATGTCTCTTTTCTTTTCCACAGTGTCTCTATAAAACGATAAAAAGTTTTAGGGGTTCAGCTCTGCAGACACGAAAATCTTTGCCTAGTTCCTAATGGAATCAGGCCCATAGGGAGAAAATGACTGGCATTTCTGATTCATCTCTGCTATTTCAACTCTGCTTTGAAGACTGGTATTTTCAAATTTTTAAAAAAAAGGAGTCCCTATGCCATGGTGATGGGTAAAGTTCTGCCTGCAAAAGATGGCTCACATTTTCTGCAGCTTAGAGCAGACAAATCATCAAATATAGGATTAAGTTGTAACAGTTCAATCCCATCTTCTAAAGATACCAGGAAGAGTTAAATGAAGACATATTTAATCAAGGTGTACTTTAATACAAATGTTAAACAGAGAAAACTAGTGTTTTAATGTCCTCATATTAAAAGGTATCAAAGGAGTATAATTTGGACATTTGGGTAAGGAATAAACTCTTTTCTCCTTTGTTGCCCCAGCAGCAAAGTATTTTTCAATAGTATTTTTCAAGGCACTTGCTGATTCAGCAAATTCCCTTTCTTGTTTTCAACTTCTGACATAGTTTGTGGATGGTTCACTACGAGAGGAGGTATAATAATGGAAAAATTATAGTGGCACACTGGTTAACAGAAGTAGACGGTCAGGAAGAATTTGCGAAGACAAGCTAAAAAACTCTGGGTACATCAAAAGCTGTAGGTGGTTATAGTAAATGAGTGATTATGGTTAAAATGTAGAAATACAGAAAAACAGCTAAGGGAGACTGGAGGTCAGGTTTTGCTTGTCTGTGCAGGGCTGCCCTTCCAATTCACTCTTGGAACAAGTCCAGAAGTATCATCTTAGCTCCAATTCAATATAATAAAAGGCTGAGAAACTTTCTGAGGGGACAGAAAGAAGAAATAAGAAATAATCTGTAAAAAAATGAAATAAAAACAACCACCTTCCAAACAAACAACAACAACAACAACAAAATCCACAAATGCAAACAGCGAATCAAAACGAGCCTAAACCAACTAAGCAACCAACCAAAGTACTCCAGGTTCAGTAAGTAGGAAAATAAGCTCAGGATAAGTATAATGCTGTAGTAATATATTTATTTAGTAATGTATTTTATTTGAACTTTGTAACATTAATTATTCATAGACCTGAAGTACAACAATTAGTTCTGTTTCAATCTGGAGTTCAGTTCTTTAAGATCAGAAATCCCCTCTGTTTAATGAGGAAAACGTGGCTCTCATGTAGCAGTTTTTTGTTTTGAGCTTGGTAGTGCAGAGATCTCTCCCCTAGATGCTTTAGTGACCACCAAGTACTATGATGTGCTACATGATTCAATACCAGCAAATGTACCTGCCATAAATAAAACCATATTGTATTCAGATACCAGATTGCTGAATAAAACTGTCTGCAAACACGGCAACACAAGAAAACAATTGCAAACCATAAGGATAAAAAGTAAAACTGGGAAAGCAAGAAATACCAGTTCTTAAAGTTAGTAAGGCCAGTTTAACAATGTAATAACACCTTTTTTTTTTTCTTTTTTGTAATGCAGTGTCTCCTGAATGTCCTAGCCAGTCAATACCAGGGAATATCCTAAGAATCAGTCAACAGAATGCTATTGATTTGGGGACATATGAGGAAAAACAAGAACAAAAGGTGAAAGAGAGGACAATGGAGCTTTTGCCATGTGTTTTGCAGAATGTGCCATGTGTGTTTTGGCAGCTTTAGTATTTCTGTAGTTTGTAATGCATGGCACCCTTAGTGCCTTTGCTATCCGACCTTGCCACTCTGTGCCGCAGAGTTTAAGACATCTTGACACCGAGATTATTACTGAAGAAAGAAAGAAGGAAAGAAATAAAGAAATATAGAGAGGAAGAGAGGAAGAGAGGAAGGGAGGGAGGAAGGAAGGAAGGAAGGAGGGAGGGAAGGAGGGAGGGAGGGAGGGGGGGGGGGAGGAGGAGAGGGAGGAAGGAAGGAAGGAAGGAGGGAGGGAAGGAGGGAGGGAGGGAGGGGGGGGGGGAGGAGGAGAGGGAGGAAGGAAGGAAGGAAGGAGGGAGGGAAGGAGGGAGGGAGGGAGGGGGGGGGGGAGGAGGAGAGGGAGGAAGGAAGGAAGGAAGGAGGGAGGGAAGGAGGGAGGGAGGGAGGGGGGGGGGGAGGAGGAGAGGGAGGAAGGAAGGAAGGAAGGAGGGAGGGAAGGAGGGAGGGAGGGAGGGGGGGGGGGAGGAGGAGAGGGAGGAAGGAAGGAAGGAAGGTGTGTGCACAAGGACTGAGAACAGGCAGAGCCCCAGGTGACAGAAGAAAACAAGGGCTGTGAGTGGGTGTCAGGACTGGGAGGGCCATGCACAGACAGGGTGGGCAGGAAAGCAGTGGAGAGAGGTGAATGGGAGAACAGAGGAAAGCCAGGAATTACTGGTGTTTGCGGTAAACTTGCTTACAAAAAGTATTTGGGTTACTGCTGGCTTATACATTTAATTGAAAATTTAAAAAAAAACCCACTGTGGATTAGCATCCATGTAGCTGTGAGCATATTTATTATTAAATCCCACTTCTTCATGTCCTTTGTGTACTACCATGAGCAGACAGCCTACTATTTTTCAAACATCTGTTTTGAAAGACTTGTGAATATTTGCTTACAGTAGCATATATTTAACATTTAAGCACTTTCAGCAACTCTTTGAAACAATTAGCTCATAATGAGCAGCTTCCATGCTAGCAACCTATGCTAAAATCCTTATTAAAAACTTTAAAATGTTAAGACTAACTTTAACAAAAAAAAAGGCCACACAATCATCAGCTCACTCTTGGGAATCTTTCTCAGGTATTGTTTCTACAAAGCAGAAAATAATTGCTGCAAAAGTTCTATTTTACTCTAAGCTTTTGTGCCAGGAGAGTACCTGAAGGTACCTCAAAACCTGCTGAGGTTGAGTGCTTTGTGACAGATTCCTGAAACATCAGATGAACAGACCTTTGACATGGCGTATCATAAAAGGTATTTGGAATTTTCTTGGCCTTCCTCTTGAAATTTTATCTCACTTCCTTCATCATCATCAGGCCCAAGGTGCTACCCTGACAACCTAGCTGTAATTAGTTTTGACAAGATACTCAAGCCAGGTGAGAAAGGGAAGGCAGAGAATGTGTTTCCTGATACTACCTGCTACAGGGGAGGCTGACAATGAGGTCTTGTCACAGGGTTAGGCCATCAAAAAGAGGACCTTGTCTCCCAAACAGGGCTTTTTTTCTTCAACACATAATAGTGTTGCCAGTATTTGAGATCTTTGACTTCTTAAAGCTGTCCTTGAGAAATGAGCAAGGTTTCTTTGTGCAGATCTCTCCCAGAGACCCCAAGAGTCTTAAAAAACCCAACCAAACAAAAACACATCCAGAAAATCCAAACAACAGAAAAAGTCTTCAGCCTTGGAACTTGAATTCTTTAATTAGCTAAACCACAGAAATAAAAATAAGTAAGTTAAAAGTCTCTCCTTCTTCCCCCTAAACTTTAGGACTGTTTATTATTGCTTTAAGATGTACACCCTTCTCTTCTAAATGAACCTAATTTGTACTTTGCAACTTCTAGATACTGCAAAAATCAAAAAATACCTAAAAGGGACTTACTAATTTATGTCAACTATTCTATTAGAGGTTTTCTTTCACATCAAGTATGTGTAAGAAGGAGTTATTTCAAGATTATGAAAAAATTAAAAAGCAAAAGTATATGAAAAATATATGGATTACATATGCATGTGGAAACTCTAGAGCTTTGATTTGTCATTGATAGGCCTCTTGGTCCAGAAGTAGTCTTGGTGCTTCCATGTACAAGAGGCAATTTTTGTCATGACTTCAGTGGCCTTGTGTATTTAGCTTAGCTGCTTTACTCCAGCATCCTCTATCTTGGTTCCTTTTGTCTTATTATATGAATTGCAGTCCCAAACATCAAATTCTATCCTATTGAAAGATATTGCACTTATGAAGAAACAATGAAAAATTAGAGACACTTGTTAGTAGAATGTGGCGTGCAAATATTTGGAAGTAGTTCCTTTTCCTTCATGTTCAAACACATTTGAAACACTGTTCTAAAATATGCAGAGAATCTCAGTGATAGAATGTTTTCACATTTTCTGAATAGACAAGAGTTCTTCTAAATTGTTCAGGTTCTACATACATAAATGAAATAACCAATGCATCTTCAGTGTACCTTGTTTTCTCTGATTATCTACATAATTACCATAATTGCCCATTGTATTCAATGCATCTTGGTAATAGTCTAACTGCTGTTATATTCCTGATAATGTCATATTACTAGACATTGTCAACCCAGGGGCATATGTGCTTGGCATCATAAATTATATATCATCTCAAAGAGAAATAATCAGTTTATCCTTTGCTAACTTGGCTAATTTTGGGGTAAAGGGGGAATCTACTTTTAAAAATTTTCTATTTTAAGTGTCTGAGTATTGCTTTAGATCATGATTTTGCATATATCATGAAATAAACTTCTGTAACTTGAGCTAAATTACCCACATTACGACTTGACCAAAACATCAGCTTCCCCAGCAGACAGAAAAATAAGGCACATCATAATTTTTTTAAAAACCATAATAAGAAAATAATTTATAATCCGCAAAAATTCTGAGGTTAGTTCTTCTTCCACTGTTAGGTGTGTTAATGTGAGCCTTTAAAGGCAAACGTGATTTTTGCCTGCCCTTTCTCTGAAGCAGCATGAGCCAACCACGAGCCATCAGACAGCTCTAGAGCTTCAGTAGCACCGCACTAAGCACAGCTCCAACACCCGGCATCACAGCACTCCACGGCTCCTCCTTGGAAGGAGGTTTCCTCTATTCAGCTCCAAATATACGAGGTCTGTTGGTAAAACACGATATCGACATATCCACTGTTAATATCATCTGATTTAGTGTCTCATTCAGTAGGCCTGGACTCAGTCTTTTAGTTAATTCAAAGCAGAAGGTTTCTACTTCTCTTGTTAGAGATTTTTCATATAGAGTCCTCTGGATACGTAGGACAGCCTTGCATATCCAAAACTCTCAAGCACCCAGAGAAAAAAAGAAACACAAACAAACAAAAAAGCAGAATAAAATTGAAACTTTACTACTTATGTTTACGGTTTTTAAGTGTGCTTAATTTAGTTAAAATACCTTAGTTTAAGGACATTAGATTTATACTTAGTTATTGTATTTATTATATACTTATATTTAGTATAACAATATTATTTTTAGGGGATGAGTATCTACAGTTACCACTTCAACATCACCTGGGTTTTGAAGCACAAACCACTCTGAAAAATCAGGCCTCAGTTTTCTATAGGTTGGACATGTCAAAATTGAAGGCATATGTTTAAATCTTTGTAATTATCTCTACCTGTAGAGTTAATAAGCAATTAAGTCTGTCTGCAAAAATATTCTGAGGCAAACAGATCCATTATTTCCTGTGTTAACCTGCATGCCTTTTCCCATGAAACATTACGTCTTATTAGTGGAGGGTTTATTTGCTTCTATTAGCCTTTAGTTTTGTGTTCAGAACACTATGTGGTACCTAAAAACCTGGGAATGCAATTATTCTTTGTGGTTTTTGGAGGGGGGTCTAATTAAGCAGGTCTCCACTGTTACAGGCACAGCTGTGAAAGAATTGACTGTGGCACGAGTTGTGTATCCCAAACTTGTATATATAGAGCCAGGTTGCTCTATAGAGGATTATGTTTATTATTTGAGAGTAGAATCAACAACAAAACATACAATTAACGTCAGAAGAATACAGATACCATTATTTTCTCGTTTCACATGATTTCTTTTTCTTTGACAAGAACAGTAAGTTGTTCTTTTAAGGTTAACCTGTTCTTTTAGAGACTAAAATCATCACTGATTCTTTGGTGGTTTAGAGTTCAAGAGGTGGATTCCATTTAGTTAAAATATTCCATAGTGCTCTGAAGTGTTAAAATGACCCAATTACTGTATATACTTACCAAGAAAAAAATCTAACTGAAATATCAAAAACTACATAAAAACTATTGCAAAAAGACCAAATATCAAAATCTAAATAAAGTCAAGGGCCATACTTTTTTAAATTACTGTCATTTCCTCAATAAAAAATGTGTGCGTTTCCTCCTTCACCTCCAGTTTCCAATGGTTTCAATGAAAAAGTCTCAGTTGACTTCTACAAATGCAGACAGAGATGTGATATATGTGTAAACAAATGAAAATGTTTTCAGGTGGAAAGCAGGACTTCAAGAGTTGAGAACTCCTAACTTTGAAATCTGCGGTGTATTAAGGAGATGTGGCAGATTCAGTCTCCAGGCTACCATAAAATGGACTAAGCCTATAAAGTAGTTTGAGAGCTGAACAAAGTGTAAGTACCTCACTTAGAAGTATTACAACTATTATTTTTTGTAATTTTATGTTTAGAACCTTCTACATTCATTCAGATTTTTTTAACCCAGAATGATTACAGCTACATGTGTGAAAATGAGGGCCAAATGATTTTATATATTAAATAATTGGCTATTTAGAGAAATTGCTTTATTTTAACCATGAGCATTTTATTTTAAATACTTTTCCCCTGAAACTTATCTGCTACAAAGCCTTTTTTTCAGCCAAGGAATTCAACATTTGAGGCCATGAAGCAAAACCACTGATTTTTTAAAAATTTAATTAAAGAACTGTTAACCCAACCATACAGACAAAGGACTTTTAAATGGTCTGAACTTTACAAATATGGAGAAGTAAGGGAAAACACATAGAAGATGGAGTGAATAAGATATAGGTATGAGTCCATGATTATTCTTAATGTAATCATCTCTCAGTCTCTGCTTCATATGGCTAATTGGTTAGACTACATACTTGAAAACTGTAGATTTACTCAGTTCTTTGTATTAGTCTCTTCTGTATCTTTTACTGTCTAAAGCCATAGTCAGTTTTTACCCTGATAAGAAGATAATAACCATTCCATAATGTTTGGAAAAATAAAATCCCCATGTAACATTTTTTGTGCACCTACAGGAAGAAAGCTGAGTTTAAAGCTACTTTCAGAAAAACAAACACACTAAATTGATAAGAAATTTCTTATTTCTTAACAAACTGCTGTGTTCTCATTTTTCTGTCTATGAAAAAGACACAAAATCATCTGCAAAAAGCCCTAACCTGGAATTGTGCTCATCATCTTTTTACAGTTTTTTCAAAGTGCTAAGTACAGTCCTTCAACTATGATCCCATAAGTTTATGGGTTAACCCTTGCTGTTCCCTGTATGCAGAGCTTCTCCACAAGGTCATACATTTGGAGTTATGAGCTCGTTTCTGATCTCATGTGCCTACATGCCAAGAAAACTTTACACTGATTCATGGAGCCTGATTCCCCATTGGAAAGTGTTTGTGTCTGCCTCAGTTGTTTTAGGAGCCCCGAGAAAGGATCCATCCCCTTTCCTTCAAAGCTTCCTGTGGTGTCACACAGTGCTTACACAACGAACTGCTGATATCAAGGCAAAGGCTGTCCTGTAAATTATTTTGATGTGGGTATATTTCTTCATATTTTCTGTAATGCCCTTTATCAGAAAAATCTCCTGGAATAACAGTGGCAGAGATAGTAACTTTTTGAGCATGCGAACTCTGCTCAGAACAGATCTAAGAGCAAATTAAAGAGTTGTAACAGACTAATGACTTATCTGTGTGAATATTACTACTATTGTCAAAGAATTGAAACAGAAAAAATTCTATCATGGGTGGATTTAATGAGCCAGCTCAGGTTATTCAGTGTTACCACAGCAATCAGACTGACTGTGTATAAAACACTTTTCCATGAATATTTTTTCAGCCTGAAGAATAATCAGTTATGCATCAATGTAGACTGACTAACCGTCCCATATATCTTGCATTACAGACTAAACAGATGGTTTTAAACCCCTGCCTTTGAAATCATTATGGCCTCTGGAGTTCAGCAGTGTAGTAGATAACAAATCCCAGGAATGAGGGGGATGAAACTTTGTAGCTGTTGCTTCAAAATACAGTTTAATATATGATGAATGGCTATTTATGGTTTGTATAATACCATCTGTGTGAATAGCAATTTGTGCCATAAGAACTAACAGATTTCTATCCTGGTTTTCCAATCTACTACTGAAAACTCAGTAGTGAGGGTCAGTTTCCTTCTTGCCTGTAACACATTTGGAGAATTACCGTAGAATAAATTAGTGGCAAGAATGAACTAAAAGGAAATAAATACATTGAGGAATTGTGTTGACACATTGCAGTACATGAAAGTAAAAGTATTGATACAGAGTGAAAACAAGATTTCCCTGAAGTCAATTGGAATTTTGCTACTGGATTCCACATCACCAAAATTTCACTGCCAGTATAGAGTTTGGCTATTTTTACCTTTAATTAATGTACCTTTCATCTGTTTTCCTACCCTTCCCCACTTATTTTCTCCTCTTCCTACTCTCCCTCCCTCCTTACCTCTCTTTGGTCCCTGTCCTATATCTGCTGCATCTGCCAGGCAGTTAAATTTTAAAATAGCTTTTCTCTTTGAAGTGCTAATACCAGCACTGCTATTTCTATAGCAAGTAACTTCACTGACGGTTGTGGTTTGCTTTTACTCTTTGTTTTGTGCATTTGTACATGCATATGTGGGTGTTACATGATTTTAAGAGTGAAGAGGTGAAAAAAATGGAAAGAAAGAAAAAAACCTCCCAATTAAGTTTTATAAATGAAAGTTAAATCCCATCTGCTCCACATCAGGCTGTGATTTTGTCAGCTCTCACGAGCTAAGCAGGTTGAACTTGGTGAGTAATTAGATAGGAGACCTCGGAGGAAAGCCCAGGGTGCTGTATGTGGTGCACAGAAGATTCAGTAACTGTGATGGTTCCTCTTCAGAAAGGGTAAATCATTGTCTGTGTTGTTCTTCCTTTATTGAATCCATGAATGGCTATGAAACATGACAGGTCTGTGCAGAAAATCTGTTTCAGAAAATAATACTTTTAATACTTTAATACTGCCAGAAGGAGGATGTTCTGAAAGGACCGCTTTGTACACACAGTCATTGACAGTCTTTAACCATCTGGCCAAGGATAGGAAAGTAGATGAACTGTACACCAGAGACAGGGTATTGGACCTTTGATCAGTTCCAGCATGTGAAGTATTCCATTTTTGTGTATTGAGCACTTGAGCAATCACTGTTGTCTTCTGCAAGATGTCTCTTTTTGCTGTTGCATATGATATGTATGAGTGGGTTTATTTTAAACTGTCCTTATGTGACCATTTTACACTGTGCTGTGTATTTATTTAGCAAAGTGAAAAAAATGCATTCCATGCTTGGGTATTAACCTTAAGGATTTTGTGAGTCCTGACTGATACTGTGAGATTTAGAAAGCTCAGAGGTGAACATTTTAAGTGTTTTTGCTCCATTCATGAGTGTGTTGCATTTTCTACATAAGCTTTTTCATTGATTTACAGGCATAGAAAAAAACACCACTGATTAATAATGAAGTCAGCAGTTATGTGTGCACTGAGAAAATTAATCATTTGCACTGTCTGGATTACTCTTGGGGTTTCCTTTGGGAAATAAAATTTGAGATAACTGTTTCCTGGTCTGTATAAGTCAGGAATGTACTTTGATGAGTTTAGCAGTGGGTCAAAGCTTGATGGCTTTTGTAAATCTAGGTCCTCTTGTATGGCTGTTTCTTTGAGATGCTTCTGTTTGTTTGCAAGAAACTATAAAATTCTATTTCCTTGAACGAGACACTGGAGTATTTCTTCACTCCTTGCTCCAAGCCACTTTCAGCTCACTACCCCAAAAGACTCTCTCCTTTTCTAAGCTTCTTTCAAGGCACCTGGGGCGAAGTCAAAAGATGCCTGCCTACATTCTCTCTAATTTTTTCCTAGACTTGATGGAGAGGGGATGTAAGTGTGTTGGGGAGGTTACAGACACCTAAATCTTCATTTAAAAGTTGAGATTTAAAATCTTTTTCTCCTGCAGGTCCTTGGAGTATTTGAAAGATAACTAGATATAGCAGTTACAGCTCCCAAAGCATAAACAATTCTTAGGAACAACTTAAGGGAAAGCACACCTCTGAAAATATGGGGTGGGAATTCTGTAAATCAATTAATAATGATATGTATATTTCTAGCTGAGATTTATATCTTTAATAACAACATGTATATTTATATCTTAAATAACAACATGTATATTTACATCTGAGATCTATCACTCTGTCACACAGCTTTGTTACTGTGCCCAGTGGCTGGTCAAAACTTGGAGGTTTGTATATTTTTCCTGTTAGATGGGGGAGCTGTTAATAGAGATTGATCTTTTATCAATGCAGTCCTATTTCTGGGAAGCAACATTAAAAAAATCTTCTTTCTTCAAGCACAGCAGAAATTATACATATTGAAAAAGCTTTTTATTTTTCAAAGATTCAACCCATGTCAGTTTGTGCCAGCAGCCCAAAATCTGTCTAGGTTTACTCCTCTATACCTGTTCTTTGGCATAAATTTGATATGAGCTTCTACATATTTGTTCTTTCTCCACAGTTATGCATGTCCTACATGTGTAGCCTACATACATTGCATCACTTTGATTTGTATCCTTCTTAAAAAACAGCCAAACCACTCCACCCACTTCGTTCACATTCTGACCTGGCTTTTTCAAGCTTTTGTTTTGTACAGAGATGTGTAATTGTGTTTGGGCTTTAGAGACTAAAGTCATTTCAGTTACTTGTTTCAGCAAAGGAGCATAATGACTTCTTACATCTATCTTAAATGAAGAGGGACAGCTATACCCAAGAGCTGCAATGAGGTTTACCTGACCCATAATTTTACAGCATTATAAACCACATTTCAGCTGAAACATCAGAGCTGGCTAAACAATGACAGTCTTGGTTCAGAATTGTGGTGTAGTGAGTTTTCCTTCCAATGATCTCATGTCTGTTCCTCCAGAAGCAGGAAATGCATTGAGGTTCTGAAGGGCAAGCCTGCAACATGCTTTGCTCTTTAGCAAATTGCACAGCTTCAGAAGGATGCTCAGAGATTGCATGCTGTAGACACCAGCCTTGTCTACAACTTGCCTTAGCTTTGTATAGATCATTTTGGACTGTTTTCAGGGTGAGAGAACTACAAAAGCAATTGCACTTTAGTTACAGTCTGCTCTGAGTCTGCAGAAGGTACAACTCAGCGGGACTAGCAATTTGGAGTAATATGGTTTTTTGGATCATCTTATTTCTTGCTGTGATTTTTCGATCACCCTTCCTATTTTCTCTCTTTCTTCAGTTCCCTGTCTCTGGTGACACAATTTAAGGTAACACAATTGACATACGAGTGAGGGTATTTAAAATCGAGGGCAATTTTTAAAATCAGAAATAATTTATATAGCAAAGTGTTTCAGTTTCAAAAATTATCTACACTTGTTTGGAATGCCTCAGTAACCCTGCAGGAATGACAGAATTTCCCCCCTTTCAGAAAATAAATCTGTCATCTTTCAGCATCATTGATGTCCTATCAGTAATTTGTGTCTATTGCTTTACTGTTAATAAGGATTTCTAACAGTCTTTCTGGCTTCAGTAAGAAAAATTCATTTAATGAAAATTAAGATGTCAGAAATTACAATACTCAATGACCAGATAAACATGAGAGAAGATGCACTTCTCTGAATATTTCAGAGGTTGTTACTGTATTCAATAACAGAAGTTGCCTATGTCAAGCCCTGAGCTTTTATATGACAAAGTTCCCAGAAGTTTTATACAGATTGAAATCCACATTTGTCTAGATAATCTTTTATAAAGCTGAGAAGAAAAGTTCTTTGGAGAATTAGGAAAAGTTGAGTCAAATTCAGTCTTAATGAACACTACTGCCTTGCGTACCAAAAGGCAGATCTGCCCCCTTATTTGTCAGATGTTTAATTCACTGAAAATTAATTGAAAATCAAGGCAAAAGACACTCTTTATGCCTTCAGTTTAAGTCTGTGCCTCAGACTGAAAAAAAAATCATAATTCATCTGAAACCACAGTTTCCATGTAGTAGCCAGAATTAGTCATAAATTAGACCAACTTCATGAACCTTAACAGATGAATAACTGCGACCAAGCTTTGAATATTAAGCCTTGAATCAAGAAAATGTCATATGGCCTTCAGGCCAGGGATATTTCATATAGATGTACTGTTATCATTTGCTTTTAGTTTTACTAAATCAGGATTGAATCTATCATGCAGTATTCTTCCTTCAATATAATTTATTTTCTAGAAATAAACCTAGACACATGTATGTTTATATTTTATATACGCTACTGTAATTAGGGATTTCATGTCAAATGTGACATCCTCAGAGAAAATTTGGTGAATGCAATCCTAGCTCTGATGAATTAACTAGCAAAATTTCTTTGATTTTTGTGTGATTGAGATTTCATTCAAAGTCTTAGAGATACACCAAGACCAAACGTTTAGTTGTGGCAGCACTGGAACTTGATTCACGATATTTAAAAAAATATTACTTGAAATATTTCCAATGAATCTGTGTTTATATAACTTCAGATGTTACAGTACTGGAACTATGCATCCATCTTTTCATACCAATAAGGTATCAGCAAGGACATTAATCATTTTGTAGAAACATGAAGTTGTACTTCAATAAATAACTATAATATAAGAAATCCAGGATGTGAAGTTTTGCATACTTTGATAGTTACATAGTTCTACCACTGTCACTGAGATGACACATGAATAAAATTGCCCAGGCACTTGAGTTCTGTAATAAGGAACCTGGAGAATTTCCAAAAATAGAAGAAACTAGTGAAAAGCATAGAAAATAGGTCCACTCTCCCCCCTATCTAGCCACGGTGATTTTTCTTTGAATTGTAGTACTAGGCCATTTTTAAGTAGGAAATGTAGCACAGCAGATAGACTGGACTTTCACCAGGCTAGTCATGACTGGTTTTCTCCTTTATGTTTTTAATTATGCTACATCTTTATCCGAATCTCTGTAACAGTTGACACCTCATACACCATTTCATTTAGCACCTTTGCTTTCTGCAGAGTTTAATGCTGGTAACCTGGAAGCAGTCATCTGTGTGTGGGTAACTGAAATGGAAGACAAGAAAACCTGTATAAAAATTGCAAAGTGGATAAGGACCTGTAAAGGGAGAGAGTTTATGCTGAAAAGAGGTCAATGTATAAATGGAATTTGCTAGGTTTGTTAAGACTCAGTTCTTATTATTTCTGTATCCCTTAATAAATTCATTAGTAATCTTAGAAAAAGAGAAAATGCATAATTTGCTGTTGATTCACAACTTGTCAATAGCACACACTAAATATTGGAGCCAAGAAACAGTGTTGTGTTATAGGATAACAAAATTCAAGATTATGCACCATGGCACAATAAAAACTTTTGGTATAATCCAGTAATTTGCGAGTCAAAAGTTGTACGACATGAGAAAGACTTGGAATTGAGCGCAGGAAAAACCAAGGAAGTCATGATAGAAAGTGAGGCAAATCCCACCTTTATCAGTCTTTAAATGGAGATGAAGGGACCATTTACTAGTAAGAGTTTACTGAAATGCCGTCTATAAAATTCTGTTCATCTCTCAGTGTTTAAAAATTACTAATTCAAACTATAATAGGTCACAGACATCATCAGGGATATCCAGAACCTGATTTATGGAAAGAGATTGAAAGAGGATCTGTTTCAACTGAAGAAAAATGTGAGTGTTGTATATAAATATATCAGTAGGTGAACAGAAGAGAATAATACTTAGAATGTTCTGAGGAGAGAAACAAATGGGACAATTTCTAATCAGAGGAGCCAGTGCATGTTCAGGCACTGCCTTCACTAGGAAGAGTGAAATGAACTGATTTTAAGATGAAGCGCTGGATTACAGAAGATGTTAGGTAATGTCTGCTAAAAAGCAGAGTTTGGGATTGGTGATTCAGAGGTTTTAATCAAGTTCTACTTTTTAACTTTTTCAGATGAGTACATCAGTTTTTGCAGGAAACTTTTGTTTCTGATAAAATGCCTTTTTTTTTTTCTAAAAAAAGTATGTAAAACAATTCAATCTACTATTATGTAATGTTGGAACACCAGTACTAAGCACAATGAAGTAATATGGTGGATATAGTCTGCGTTACCCTATTTCTGCTTAATTTTGAAAGTTCAAAATCAGCTTTACTTGTGTTTTTTCCCTACAGTAAGAATGGCTTCTAATATACACAGGAACCTTCAGAATTCACAGATGTGATGAAAATGGGAAAATTTGGAAAAAGAGGAAAATTAATATTTTTCTCTGTAGAAGGCAAGTATTATTTTTTAAAAGAAAATTCAACTGTAATTCTTCTGTGCTATTGTGCTGTGTAGTCTAAACACAGCACTCAAGTATTGAACCTAGAGATTTTTAGTCCCACTATAGGTGCAAACTACAACACAGCCTTAACTGTGGAGTTAATTACTCATTTGTGTATGAGTAACACAAATCTACAGCATAACGCAAAAGGAAAACTAACATGTGTCATGTAAATGAATTTTTCCCACAAAACTGCTCTACTTTTTCATGTATTTTCTTCTTCCTTGTTACACAGCTTTAAACCTCTTCACCTATGATTACCTATCTTAGGGCTTGTGACATTTTGGAGGATCTCTCTATGTATAGCTTATGAACTCAGTCTGGTACTTGGAAATCTCTATATATAGCTGTGTCAGGTTCAAAATTCTTTGCTAATCTAAAATCCACAAGAGGTGATTTTTGCTCTTGACATGATCAATAAGGAATTGTTAAATCTTGATAATATCCTATTCAAATACATTCCTTGGAGCCTGACAATGCTACCAGGTGGGCAGACCTGGTTTTATACATGGAGTGAGGCAGTAATAAGTAGATGATAAATCATCTGTTCTACACGAATTTCATCACCTGACTAGGGAGCTACCTGACTAAGAAGGTAAGGTGGCTTCTCGCTTGGCGTTGTTTAGTACCTCTCGTACTAAGCATTGGAGGGGGATGGTGGACTTAGAGGACTTCTACCTATATTTGGAGTGGAAAATGAAGGCAGAGAAATGCAAAAGTGTTCCTGCATTTAACAGCTGTTCTGAAACCCATAAAGTCACAGTGTTCTTTTGCCCCTTCAGTGAAGAAACTCAAAGTCCAGCGTACCGCTAATTTAACAAATGGTATTCGGAGAGATCGGCACTGCCCGCGGCAGAGAGGGCGGCAAAGCTCTGTGCCAGAGGACTGGGGAAGGAGCCGGTGTTGCTGCCTCAGCAGACCCAGGCAAGCTCACATGGACACGAGTGATGTGTTGCATGGAAAAACCTGGCTCCAGCAACTGGCGCGTGGCCGAGCAGTTGTTTTCACCAAGGCTGAGGAGGGGTTCCGGACACATTTGTGCAAATGAGCTTAGTCCTGCTACCGCGATCGCGGCCACACGGATGCCCGGGATGCTTGTACCGCCCGGTGGCCCCTCCGTTGCCGGCAGCTCGGGGCTCCGGGGCTCTGCTCCACAGCCGAGGCACCCGGCGGGCCGCTGGCAGCCGGGAGACAAGGAGGGGCTGCAGCTCCCGCCCGCGGCCCGTTTCCGCGGAGCCGAGGATGCTCCCGCGTCCGGCTGAGCGGCGGCTGCAGCCCTTCCCAACTTCCCACGGTTACCTCGCTCTTCCCCGGCCGGCTCCCAGCACGGTCCCGCGGGCCGGGAGCGGGGCTGCCGCCCGGTGACCTGTCCAGGGAGACCCCGCCCTCGCTCAGACCGGGCAGCGCACGGGCACCCGCGGCGAGCCGGGCGCCGGCGCGGCATCCACCCCTTCCTTCTTCCGCGCTGGCAGAGCCCCGTGCCGAGGGCGAACTCCGGGCGAAGGGACCGTCCCGTGCGCCCTGCCTCTCCCCAGCCCCCGCGCCTGCCTCCTCCCCTGGTCACTGGGACTGATGAATTAATCATGATGTGGCTGCTGTTAATGCATTTATGTGGAGCGGGCTGTGCCAGTGGCTCGCGGCGCGGCGGGTGAGGGAGCGCGGGGAGCGCCGGCCCCTCCGCTCCGCTCCGCTCCGCGCCCGGCGTGCCGCGGCCGCAGCGCTCTCCATGGCTCCGAAGGAGGTAATGGGAGTAGGGACGCGCTCCCCGTTCCCCCGGCAGCCAGGAAAAGGGCAGGGCAGGTGGGGCGCGGAGGGGACACGGCGGCGCGGGCAGGGCAGCTCCAACTTGCCGGCAGGAGGGACGGGAATGCTCGAGTTGCCGCGGGAGGTGTGCGGGGTGTGTTCGCTTCGCGTCCCCGAGGTTCCCCCCAGTCCTGGCCGTGGTTTAAAAATCGCTCTCTTGGCTTAAGTGCGCGGGAGCCAGGCTCATTTTATCGCCGCTGACGCTGTCAAAATCGCTGTGGCTCCAGCAGTAACAACAGCGAGCCCCCTCCCTGCCTGCCTCCCTCCTTCCCTCCCTCCGCCGGGTCACCCGCTCCTCGGTGAGAAACCGAACGCTGATATTCCATTAGCTTCATCTTCCCCGCTTACGCGAAAGTGAGGAAGACTTGCTAATTAATTTACATACGAGAGAACGATGTCTGAAGGAAGGAAAAAATACCCCGTTGCACCTGCTCCGCCGAGACTTGTCATCTGAATCTGGAGGAGAGCTATAAATCATGTAAAGTGTTCGTGGTGGAGTCGCCTTCTTCTGAGAGCTGTAGGATTATGTATCCAAATGCTGAATTTATATTTCCCACTAGGAAAAGACTGAAACTCAGGTCAGATATAAACTACATCATTTCATTTACAACAAAACTGTAGTTATTTATTGTAATTCTAGAGGGGATTTTTATTCTCTCCTGATTAAATAGAAAGTACTATTAGAGCGTGTAGTAATGATTTACACATTACAGCCTGAAATCTCTTGCAGAGTTGGAGGTGGTTGAGTGTATGGATGGTGCTTTAGAATCACAAATGTCCTCTTATTTTTGCTGCACATGAAAAGCCTGAGAATAACCTGGCTGTTTTACCTTCTGTTTTTAGTGTGTACATACCCATGTTTTCTGAGATACAGGATGGGGAAAACTTGGACAAGGGATAGCACAACTTCCATTGAAAATGTTGACTTTCTCAACTACAGCAACTAAAATCTGTGTGATGTCTGCTTTGATCATTTCCACCCTTTGAAAAAAAGCTTTAAAAAATGTCATAAGATACTTCCAAGAATTTCACTTACTGCCTCTAAGGCAATACTGTAATAGTTCTTGACACTTGCCTGCTAAATGAGCTGAACTGGGGAGACCTACTGTTCAGTACGATGTTTGTGTTATTCCTGTGCCAACTATTTCTTCATAAAATACAAAATGATGGCTTTAGTCTGATGAGATAATGGTATCATATTGTAGAAATTATACATACTTTAGTTTTGTGAATTTTCCTATATTTCACTAGGTTTGTTGCTGGCAAAACTAGACTGAGGTTTTGTCATTTCCAATGGAACTAATTTAGATTGGGGTTAATTGCTTTAGTAGCCTAGTGTATTTTTGACAAAACTGTAAATGGCAAACATTATTAAGTTCTTTTGTTCCACTTATGTAAAAATATTGCTTTTTGATTAAAAAGATGTTATGTGTTATAGATGGATCCTGTACATTGCATCAGAATGAGGGAATTAAGGAGTTTGTGTGCTTTGACAGCGTGTGTGATTCACAAGTTTCATAAGTTGTGAGCTTATTGTAAAAGTGTGTGTATGTGTGCTATGCTAGTAGAAGAAACTAATAATAACACAGAAATCTGTGAGGTAGGCAAGAACATATGAGCCAGGCTAACCACTCAATGTGCTTACTTTGAAAGCAAGCCTGTATGCAGTAGTTTTCATCTCACTGTTCTACAGCAACAAAATAAGGGAGACAAAAACAAGCACAAGCCAGAAGTAAAAAGACAAAAATTTAAAAGGAGACTTTCAAATTGATGGGGAAAAACATTTGGAAATCAAGTCTTTCTGTCAAATCCAAGACTGCAGGTCACTGTTAAATTAAATCATACTCACATATACAGCATTTTTATGGCATTTAAGGTGGAAGCTTTGGTCTAGACTAGAACCAACCAATTAAAAGAGATTCAGTTGTTGAGAATTTGGTTTGTCACCAAATAAGAGATGGTAGAGGTCAAATGACAGTCAATAAAAATGGAGTTCATCTTTGAGCTTGGAACAGGAAAACAATTTGTTTTCTTTTCCAAATCTTCTGTCTCTAACTGGAAATGCTGTCATGGACAGCAGTCTACAAAGTGGCCAAAGTTTATTAATTGGTGAACATTTATTGTTCTGAGATACTATTGTAGTTGAAATACCTTTTTCTGTGTAACTGGCATTCTTCTGGCCAGTGCTTTGGCTTTGTAAGGCATAAATGAAACATGGAAGTTCTGATTTGGGATTTGAACCATATATGTCACTGTGTGAATTTCAGTCCAGTGTACATTTTTGTTTGGCTGTCAAGTGTTGGATTGACTTATATTGGAAAAGCATTTGCTTCTTTTCTAAAACAAAATGAAAAAAATCAGTTGTCAGGCAGAGGGAGGTGGGAAAATATGTTTACACCCATCAGACTTTTTTTGGCCTTAAAATAATGACTTGTGTTTGATACAAGAGATTGTGGCGTTGGTGAATGACACACCTGCCTATGTTTTCAACATTTGCAACAGGTTGAGCACGCTTTTTGGGTCAGGAAACCACAGTGCTGCTTGTTTATTGATGGACATAGCTTTGGAAGGAGCTGAATAGTGAAGAGTTAGCTGTCTGCAACATTGCTCAGTGTTCACTTACTGCTATACAGATAACTACGTGACAACTGGCCGGTAGCTGTAGTCGTGTGAATATTCTGTCTCTATTTTCTGTAGCTGTTTTTGCTTTACCCACTGCCATGGAAATCTTCTGAATGGGTTGTTCAATGATTAACATAAAAGTACCGTGTTACGGAGGGTGGGGATAGTTGTATGTCTTGACAGGTTAAATTAAATGATTCTGAATAGTGACAGCGTTTGAGGTGTATTTGTTTTGAGTACAATCAAATTCCCTCTTTGACTGTTTATATAGTAAGCAGGAATCCATTAAACTGGCAAGGAGGGCAAATATTTAATGAAGACCCAAAGAGGCAATATCATTTCAGTATGTTTGCAGTGCACTGCTCTGTTTGGCTGCTGATTAAATCTTCTCATCTCAAGGAGAGCTTCTAGTCATCTGCTTTGATGCAATATTCTATAAAACCATTTAAGCTAGAGGGCTAGGAGTTTAAGTCTTAAGATTGTTTTCTTTAAAAGATAAAAAACTGCATTAAGTCCTCTCATAGCCCTAGTTGAACTTTAGTGGGAATAGTGTGAAAAAAAAGTCCGGGAAGGAGGGGAGCAGAACAGGGAGTAGTTGATCACTGTAGTAATTCAGGGCTGAAGAAAAGACCTTTCTGAGTTAGGCAGCTATCTTATCTAGTTCCAGTCATAAAGTCATCACAGTCTACCTTTAAGTACATTGACCTGTTGCTCTTTCTGGAGAGACGTTTCAAAACCTCTCTCCTAATGCTTAGCGCTTTCTTTGAACTTTCAGCCTAAATATATTCTTTGATTCCTAATTTTTAATCTCTCAATATTGTTATTTAAAACCAACTCCTTCCTCGGTGTGTAGCCCTCAATAAATTATGAACATCGATCATGTGTCTTCCTCAGCTTTTATGTGCTAGGATCAAACAAGCAGAGCAAGCACCTTTTAGTCTGTCTGGCAAAACAGAATAAATAGGAAGATACAGAGGCTAGTAACTTGATTCTCATGAATTCTCGTACCTGAACTGTTTGCTCAAAGTCTTGAATAAGAGTGCTAATGCTCCACCTGATCTTTTGAAAATACTTTGTCAAACACTCTGAATATCAAGCTTGTTTTACAGATAGGCCAGGTTGGTTTAATCTGGTAATAGTAAACATGGGTGTGTGATTTATCTTTTTGTGTTGCTCTCAAATGATAAGAGACCATCACAGAAATAATCACAGAAATTCTGCTATTAGTAATCATGTGACTTTGAAGAGTTGCTAAAGGTTTTGCCATTTGTAATATGCCTGTGCAAATGCTCCTCCAATTTCTTCTGTAAGTTAGCAACAACCTCCCCTGTAACAAGAGGGCTTGCTGTAACCAGGTTGTATCAAAACACCTCTGCTTTTCACCACGTTCACAGATATGTAATAAGATGAGTGTGAAGAACAATTTTAAAGTAGTCCATTCAATATGTTACTATTAGTCACCTTTATATCAACTTTATTTTTGTGTTATGCTTATATTTCCAACTCAGTAAATAATTGCTGGGTGATACCATATCAAATTCTTTACTGAAATCTGGAGAGAATATATTGTGAATTTCCTTTTCCATAATATTTACTTTTGAAAAGATTGGATTCTCCCTCCCGCTAAGTATTTATAAACACTGATTAAGATCCCTCCTGAGCCTTCTCCAGGATAAAGTAACTCAGCTCTTCCTGCCTTTCTTCATATGACAGATTCTCCAAGACCCTTATCTTCTCTGTGTCCTGGATGTACATACTGGATGCACACCGGCATGTCCATGTCCTTTCTGTACTGGGGAGCCCAGAACAGGGGGCAGTATTCCAGATGTGCCCTCCCTGGTGCTGAGGGGAAGGATCATCTCTCAGCCTGCTGGCACTGTTTTTCCTAACATGGGCTGTGTTGACCTTCATTGCTGTGTGGGCGCTTTGCTGACTCATGTTCAACTTCTTACCCACCAGGACCCTCCCCATCCTTTAATGTCCAGTTCTTTCCCCCTGGTTGGTCCCAAGACTTTTACCAGTGCACCGTTGTTTCTCTCTGGGTGAAGAACTTGTATTTCCTTTTGCTGAACTTTATTTCTCCAGCCTGTTGAGGTACCTCTTAATGGCAGCACAACTGCTCCTTATTTCATGTGCTCTGCCAACTCACTGAGGGTGCCCTCAGTCCCATTATTTTGGTCTTTGAGGAAAATGGCCCAAATATCAACGGGATGCACAATTAGTAATGGTCCCAGCTGAATTTTGTGGCACTGATCACAGTCCTCTGAGCCTAGCGATTCCACTACTTTCCGTTTCACCTCACTTTCATGCTTCATTAATAATAATGTAATTGTTAGTAATAATAGTAACATCAGTAATATTTTTACTACTGCCGTGTGACCAGGAAAATTAACAGATAAAAATATCTCTTCACCATCTTTCCTTGCTCTGGTTTAATAGCACTGGCACGTGTGTGTATACACATGCACCAACTGACAGTTGTCTTTTTGTCTGTGTTTGAGTGTATGACTGTGAATTACTCATACCATATGTTTGATACAAGGAAGATACTATTTTATATGTCACACAGGCACTGCATTTTTTTTTTGCATTAAATTTATTTCCCCACCTCATTTTTGTAGGGAGAATGAACCTCTGGGCTTGTTATAGTTATGGGGAATTTGAAATGGGTAATCTTGAAATTGATTGCAAAATAGAGGTGAATTAATTGCTCTATGGCTGATGTTTGTGAAGCCAAATGGCCTTTCATTCAGGTGAAGAAATTGTGGACCTTATGTTTAAAAATGCAAGGGCTTTTTTTATGCTTCCTTCAAATAGCAAAAAAATCTTTTGAGAAAAATAGCTTCTGTAGTCCATATTTTCTCTTGCTATCCACACTCACCTGCTTTGCCAGCAGCAGTGAGAAAAGACACTGAACTGCCCTCATTGCAAGCAAAGCTTAAGATTTCTACAGTGAGACTCAGTGCTGTGTTTAAGCTCAAATTATTTAAGTTTGGCCTGGGATCAAGTTGTTTTGCTGCAGGAAAATTTATTCAATATTGCTTAAAGAGAAGGAGTTTTCTGTTGGTTTAGCAAGTGACTGATACTTCTGCTTTTAGTTCAAAAAGATATATTTTGTGTGTTTGCACATAGAAGAGTGATGAAAAGGAACTTTTTAATTAAATAGATTTCCATTTACAGAATATTGCAAAGATAGCAGTTAAAATACTGAAAATGACGATTCTCTTTTTCCTCTTCCTTGAAATGAGGATATGGTGTCCTAGGGACAGTGATGAGCTAATTGTACTTTCAGTTTAATATCTGACACTGATTCTGAGAAGCAATCTAGTCTTTGCAGTTTGATTCTGAATTCACATTCTGTAGGAACTCCATCAGAAAAATGGGACAATTTTGCTTCTCTGTGTGATGCTAAGGCCTCACAGAGCGCCTCCAGAACTTGGAGAGAAATTACTCTTGGCATCTAAGCTGCAGTGAACAGGTGGGAATTGGAAAATTGTGAATGGGCACCTGTGCAAGTATGCAGCTCTAGGCTTTACTTTTAATTCCAAAATCAATATAAAGGCATATGGTCATCATCTGAATTTCAGAAAAATAATTGCTCTTCTTTTTTCTTCTTTTTGTTATTGTCTAAAATTTCCTGTTAGCACTGTACATTTGTTTAACTTGGAAAGGCAGATCAAATCCTTTTCAACTGAGGTTATAAAAGGTGCAGATAGTTATTAAGTAAAATGTTACACATTACCTGCAGAACAAAGGAGAAAATGATTTAATATTTTTTCCTACTATGATTCTCCAGATTACTGACCAACCATTTTGTGTCATTTATGTTTCTGCAAATAAAGTCTTACATTTTGTCATCCTAAAAACTGTTTAAAGAGGTAAAAAAGGTGTTGAATTTAACTTTTTATAAACTGCAAACAGTAGACTTTTTTTTTCTAGAAATTGTCAACAGAAAAACGTGTTCTAAAATTGTATTTATTTACAATGGGATCTTAGTGGATATCTGAAAAAAAAGTTAAAGTGAGATATTAGGAAGATAGATTATTTTGATGAATGGCAAAATATCAGTTACCAGAGATACTAGAATTAATAAGGTAATTCAAATACAAGCATAACATTTTAGCTTCTGGATGGAGATAAACTGGGCTACTTCTGTCCTTGTCATAATTTTGCATTTATATAGTACTTACAAGGTAGAAAACTCCTTACAGATACTGATGATCTTCATTATACTCTCTCAAGGCAGGTAGGTGTTCTGTAAATTAATGGTATAGGACCAATGTATTTTAGACCTAGAAATCTGCTAAGAGTTTGAATTTTGGTATAAATGTGTTTGAAGTTTATAAAGGGCAGATTATATCCCTCAGAATCCAGAATCAACTCTTACAAGATATGCTTTTGTTTTTAAGGAACAAAGGTACAGGGTTTTATTCAGAACACTTGAATAACATCATGTCTCTTTGATAGCAAAGTCTAGTCAGATGTAGTTTTTCCTGAATAAAAGTGTTGGATACTATAAAGAACATTGTTTGTAAAGGTTCACACAGAATAGATCTTTAATTTACAAAGATTATATGAGATTTAGCTTCCATTTTTTGTAGCAAGGTGTTTACACATGGAAAGAGGGAGCTTGTCTTTCCTGTCTCCACCCTCCTTGGTTGACAGACTTTCCCTCCAGCAAGCAGTTGACAGCAATCAGTTTGTGGATTATTTCTGGAAGGAAAAAGTTTACAGCTTTTCTTCAACAGTAAGATTAAAAATAAAGTAGCTGTCATCTATTTCCGTGGCTTAACTAGTTAAAATCATAGCCACAAAAATGCCATATTACTCAGCTAAGCTGTTCACTGCATTTTATACAGTAAGCAGACCTTATTAAATAAAGGCACCCAAGCCTTGCAAACAATAGTTTGTAACACAAAATTTTGAAAAATCAAATTTTTACTGGAACTTCAGAATTTGTTATTTATTGTTTCTAGATACACTAATTCTTTAAAATAAGCCTTACACAGATATTATAATGAAATACTTAATTTTGTGACCTTGTCATATATGAAAGACATGTAGGTAATTCTCAGGATGAAAGAAGTTCTTATCTTATAACAGCCAGATTCTTGAGCATCTTCCAGGCTTGACTCACATTAATCCTCACAGCACTGTGTTTTCCATTGAACCATTTATAAAGGTAAATACAGTCAAGTTTAAGATGGAAAAGAATTTGCAACTGTCAGCTTTGACACTTTCTAGTGCTAGATTCTTGAGATGTAATATGAAAATAAACATTTAAGGGTTTTTTTTCCTAGGTTGCCACGGTCAGAAATCTTTTAGACGTAATCCCCAAACATTAGGCTATTTTGGTCTCACAAATTATGACTCTGCTTCCTTTGCACCATATGCTACCTTTAGTTTATTCTGTAAATAAATAGTTTAGTTTACGTAGGTGATGTTTTGTTGGGCTTTTAAAAATATACTTAATTTACAGAATTTCATTTTACAGTTTTGATTTTGTTCTGTACTATAGAATGTGAAGTCTTTCAGTAATTTTGGCAACCTTTGTATAAGTGATTTTCTGGCTTTAGTATTTTCCCTTCTGTCCTATAGTAGAGAATGAAATATGCTTATGATGCATGGACTTTTTTGTGCTTTTAGGGTTTTCTAAATTCAAAATCTGACATGTGCACTGGAGAATGAAGAACAAAAGGCTTGTTATTTTCATACTCTGCTGCATTCTTATCTTAGCTCCAAGTTTCTGGATCCTAAAGTAAGATCCATGCCTGTATACTGCAAACACTCCTGAGAGGTTAGGCCTCTTTACAAAGTTAGAGAGCTGAATGTTTGTGTTGTTTTCACTCTTTTTTAATGCCCCCTCTGCAAAATTATGGATGTTTAGGACAGTTATTTAAATGTTTAACGGCTGGCTTTGTATGCTTGTACTTTATCTCCTGTATCCTGAGAGTATAAATAGTGCCAGTGATAGGAAACCAAAGTTTCAAAACTAAATTTTTCTTGAAAAGACAACCATTATAATAATTATGCATAGAGCTTTAGAAAATGGAAATAATATAAATCTTCACTAAATAGTCATTACTCAAAGTTAGATAATCTGGTACTGTGAGAAGAACACTGTATCATTCTTCTTTTGAATCCTTGTGTGGTCACACGCACAGAACATGGGGCTGTAATACTCCAAGGAATTGTTCTACTTTGCTTCTATAGTGAAGCAGTTTCCTTTAATCAAATGGAAGCCAACAGAAATACATGAGCATCAAATAGAGCTCTGTGTTGCCTGCTGGGAGATATTTAAATTTGTGCTAGCTTGCACTAGAAGGAAATGCTGTTAAAGCATTTTGTTTTGTTTCTGTAAAAACTGTAATATTCAGTGTGTAAAAATGCCATTAAAAAAAAATCAGATAATATGGTCTATACTGATTAAGAATATTAACTGTTCAGCCAATGGTAGAATAATACCATACATGTTTTAACATGTTTATTCATGTACAAGCTGATCATCTTACTTTATATTGCAAATAAAAAATATAGGCTACTCTGCTGTTTCTAGTTTACTTTTTGTGATCCTAGGGTATTCTCATTTATTAAATGGAAATAATAATTTTTTTTTTTTTAATCTATGAAAGGAAATATTTAAATAGGTCTTAAATTGCAAGTATTGTTTCAATCAAGATGATTTTGCATTTATCTATAAATGATTCCTTGCTAGAAAGGTTCAGGAAAAGAAGAATGCTGAGATTACAGAGTAACTTTTAAAAATTATGAATCGAAAAATATCAGTTGTCTCTACATGTGGTATATTATATGTGCATTAGTATTTTGACACATTCTCTGTCTGTTCAGCCATGTGCTGTTGATCCTGGTCCCACGAAATGTGTTAATTGTGCACCGTTATTAATAGCAACAGATACTTTATAATTTTTCTTTAGTTAATTTTAATGTGGATAGTAAGATTAAATTTATTTTTCAATCTTGTTATGATCTTATTTTTTAAAACAGATGGAGCAACCAAAGCATATACTGTGAGTTGTCATACAGGAAGCTTTGGGTAAGACTCAGAATTAAGCTTTGGGTTTGTAGCTATTGAATGAGACATTTTCAGTATGAGAATGTGCCTCATGTACAGTGATTTAAATGTATTTTAGTGTGTAATTGAGGTGAATTTGTTCTTAGCACTTTAAAATGTGGTTATGTAAGGCATGAAGAAATTTTAGCTATCAGCATAGGGTTGGTGAGAAACTTTTGGAGGGAATGTACCTGTCCACACACTACTTCAGCATAATATTACCTGAGAAAATGTTGATTATGTTTAATAGAATTACTGTCTTCCTACTCCTAACTAACTTTAGGAGAACTACAGGTTCGAGAAATCGGAGTTGTAGGGCAGAACTTACCATGCTGGCAGCAGGAAATCTGTGTAAGTAGTGGGGTTTGTTTCACCCAACTTAATGGAAACACTTTTTTTTTCAACAAAGAGCTAGGGGAAAACTTCTTTCCCCTTCTACAAATTATCTGAGGAATTTTACTTCCTAAGTGAACAAATTTATTGTACTACTGGAGCTTCAGGATTCCTCAGAATACAAATTCTACCTTCCAGTTAGTTAGATAAGTATCCAAGTATGAAATAATTTCATCTTGACCTTTTAATATCTAACTTATTTAAATTTTGCTGCTGAGTAAATACCTACTTAGCTTTAATACATTCCTGTTTAATGTGGAATGGCTCTGAAAAGGGAAAATTACCATCTAATTGTTGAGGTAATAAGGAAAACATTTTCCCATTTGAAGTTTTATACATTAGTTTCTTCTTATTTAATGTCAAGAGAATGAGTTTAGGAAGGCCGAGTGAAATGGGAGGAGCTATAAATTGTTTTCCTCCAAGATAACTAGACAGTCCCTTCAAAGTTAAACTGAACTAATCATTTTTATTTAAGTCTTATAAATTCAATACCTATATAACACTTATCTCTTCTCTCCATTCAGTGTATTTCACTGAATGGCCATTATATTTCTTAATATCTGTACACATAGATCAATATTTTAGATTTCATTTGGCCTAATATTCCGGAGTTTTCTTATATTGATGTGACCTCAGATCCTATCTGGCAAAGTAAGGTGTACTGTGTGTGTTTGTCTGAGAGTAGCTACTTCATGTGACCAAGTCACAGATCCACATTATCTCCCAGTGAAAATGCAAATGAGTTAAAAATACTGTTGTACCTTCTTGCCAAATAGATTTAATCTGCTCCACGAAACAGTTATTTTGGAGAGGCTAGTAGAGAGTAAATAGAATATAATAAAAAAATTCGTGTAGTGTTCTTTCTGGGAGGAGCAAAGAATGTGAAACACATTGAACAACGGAGTGGAAAAATAGATGTTCCTGTTTTAATGCAGTCTAGGTAAGAGGAATGTCTGGGATTAATCTAGTGGTAAATTACTTTCTATCCTACACTCATAATCTGTGCTTATTGGACTTGTTATTGTGTGGTAATCCAATTTCTCCATATGACACCGGTGTAAAAGGGAGCTAACTGTCTTTGCCTGCAGAGCCCAGTGCCATCTATTTTCCTGCTCATCTCTTTCACAGACCAGAAAGTGATTGTACACTGCACTGCATTTCTAAGGACGGCCTTCTTTGCCCTTCATCAGATTCTTCATTTGGCACAGAAAACTCCAGAACTGAGTCTGTTTTCATCTACTGGGCTTGGCTTTATAGATGGGATTCAGACTGGCTGTCAGTGGAAAAGCTGAGCTTTGTGCTGTGAATAATCAACAGCTGTATGTGGAAAGGGCTCAACTGTAGAACCTGGTTGTGAAAAGCCAGTGTTTTATCATCCATATAATCGGTGTCTGATACCCATCCGCAGCCTTGTGTTAACAGATCGCTCCGCTTGGAAATTAACAATCTCTAGCAGTGATAGCCAGTTCCTGGAGAAAACCATGGATGCTACAAGAACGTGATAATGCTGTCGTGTTGATGGTGAACCAGCACTAGAAGTCAGGGGGAAGGACAGGGCCTTAAGGCAAGGTTTTAGTCCCAGAACCCTGGCCAAATGGTAGTTCAGATAGATGTTGTCTGCCTACCCTGACTGTCTTATTTTGAGAACAGTGTAGGCTGAAGAAAAGAAATTGAAAAATGTCCATGGTGCAAAGGAGAAATTCTATCTCTGGCATTATAAAATATAAGATACCCAACATTAACCTTAAAGTTAATCTTGCTTGCTCATCATACTCAGTTCTTTAACATTAGAAACTAAGGGGTCTTCGTTGTGGCAAATCCTCATCTTTTCCCCTGCACTTCATTTGTGGTCATCTGATATGAATTCTGTGTTCAATCACTTCTGAGGCTCTTGTAAAGAAATAACATTTGTTCAGTTCGAATTTCTTGCTATTTGCTTTTATAAAGTGACCAGTTCACTTTTATCCCTCTGTCTTTTTGCTTTGATTTTTTTTTCCCTCAAACATTGTGAATGTTTTTTCACGGAAGACAGTCTGCATGCCTTAAATATCACACTATCATTCTAATTCTTAAATTTAAACCTTTGGTTTTATGTTTTTCTATATAATCTTGGTGTATATACTGTCTTTCCCCTCTGTTTGTCAGAAAGATTAATGTGAGAGTATTAACATGGCACAGCACAGGATTGTGTGAGCTAGTTCTTGTCACTCTAGAAAGGACCTCTATTCCTTTATTGTACAGTGTGTTTGAATTTGTTGACAGTGACAGTAGGATCCCACTAGAGGATAAATTTATCTCTTTGGAAAGCTAACAAAGGAACAATTTCATGCAACAGAAGTGTCAGAGAAGAGTGGTCATAGTTTTCATTGCTTGCACCTTCAGAGTAAAATGTAGAAATGGATCCAGCCATTTAGTGCAATTCTTGGATACGACAGTCACAGTAGTTGAGAGTAGTTGGATAAGTGGACAGAGAGGAAAATAGGCAAAGCACGTTAGTATTTAAAGTTCTATTTTAAATATTCACTGAAGAAGCAGGGGGTCACTATTTTTTACACTTAAGTAGGATGACAGAATAATTTAAACTCTATTTGTTAGAATGCTAACGAGCTGGTTAGATACTATCTTTCATTTAAGAAGCATCAGAACAAAGGTATGTCACTCAGTAAAATAGCAATACGTGTAGATGAGAGGTTTTGCTGAAATAATTCTTAGAAGAAATGAGGAAATGGTACAAAAGTGAAAAATGAACGAAATGCTCATGACCTTGCGTAAATGACTACCTGAAGTGTGAATTCAGACACTGCTTTGTGAGAGCTTTTAGATTGAATTGATTTAGATTGAAGGAGAATAGTAAGGAACAGAAAACTCTTGCTTGCTTCTGATTTGTTGTGCTAAGAAATGCAGAATTTTAACTCTTTAAATAAGCAAGATTGCACCAGACACCAAATTCCATCATCTGTTTCTTTTCTTAATCAGAAAAAACTTGGAGAACTCTGCAATTTTATGTAGCTGTCTAGGTCAGCTGTAGTTGAGCTGATTCCGCCTTTAGCAAAACCCAACTATTTTCATGTTAAAATAAACAAGATAAGAATGGAAAAGACAGGTTCATCATACTTTGAATCCTTCCATCTCTGATCTGTGTAATCGGCCCAAGGGATTGCTAGAGAACTTCAGTTTTCTAATTTATTTTTTTTTAGAGCACCAGGAGCACTTTAGTCTCCTACCTGGGGAAGCAGTTATTAAATCTGAAAAGTGCGCTCTAACTCACTTTTGAAAGACTTGCAGCTGCTTCCACTGAAATGTCTGAGAAGCCAAACAGGATATTGGATGAGGAGAGGCCTGAGCACACTTCTTGCCCCTGACTTTAACAACTGTTGAGCAACAAGAGCTATAATTGTCGAAGCCAAACCTAGTCATGTTGAAACTGGGAAGAGATTAATTCTTCCAGAGTGGAATGTTGATTTTTTATGTTGTGAGTAACACATATTTTTTATCTAGGCTCTCTTAAAAGTATGAGAACCTGTAATTTGCAGCATATGCAGTGTGCAAGATAATAGAGTGTATGAAAAGTGTTGTTTCCTGCACCGTTTTGTCTCTTGTTTTATGTGTAAAACTTGTTAACAGAATTAGCATTTAACATCTCTTTCTCTTACCTACCTCTACTTTAAGACCCTTTTTCTTATTCCCATACACTGGGTTATTTGTGGTCATATTGTGTGTATTTCTAAAACATAGACATTGGGTATTTTGGTTGGATTTGTTGGTTTGTTTGTTTGTTTAACAGTGGTAGAGCTAGCTCCGACCTTATTCTGTTCCTTTAAAATGAATTGCGAATACTTCTGTCATAGATCATAGGCTTATACAATAAATTCAGGTTGTAAGACACCTCAGGAAGTATCTTGGTCCAGCCCTCTGCTCAAAAAGAAGTCAGTGTTGAAGTCAGGCCAGGTTACTCGGGGTTTTCCCAGTTTGGTCTGGAAAACATCTGAGGACGGAGACAGTACCACCTCCTGGGGTGACCTGTTCCCGTGCCTGACTGTCCTCGGAGCAAAAAGGCTTTTCTTTCTAGGCAGTCAAGATCTTGTGTCCCAGCTTACATCTCTTGTCCTGTGTCCTCCCACCAAGCAACACCCTGAAGAGCCTGACTCTGCTCTTGTGGTGACCTCATTGTAAGCAAGTTCTTTTGTTGTTAATTTATAGATGTTAAAGCACTCTGCCTCACTTAGAAGATTAACTTCCTTTTCTGTGGTTTTGATATCAAAAAGGTATTGGAGGCAATTTGTCCTGTGTGTCTAATCTCTGTCAAAGATGTGGGTGCTTAAAGAGAAGGCTCAGAAAGCTCTGATCAGTGTTTATAAATATCTAATTGGAGAGTGCAAAGAAGATGAACCCCTACTCTTCTCAGTGGTGCCTAGTGGCAGAGTAAGAGATTATGGATGTAAACTGAAGCACATGAATTCCATATGAACATAAGAAAAAGTTTTTTACTGTAAGGTAGATTTGGAGAGGAAGTGTTTGGATTTGAGTTTGGTTTATTTACTATTATCTGGAAATAATAAAAGTAATCTCCTGTAGATAAGTAAGTTTTATATGATGATGGAAAGATGAGATGAGATGCAAATTAAAGGGAGCCAACTGAACAATAGCTAAAATACTTTTGTAAGAAACAATTGTTTTTAATGCTATATTATTAATTGTCTTTTATTCAGAGGCATATATCTGCTGAAATGAGAATAAAATATCTTGATGTTCTTTTTTCCGTCTGTAAAGCCACTGGTCTATTTGCATCTGTAATGTTAAGCATTCTAGTAAAAGTTATGGGTTATGTCTCCAATCAATTCCTATTGTTCTAATAGGAAAAAAAAGGCAAGTATTCTGGCTCAATGTATAACAAAAAAATGGTTTTGGTTTTTATTATCTGAGATTTTATAAAGCAAGCAACTTTAGTAGAAATTTATTCTGCTAGGTGTGCAAACCAGAACAAACTTGTTTGTTTGTTTTTTTTAAGATAACTCTTTAATATAAGTCTGAATTAAATTTTCCAGAGGACGAACTTGAAAATTCATAGAGGCATTTTAAGATTTATGGCTTGTAACTGGAGGTATTCAGAATTACAGATTATTAGCTAAATTGAAAAACAGCGTATATTGAGGGATTGCCAAACATTTCTAAGATGGTATTTAAGACCTTTATTTGCAGATAAGTATGTATACTGAAATATCAGCATTCTTTGCTTATTAGGGCAAGTAAACTTGGGGAATTGTATCTCATGCAACAACCTCATACCCCTCTCCGGGATCATTGGAGCTGATGGTGCCAAGGGCCGTACAGGTAATGCTGCTCCGTAATTCAGAAGGTTGAAGTTAGCTAGTCAGACAAAGCTGTTTCCATCGTGTGGTTACGCACACATCCCTCTTCATGCCCTATAATTTTGGCACCTAATAAAGCTAAAATTAGGATTCTAGATTCTCCAAAGTCAGTGGTGGATTCAGAGACTAATTCAGCTAAGATAGGAGCACAAGATGCATTGATTTCACAAAGGATCCTCATTTCATGCAAACTTAAAGAACAACTCTTTCATTAAATTATGTCTTTAGGGGAAAGGGAACATTCATTCTATCCCCATCTTTACCTGGCTCCTCCCTCACATAACTTGGAAAGGAAAATAGTTTTCAGTAGACTGTGCTCCTTGTTTTGATGTTTGATTGGGTTTTTTTAAACATGATCTTTATTTTATCTTGCAGATCAGCTGTTTCTCTCTCTTGTGCTGGTAGATAGAACACCTGAGTGTAAGACTGAAAATTGTTTAATTGAAAATTACTCCCTGTACCACCCAAAGAGGTGTTCTTAACTATTGTCATCTAAGAAGCCTAAAAAGAGAATCTATGTGAATATTTTAATTTTTTGTCTGCAGCTGTTCCATATTATTGTGTGGCTAATTAAAATATATAGAAAATATGTTGCATATTACCAGCAGTTTTGTCCTAAGGCAAAGCTCTGTTTACAAAATACTCCTTGAGACCAGCTTTCCTCTGCTTGGAGATCACTTCCCCACCTGTGAAGTAGTCCTAGGGAAATTCAGTAATTCAGTAGAAATGTATCAGCAGTAGAGAGAAAACCACACACTGAGATTTTCATGTCATTTCATGTCTGTCATGGAAGTTTTCAGGCAAAGATTGTCAGGCTTCTATTTTTACATTAGAAAATATGTCTCCAGTAGATTGGATAGCAAGGTTTTATGAGGACTTTATTTTGAGAATAGTGGAAACTAGAAACAAAAATTTTCTTTCAAAAGCTAAACCTCTAATCCTTCCAAAGTGGCAGTTAATCCATTAGCACCATCAAGAATTATATCTCTGTTCTGGTTTTCTCCTTGGGTAATAAAACCCTAAGATTTCAGTGTGCCTGTCCAATATGCTTCCCCTGCCAAAGCAGTTATTATAGAATGGCCTGGGTTGAAAGGGACTTTGCTCCCTGCCAAGGGCACGGGCACCTTGCACTAGACCAGGCGGCTCAAAGCACCATCCAGCCTTGAACACTGCCAGGGATGGGGCAGCCACAGCTTCTCTGGGCAACCTGTTCTGAAGTCTCACCCCCGTCAAAGTGAGGCGTTTCTTCCAAATGCCCCATACAAATCTACCCTCTGTCAATTTAAAGCCATTCCCCCTTGTCCTGTCACTACAGGCCCCTGTAGAAGTCCCTCTCCAGCTCTCTTGCAGGCCTCTTTGGGCACAGCATGGCCCTATAATGCCTCCCCAAAGCCTCCTCTTCTCGAGCTCAACAGCCCCAGCCCTCAGCCTGTTTTCTCAGCCTGTACGTGTATGTCTAGCACTCGGTGATATCTGGGTGAACTTCACATTGTCTTCACAATCACTTAGATAAATTTTTCCCATTGTCTTCACAATTGCTTAGATAAACTTTCTCTATAACAGTACTCTTTTACTGAAAGTTCTGAAAATGAGGCATTACTTCCCATTTTAGCCTGCATCATACCGCAGCTATGAAATTCATGGTTAGAAGGGTCTACCTTTGGGGATTCAGACACTTAAAGAGGCATCAGAATCTGTATCTGGCGTGATCTGGTGAAGGTGGGGTTGTTGTTTTTTTAAAAAAGTATAAAGAATCTTTGAATAAGAACAAGTCCTGCTCAGAAGCATTTCTGGTACTATCAAGTTTTCTCTTTGAATCATGAAAGTAATAATCATTCTCTCAAATAGACTGCCTTCAGATTTTAAAAGCATTCTTTTAATTGAAAGTGAATTTTTATTTTTGTTCTCTTATTATGGATCTGTGGTGGCTGTGTTAGGTAAGTGTTCTTCCTATATTGATAAACATTGCTAAGAAATCCCTTGCTGTTCGTTTCACTTACTAAGTTTTAAAGCTTTGCTGTCCTGGGCATTAAATGCAAATTGAAATGAAGTTTTGTTGAGGCTTCTTGGTTTTGATGTGTTTACCAGAAACTTGACTGCAAAGACAAATGAGGTTTTAGAGATAGACATACATAGAGAGAGATTTCTAGAGGAAATGTCTTTACCCCAATTTTGAATTTCTGCATTTCTAAAATGTTTTTGTTGATATGTGATTATTGCGATAGTTTTTTCAAAGAGAGAAGAAAAAGATACTCTCTCCGCCCTAAAGACACTGCTGTGGAAGTACTGTTCACATCTTTCTCTCAATTTTGTTTTGTAAACATATTTTTAGAAACAACAAAACAAAAAAAAAGCAAAGAAAAAGAATCCATGAGTAGAAAAAAAATCATTAATTCAGTTTTCCATGTATCTTATCATCTGGCTTAATTATTATTATACCTGCAACTAGGTCTAAATAATGCTTTAATTCTATCTCACCTATCACTTAAAAAATACCAAATTTAAAGTCTCTCCTGGAGCTATCATTTGCTTTCTTAAATTTTACAATCCGTTTTCAGGAAAACTGAAGAAAAATACACATACAAGCTCATATTACAGATATATTTTCCTTCTTATTAACACTGTGTAAAATTTTTCCAGATTGTCTTCTGTTTCAAATAGATTACAGAAAATATTTTTTAATATCTTATATTGGTTTTAGTTCAGCCCTCTTTTCCTCAGGTTATCTTTTTGGGGCACTGGGCACAGCGTCAGGCAACACCTTTTGCCATTTGATTGTTGGTACCAGAGCAATGAAACTGAAAATGGATTTCTTAAAATGAGAACCGGGAAGGACGGTGTAGGGCATGGATATAAAGTACGACAGAGCACCTGGTAGTTGCTGATGCTCATGTGCTTGAGCAGTTGGTGGTGCTTAAAACTGACACAGCACATTGAGAATTATCAGATTGATAACCTTGAGTCCCACAGACGTGCTGTGGGCTAACAGAGGCACGGTAAAGTCTTGTCAGGAATGAAGTGTTGTGGCTGTAATTGTGACAGACAGTGATCCCTACCAGTTCTACAAGTAAATAAACAGAGAAGCTTCCGATAATGAACCTTTTTAACAGCCTAAATGTAATATACTTAGGCTCTTTTTCCTTGTCTGATAAACAGAAATTTTAAAATGTTCTGAAATGTTGGGGTTTGTTCTTTCTTCTTCAGAGAAATGACCTACATTAAAGGTGTCACAAGCACATCAGTTTTCTGAGCTGCTTCACTAAGTGATCTGTTTTGAAACATAGTACTTAGAGAAAGGCGACAATTTATAACTTCAGGCAGGTAGCTAATTTTGAATAAAACCATTGCTGCTAAAGTGATTTAATATCAGTGGTGGTTAGGAGCAGTGCTTATTCTTTCAATAAACAAGGCTACCCTTTAGACACTACACAGTAATCTTTTATTTATATTTATATATACGCCTTCCCTTGCCAACTTTCAAATTAAAATCTAGTTGATAGAACTTCATGGATACATTGGTTTCACTACAGACTGAAGTGTTTTGCAATGGCTCAGTGCAGGCCTAGCAAAAAGGTTACATGTGCTTTAATTGCACATTCTTCAATTCCAATCTACAGGTTTTCTTTTCCTTAGTTTCTGCCTATCTGTGGTGACCAGCACAGATACTACTGTGGCACAAATGGACTTTAAAGGTAGTTATTATAGATTATAATAAATTTATAAAGCCACAATAATTAAAAATATTGACTCTTGTTATTATAAAGGAACAAGAGTCAATATGTTTAATTATTAGCATCTTCACTCACACCTGTACCTCTTGTTTGTTGTTTTGAACCCCTGAAGGTGTGCCACAGAATAGATTATATGCTGTAGCTATTTTTACTGGAGTTATCCATATTGCACATTGTTAGAGTTGTAGAGTATTGTACTTTTAATGAGTCAGATGCAGAGGTTTTTCAGCTGTTCTGAGAAACTTCTGATGCTTTTACGTATTCTCAAAACTTTGATCTCTGATTAAGTTTAAATAATACTAACTGTTGTTTTCCCAAATTCTTGCTGCTTTATAATTGTTTCTAAGAGCATCAAAGACTAGAATGAAATTGATATAACTTAATTCAAATGTTGTTTTACTGCAGAACACTAAGCATAACCTTCATGATCAGAGTGTGCATGTGAAACAACCCATTATTAAAGTGCAGGAAAGAACCTGCATGCACAGAGATCCATGTGTAGGATGCATGGAAGATGATGCTGGTGCACTTTGCAGCTCATTGTGAGAAGACATGGCAGCTTTGTGTGTATCTGCCTGTGTTGCTAGGATCGTAGCTCCAACTCTTAGAGGGCTGTTTTGTTTATAAACTGTATCTTGCACTTGCAGAAGATGTCAGTTATCAACAAGCCAAGATGTAGATGGGAAGTGTAATCCCAAGCTCTCCCCAGAGGCAATGTTCTCTGACAGCTGTTAAGAAACAACTCTTCAATTACCAAAACTGAGCTATTTTGTATTTTTTAAAAATAAATTTGCTTTTATGCTCATTATTAATACTTCTTGTCTTTTACATAGCAGTTGGTTTTGGATTTTGTTTTGTTTGGAGTTTTTTGGGGGGTTTGTTTGGGTTTTTTTAATGGTTCAGAAAAGTTCCATATTAATCAAATACAAGAAATGCCATGTCTTCAGGGCAGATACAGGATAAGATAAGACATAAAGCCAACCTGTGTTTGATTAATTCTATGCTAATGAATAAGAATATGATAATTTATAACTACCTGTAAAGACTTTTTCTGTATAATTATATTCAGTTCCTGAGAATGCCTATAGTAACCATTTAGCAGTGTCCAAGTAAGTTCATGTTGAGCATCTGGCTCTTCTTTATGATTCAAGTGTTTGATATATTAATTTTTGGATTGACTCTTACATGGATTAGATGATTTAAACTTTTTAAACTTCCTTTCTACTTCTTTCAGGGAAAATTCAGGGAAAGTAAAGGTGATGCTTTGATATCTCTTTCTTCTTCCTTTTCATTTTTTTAATTATGTTTCTGCAACCATCTGTTCTTTTTAATCTAGTTTGAGGCCAGAAAGTTCTTACTCAGGGCAAAACTAGCTTCACAGACAATCTTGTGTCATCCTTGCATCATCATAAACAGAATTGGATTTTCGCGCAGGAGTAACATTTGCGCAAAAGTCTCCAACTAGAAAAAAAAAGGTACTGGTGGCTTTCTTGTGACCTTTTTTCCATTGAAGTTTTTCTTAAAAGCATGCTTAGTAAAATCCTGATATTTAATAAGTAGCAGTTGATGTTGAAAGAAGCTCAAAGACTTTTTATTCTTTGTTCTCCAATACAAAATTTCATGTGCGAGGCTACTCATGCACTGACAGCACTGCCTGCTGTGACATTTTCTGATTATTAGTGATTATTGGCAGCTTTTTGCAAGTATTCTACAGCAGAAAATACTTCATTATAGGTGCAGCTAAAATCTCAGTCAAGAGCTGCATTTCAAAGAATAGATACCAATGAAGTGATAAAAACCAAACCACAACACAAATAAACCAAAACAAGAAAAATAGAAAAACTATCAAGACCAGGGGATGACTTTTTAGTACAACATCATGAAACTGAAATTTAAAGGCTTTCTAACTCTTTGGACTACTTTAGTGAAAAATTTTGGTAGTTTGTTTTTCTAATGTATTTTTCACTGCGCCTGAATTTTGATTCTTTATTTAGCTTTATTATGTATTATCTCCAGAGAGTTTAATAGCTCAACCTCATTTGCCATTAAGAAACCAAAAGAAAAATGGCCAAATATCAGGGAAAGAATACCAGTCTTGAAAACGAAATCTTATATATATG
>VWPU01015430.1:0-36333 GCA_013398955.1 Callaeas wilsoni | reverse complement strand
GCAGGGAGGTTGGACCCAATGACTGCACTGGTCCCTTCCAATCTCACTCATGTTGTAAGTCTGTGAAAGTAAAGGCTCTTTAAATGATTTTGTTTCTCTGACTCTGTAACATTTTCTTCAAAGCCAAGCAGTATTGCCTTGATTTCAGTGAAGTCCGAATTTTAAAAAATACATAGTCAAAATTAATATGTGCCTCCAAATTAAGGTGAAGTAAAAAGTCATGAAGCGATATCTATAGTGTTCTCCCAAGGACTTCAAACTTAACACCATGCTTCCAGGAAAATAAAAAGGTTGAGGGCTACATTGTGAAGGCAGGGTGGGGCTGTGATGAAACTAGATTAAACATGACAGTTTTCTCAACTTGAGACAGTTAACTTTAAATCTATGTAAATATAGTTTGGTTTAATGTCTGTATACCAGAGCCAAGTAAAGTTTTCATAATGGCCAGCAACATTTGCATACCTGGAAACTGTGCTGTAGTTAAGCAGTGGACTAAGTTTCACTTCATTTCCTCGTAATGTCCCAAATTGCAATTAAATGAGAGAGTCAATTAGACCATGCCTGATGCTGTCCTGAGGAGGAATAAAGTTTCCCTCCTTGTGAAATTTGCACTAATGTTAATAGCTCACCAATGGTAATAGTCCAGTTTTCCTTGGCAGTTTCTAATAACAAACAAGGATACCCATAGCCCAGGTTTCACTAGGAGATTGACTCTTCAGAGGCGCAAAGAGGGTTTTGCTAGTTCTCACAAGTTTCTGAAAATGTCCAGACTGAATGTTGGTAGTGATTTTTCCCTGAATGGACTAGCATCTAAAGCCTTTTCAGCAGTGGCCAAGGCCATCTTTAAGGACACCACTTATTCACAGGAACCATTACTCATGTTTAAATTAATTAAAACGTGACAATTGGAATCCTGTCTTTAGAAGGGTTATAAGTTGGGCAAAAAGGCAGGAAGGTCAGCTAAATCAGCATAGTTTATTTTGACATTTTAAAATTATCCCACCTTTCTCTTTCAAATGAGGTTTTTTAAACTTTTTTTTCCCCCAAACCACTTATTTTTTTTAATTCAAAGACTAGTATTGATGCCTTAAAGACCTAGAAATGAAACAACACACTTTCAAGACAATATTAGTATAGGAGGTAATATAAAGGCTGGTCTTTATTGGAGGCCTCTAAGGGGCAGACATGGAAAAATGCCCAACCCACACAGGGTGAATACAGTTTTATATGTTTAATAAATTAGCATAATTGACAAGAATCCCCAATTAGAAGCACAGGTGATGAAGTAATTCCTCCCTTTTGGTTCCACCTCTTCTGTGTCTCCCCTTTACATAGGAACTAAATTTTGTTTATGAAAATGTGTCTCAAAGAGCTGGTTTCAATCTTGGCTCCAAGGAAGAACCAAGAAAGGATAGGGGCCTTGGACCCCCTGAGGCTTGGAGCCTTTGGAATGTGTTTTTGTCTTTCTGCCTATCAGGATAGGAAAAGTACTGGAGCTAGCTAGGAACTATATAACTATACAACTATACTCTACAGAGCTACGAATATATGAAGGAAATATAAAAGCAAAAATCATTTTGGCAACAGTATGTTGCCAAACACAGAAAAAGAAAAGGGAGGGGATTAAATCACCAACATTAAGAAAAACATGTTTTCATTTCTAGTCTGCCCAAACTGCACTTTTTCCCTGATTGTTTGGTTCAGTCACCAAACCAAAACACCCATTATTCGTATAGTTCTACTGAGTTCTCTTAATGCTTGGAGACACCCAAATCTGTAGAGATTCTGCAAATAGATGCAGAGCATTGCACCAAGCAAAGACAAAGTATGTTTGGAGAAAAAGTAGATACACAGTCCAATATTCAACTATGAATTGAAAACTATAACTCTGGATCTTGTGCGGAGGATACATACAGCTATGTTGGAAAGGGGAAACCTGAGAATTACCCCTGAAGATCTTGGTCAGGTAAACCTTGACTCTTCATCGTTCAGGGCTAATTGAACTGGGATAATTTAACTCCTGCATCCTATTTCTCTTCTGCCTGAATTTTAAATAAAAATAGCTTAAAGGAAATTACTAATCAGGTTTCTGCTTCAGATCATATCATATGAGTAAGTACATGCCTTCCAAATCAAAAGTGCCCCAACTTTCTAGCCCTTTACTTTATCAATCCAAATTCATCAAGAAACTTCTCCTCTCTATGTATTCACATGCACTTACAGTGGCTCCTATTTTCAGAAGCCGTCAGTAACTTTCTGAAATTATAGGACTTCTAGGTTCACCATTAATTAAAGAATATTTCCTAAGTAATAAGTATTGAAGTTAAGTTCTGCTTTCTCCTGAAGACTCCACAGCTGATTTTCTGTGGAGCTGGATGCAAACAACACAACCTCTTTACGGTCTTCAGTCTGGAAAATACTTGCAAACAGCAAAAGATGCCATGAGAGCTGCTACACTGTTTCTAAATATTAGCACATTTTTTGCAAGTCTCTTGAATCACATTAACATTGATGAATGTATATCTATATCTCAATATTTGTTTTCTATATCATTTGAGTATATGAGGAAGAATAGGAACAAACACTACAAATGCAAGAACAAATTTGAATTTTAAATTCACAAATTAAAATATGGACTGCTCATCTGGAGTCCAAACTAAAGGGAAAGAAGCAAATGCAGACAACTGAGGCTAGGACAGGTGGCCTGGGAAGAGTATAGAGATGAAGAACAATTGAGTAAGGATGAGGTAAAGGCCAAGGCTAAACTGAAACTGAATCTCTCAAGGGATGCAAAGAATAACAGGAAGGGCTTCTACAGGAATGTTAACCAGAAAAGGAAGAACGATGAAGGTGTACACACCAATCCCTCCGCCCTGATAAACAATGATGGAAAAATAGTAAAAATTAATAAGAAGGCTGAGATACTCAACTTTTTTGCCTCAGTTTTTAATGGCAACCCCTCTTCCCACACTTCTCAAGTGGATGGATAGTAGGATGGAGATTGGAGGAGCAAAGTCCCTCTCACTGTAAATGAAGATCAGCTTCATGGCCATCTAAAGAACCTGAATGTACATAAGTCTATGGGACTGTTTCCCTCTAAGCCTTGTTATGATTTGAAAAATGCTTGCTCAGCCTCAGCTTTGAACAGTACCTGGGCTGAGCTCTTCTTGAGCTTATCAGAAGCAATGTCTGCTTTCAGGAACTTGTGCTGTCTAATGAGCTCCTGCTTTTTTTTTTTTAATCTACAGCCTTGGAAACTTTTTGCCTGAATAACAACCTAAGTGGAATAATATTTTTGTTCTTAATCTTTCAAAAAAAGTTTCTGACCTGAAGTGTTGTGGTGAAGGAACCAACCAGGAGGCCACAGGGCCCAGAAACAGAGGTTTGGTGGGCTGGTACCAAGGAGTGAAACCCCCATTCTGTGAAGATGGCTTCTGCCTTTGAATTCCTAGGATTCCTGAGGGGTGGTTCTGTCTACAGTTGACAGACACCCCTTGTGTCCCCTAAGGGAAGGTGTCCTAACCTGTCCCACCCTTCTCCTCTTCCTATGGGTCCCTGTGGTGTCACCCCGCCCCCTTCCCTGTATCCTTATAAAGCCCTGCTTACTGTGCCTTGCTCTCTTCGGCTTCCGGACCATTTGAGGGTGCTTCTACAATAAACCCTTGGATCACCGGCCGAGAGCCACCTCTGCTCAACTCATTTCTGGCCGCGCCTGGGCTATCCAAGCCCCAGGCACGCTAGGCTCCGTGCCCTCCACCGCACGGGCTGGAAGGCTGGCAAGCGAGGCACCGAGGTGCCCCGGAGCGTCCTTCCTTTGTGTGGGACACGCCTGGACCAAGCTGCTGCCATCTCAGCCCAGCCAGCGTGCCGGCGGCGCATTTAATATTAATATACTGAAGTGTGGTTAGGATGAAAGATTTTTATGACTAAAGCCCACTCTCTTGCAGCCCTATAAACAGAGGTTCAAAATGAGACCCTTTCAGCTCTCCTGGCCTGCAGCAACTGTGACCAGCAAAGTCCCTCTGAAAGCCTCTCAGAGCCAGCAAACTCTCAAGTTTGCTGTACCCAGAGGATCACCAAACAATGACTGATCCTGGGCTGATACTTCCACTCCTTGAGGCTCAACCCTTTGCCTGTTGAGAAGATGCAAAGACATCTGAAATGAGTATTTCACTACCTTAAAGGGAAATTTTTGTACAAAAAATTGTACAACCTCTTTCTGTCTGTGTGCATGCAAGTGTGCATATGCTATATCAAATGTGGGAGAAATGCTGCTTTCCAAGATTCTTAAGTACTTTAGGTTTATGAGTTAGGCCTTAAGTAAGTTACTGCTGCCATAAAAAATCCTATATGAATCATTTGCTAAATGGTTTAACTGAAGTTGTAAGTTAAGTTAAATGCTCTTAAAGTGCTGTTAAGCTTAAGTTAAATGCTGTTACATTTAAGTACTCTTAAGCTTAAGTGCCATTACGTGTTTAGACTGTATTCCTTTTTATCCTTACCCTTTTTATTGTTTTGTCTCCTCCTCTCCCTGCCCCCATGCCTCCGCACAGATAATTTTGGGATGATTTTGGTTTAGATTAATTGACTTTGGATTTTTGTTTGCTTTTCCTTGGTATGCCTTAACTATCTAGTAAGTAGTACAGTGAACCTTGCCAATGAACATCACCATGCTGTCACTTTTATATTAAACCTGTTTTTACTGATACTTCTGCCAGTGATTCTTTAAGAGATTTGAAACACTCATGATGAAGTGAACATTCTTCATGAAGAGATGCATCCCAGAAGCCTGAGAGGATTGGCTGATGTAGTTCCCAAGCCATTCTCCATGGTACTTGAAAAGTCATGTCAGTCAGGTGAAATCCCAGGTGACTAGAAAAGGGGAAAACATTGTACCCATCTTTAAAAAGGGTAGAAAGGATAACACTGGTAACTACTGACCTGTCAGCCTCACCTCTGTGCCGGGGAAGATCATGGAACAGAGCCTTGTAGACGCCATGCTAAGGCACATGGAGGACAGGGAGGTGATTTGAGACAACCAGTATGGATTCACCAAGGAAAAGTCCTGCCTCACCAACTTCGTATCCTTCTCTGATGGAGTGACTACATCAGTAGACAAGTGAAAGGTTACAGATGTCATCTATCTGGACTTCTATAAAGCCTTTGACACTGCATGGACTATTCTATGAATAAGAAATTGCTTTGGATGGTCACATCCAGAGGGTAATGGCTCAGAGTACCAATGGACATCAGTGACAAGTGGTGTCCTTCAGAAGGTATTGGGACCTGTGTTTTTTGATATCTTCATTAATGACATGGATAAAGGGATCAAGTGCACTCTCAGCAAATTTGCAGATGACACCAAGATGAGTTGTCTGTCTCCCATATCTGAAGGATAGGATGCCATCTAGAGGGACCAGGACAAGCTCAAGAATTTGGCCCATAGGAATCTCATGATGTTTAACAAGACCAAACGCAAGGTCCCTGCATCTGGATTGACACAACCCCTGGTATCAATGCAGGCTGGGGGATGAATAGATTGAGAGCAGCCCTGCCAAGTAGGTGGTGCTGGTGGGTGAGAGGCTGGACATGATCCAGCAAAGTGCGCTTGCAGCCGAGAAAGCCAAATGTGTCCTGGGCTGCATGAAATGAAATGCGGCCAACAGAGTGAGGGAGGTGATTTCCCCCCTCTGCTCTGCTCTGGTGAGACTCCACCTGGAGTGCTGCATCCAGCTCTGGGGTCCCCAGCACAGGAAGGACATCAATCTGTTGGAGTAAGTCCAGAGAGACTAAGATCATTAGAGGGATGGAGCACCTCTCCTATGAGGAAAAGCTGAGAGAATTTGATTTGTTCAGCCTGAAGAAGAGAAGGCTTCAGAGTGACCTAATGGTGGCCTTCCAGTACCCCAAGGGAGCCTACAAGAAAGATGGAGAGGGACTTTTTTATAAGAGCATACAAGGACAGGATAAGGGGGAATGGCTTCAAACTGAAAGAGTAGGGTTAGATTAGATATTAGGAAAACATTCTTTACTGTGAGGTTGGTGAGGCACTGGAACAGGTTGCTAGGGAAGCGGTGGATGCCCCATCCTTGGAAGTGTTCCAGACCAGGCTGGACAGAGCTCTGAGCAACCTACTGTACTGAAAGTTGTGTCTGCCCATGGAAGGGAGATTGGAACTAGATGGTCTTTAAAGTTTCTTCCAACCCAAGCCATTCTACAATTCTATGTTTAAGAGCTAGAAAAACTTCACTGAAAATATGCATTCTGCATAAGCCACAAAACACCTCTTTTCTTAATTGCTGTTATCCAGAACGGGGGACTTTTTGAAGCTCACTCAACCTTGATACACCAGAAGTAATTATTTTGTACAACTTTCAACATTTGGGGAAAATAAATCTTATTATTCATATGTGAATATGTGTTCCCATGTGTGTGAAAAACCTTGATCCTATGTAAATGTTCCATAAAATCTGATTATTCCCAGCATACTGTATTGTCTTTCTTTTCTCTAAGACATAGCTGCCCCATCGGCATCTGCAGATTACTGATCATTGACTATAAATGTAAACATTTCAACTAGTGCTATTGAAATTTCAAAGGAAATTTTTTTTTTTTTAATACACCTATAAACTCCTGTAACACTGATTCACTTTACACATTGTAGAAATGGCAACGAACAAGAAAACTGAGGTGAAAAAGATCTCGTTTATACTTGTTTTCTAGGAAAGGCAATACACGTTTTCACAACTTGCTCGTAGGAGAGCCCACCCCAGTCCCTGCTCGTCCCTAGCGCAGGGCTGCAACACTGACCCTTTCCCGTATGGCTGCGGCTCGGCGTTGTGGAGCATTTCAAGAGAATAACCATCAGGTGGCAGCAGCAGACAAAGCACTAACTATTTCCAAAGGCTGGCGCAGTCACGTTTTTATCCATGTCCTTTTGCAAATTTAATTTTTCAATTATATTTTAGCAGACAATACGTAAATAAACCATCTTATTAGAATAGTTATATTATTTGAAAGTGAAATAATACATTCCAAAATGTACCAGATGCAGCAAAACCTCCTACTCTTATTCAAATGAGCTATGGTATTTGTCAATCCCCTGTTCCCTTTGAACTGAAGAGGAATTTCATGTCAATCATCTTACACAGTGTGAATAGGTGAAAATATATTCCAAACATCTCTATGAAATGCAATTTCTATTATTAATTGTGCCCCACTATGCTGGTGGATGCAGTATGAACTCGACAAAAGAATGGTCTATGCCCAGAACACAAGTTTACAAGCTGAAAAAAATCTGGTTCCTCTGAAGTATTTTCTTCTGCTTGTCAAAACTACAGCTCTCATGTAGTCTGCAATGTTCTTCTCCCCATCACTTTGGGTACCACTGACATATGGAGGACTTCAGGTATACTTTTCCTTTTGAAGGTGACACCAGACTCATTGTGAAAAAGAGGGGAAAGCCCTGCGGTTCCCATGCCTACAACCACCCCAGGTGGGACACAAGGGAATGTATGCTGCACCCTAAGGATGTGAGAAAGGGCCAGAAGGCACATATGTCATGTGACAGCTACTGATATTTTGCTTCATCTCCTTGTTCAGCCTGCAGTTCCTTATATGGTTATCATTGGGGTCTGCCTGTCACAGTCGTCATTAGCAGGAGACACATGCATACTTCCAGGGGCACGAGGAGTGCACACAATGTGCTTCACGTTCTCCTGTGCGGCCTCAGGTTCCTCATCCAGTGCGCATCTGCCTGCAGAGCTCTGGGTGCCCACGTTCCCCAAGAAGGACATTTGCCTAGATGGTCTCCAGATATTAGCCATAAGCACTTCAGAGAATCAGGTCATGGAGCATGAAAGAAAAAAATTGCACTGGCTCAGCGCATAACAGAACTGTGTAGCAAGTCTGTGTCTATCACCGGAGAATTCAGCTTGAGTCTTCCTCCTGAGCAAGTTTTGCACCAAATTTCAGGCAAGCTTTTGTCTTAAGATTCAGTGTATGTTATGGTTATGTCTAGAATGCTCATGCCACAGCACAGCCAGCAGCCAGGGCAAAGCAGTGTGAAGTGCTGCCCAGTTTGCAAAAACTGTGTGTGAAAAGCAGCATAAGAGCTCCCCAATGCCATGGCTAGTCTGCCACTGGCACCTGCATTGTATGCTAGCATATTCAAAGCTGGTGAACATATTTACAGGTTAAAAACTAGCTGCACACATCAGTCAGTGTCTCAACAGCACTAATATAAATATACTTCTCCATGAAGTGCCTGGGATTGGTGGGTGTATTGGTTTGCTCTTTCACTCTTTTGCATTAAAGGTTTTCCTGAGCTAGTATGTAGAAGGAAACCTTAGAGAATAACTGAACTAGCTGATAACAGCTAGCTGTAAAGCTACTCAGTGAAGAAAAATGAAAAATTCTTAGTGTTTGTTTCCCCTTCTCCCTACCCAAATCACAGATGAATACGAGGAAGGGAAACATGTTCTCTACCATGTACATCACTGAAAAGGATGTAATTTCCACCACTAGTGAACCATCCTGCACCTCTCTAGAGAGGGTAAGATCTGCTGTTGGTGGGCATTGGTGGAAGAGGCTCACCATCCAGAAGGTCCATCCTTTGCCTCTTTCAAGTATATCCCCACTACAGTTTGGTCCACAACTCTGGGAAATTTAACAGGTTGGCTGGAGCTACAGAAAGAGGTCATGTCTGTTTTGGTAAAACAGACTGACTCTATGAATCTCCTCCACTGCAGCTGCAAACTGCTACGCTCAAGAACAAGGTGTCTGCCTATTCTGCAAATTAGAGCTTCTCATAATCTCCTGCCTGTCCTACACAAGAAAACATTGCCCTAGAAATGGTAAAAGTATAAATGAGTGTTGAAGGTTAGGATTTTTCTTGTTTTTTTTTTCTTTCTCTTGGGGAATTTTCTCCCATTTGTTGCCTAAGAAATGATAACTATGACATTTAAGAGACATAAGATGTGGCTGGGAGGAGATGGAGGGGAACAGGTGCAGTTTGCTACCATCTCTTAGTTGGGCAGCTTTGTCTTGGGAAGTGCAGAGATACCATGAGATTTTGGCTGGGGGGTGAGGGGGCTGGGCTCCATTCTCACTTGCACTCTCACTCTCGGGATCAGAGGGGAGATGGTCGTGGTCTTGGTGCCAGGCTGCTGCCGCGAGGAGAATTCGCTGCCACCGCGGAGTTCTGTCCTGCACAGCTTCTCCTTACCGTGGGTAAGCCCTTGCTCATAAGAGTGGCTGTTGAACCGGGACCTTTCCAACACCCGATCTCACCGGAAACAACTCTCACCATCTGCTCGGATGCCTCAGGGGAAAACCTGGGACCCTGCTCCCTTCCCCCTCCAGAGGGCGCATCTCCCAGACTGCTTGTGGGACCCCAGCTGCTACTGCCTAGCCTTGCAGTTTTCTGTTGCTCCCTCGGGCTTCTTGCTACACTTTAACCCAACACCTCAGGTCCACCAGGACACCCCATAGCTCCTGGCATGGCTTCAGAGTTTTTGCTACACTTCGTTTGCCACCTCGGGTGTGCTCGCCTCTACTGTACCAGCCTGCTGCCCCAAGATTCCTGCTATGGTCCATTTCATGACCCAGAGGGGCACTGAGACTTGCTGCTTCCCATGAGTTTGCAAAGGAAGCCCCTTCTCTCTCTCTTCTGCTGGCTGAGCTGCCAATATCCATGCGGAGAGGTGGCTGAGCTTGTGCCACAGCGCCCCCTGCAGCTGTGGGTGAATCACTGCACCTGTCTTGCCTGGCTGGGAGCCAACAGCGCCCCTGCCGGCCCTGGACATAACTACACAAAGGGGGAAAGGCTTGGTGGCCAAGAGAAGACTGTTAATAGGTTTCTGGGTTTTTTATTTGTTGTTGCTGTCATTGTTGTTGTTTGCCTTGTTATATATGTATATATACTATGTATATATATTCTAGTAAAGAACTGTTATTCCTTTTCCAATATGTTTGCCTGAAAGCCCTGTAATTTCAAAGTTATAATGATTTGGAGGGTAGGGGGTCATATTTTCCATTCCAAAGGAGGCTACCTCCTTCATTGGCAGGCACCTATCTTTCATACCAAGACAATGAGTAATCTATGATCTGAATTTGAAAGGAAAAGAGAACACTGCAGTCAGTTCTCTATGATAAATCATGTTTCTGCAGTCTGGGAGGTTGGGAGTAGTGAGGAATCTAGTCAAAGCCTTGAAATGCAGTCATTTTGATAGCAATCTTTTCCCTCAGTTAATGAAGCAACTTCAAACTTTGCAAGGTCCTCCTCCTACTTAGCCTTGAGAGCCAGTATCACTTTTGTCTTATTTCCACTGAGCTTCAGCCAACAGTCTTTAACTCAGATTTGTACGACTGCCAGATGTTGGGAGTTGTGTGATGGTTGTATCTGCTTCTGATGAAAATGAGAGGTAGAGCTGAATGTCATCATCCTACACTGCAGATCACTTTATGTCACAACTGCTTTCAGCAGCACCTACACAGAGGTAATGAATAAAAAACAAGCAATCACAGGGAGCCTCATAGGTTTCTCTGTGACTGAAACCACCTCAAAAAAGGCAGAATGGCTTCCAGCAACCTTTACGGAGACTTTTGACAAAAATGAGTGAAAGATCCTGTCATGGTTTAGGAATAATATTTCCCAGTTTAATGTTCCCACTGAAACACCCCAGACCACGTGCTGCTCACTCATTTACCCCCAAACCTCTTGCAGCTGGATGGAGATGAGTATTGGAGGCACAGAAAGGTAAAGATCATGGGTTGAGATAAAGAACAATTTTCTAGAAACAGCAATGAAATGAGAAAACCATCAGCAACGGCAATATTAATAGTAGAGTGTCCTGGGTTACAATATGGGGTGTAACCAAAGTATGTATTCTACCATGATCTACAATACCTTCAGATGAACTGTTAAGATAGGTGGAGCAATGTTTCTTTATCTTTACCATGACTCAATTGTGGTAACTTCCTCTGGGGGAGTAGCAGCACCACCCACCCTGAGAGGGTCATCTCTGCTAATGGGCCACCAAGGACTCCCCAGAATGACTCATGGAATTACATCATCCATTGTGAAATTCCCTGCCCTGGGGGAGGTACCAGACATTCTTGCCAGTGCATAATCTGGGGTTTGGGACACCACGATCACCACTGGACACCTAGAGGACAAGACCTCTCCACCACCACCACCACCACTGGACCTCCACAGAAGGACGAGACCTTTCCAGAGGACCACCATTTTTGACAAGATCACATCCATTGCTTCAACAGGACTGCAACCACCATTCAATTGGGCTGCTACCACCACCCCGACCAACAGAGTGTCAGGTTGTACTCTGACTTTATTGGTTTAAGCCAGTGTTTCTGTACTATTGCCTTCATTGTGACTTTCCTAGTAGGCTGTAACTCCAGCTTGAAATCTTTTGCAAGGCATTTGCGTGGGGTTAATTCATCCCACTGATTTACCTTCAAGCCAGCACACAGAGTGTACAAAATGGGCAAAAGATTCACATGCGATTGCTCACCTTGCAGAACTGTGGATCTTGGTACCATCCAACTGCATACACTGCACACACTAACAACACTGGAAAAACCCTACTCCTTCATGCCCTCTGCGAATGTCTTGAGGTGGTAGCCAAATAACCCCAGGGTCCTGGCTGTGTCCCTCCCAGCTGCTGAAAAAATTAACCCTGTCCTGGACAGAACCAGGACAAATCTGGGGGTTTTTTGCTAGATCCTGCTACTTCTACCTGGTCAGAAGTACCCAAAGCAATTGAAAGACTAGAACATGTACTGACTTTTGGGTGTTACTTTCTAGAGATCAAAAATCAATTACAAAGCTCTATTTCAATGATAATAGCCATTAAACTCTGTTCAGGGGTCTAAGATTATCCAGCTTAGTAAGGTTGCCTCTCTCTTGCCAGTGATATTTTCCCAAGGAAACTTGCTAAGTTTTAACAAGTAGTTGAAGACTACAACAAGTATGTAGAAGATCTATAGAACAGGAATCATGTAGAGTTCTTCAAAGCATAAAAATACATTCAGGATAACACTAAAGGTCCTCAGAGGTATCACCAGCAGTGGGTTGAACCAATTCTCTCAGAGCAATGCGGTGCCATCAGGAAAAGTAGGTATGTTCTCAAAAAGCTGCTTCAAAGCCTGAGCTGGATGCGGGGTTTGGATTTTGAATTTTGCAGCAAGGTTCAAAGGATCAGATGTCACCTGGAACAATTAGTATAACAACACAGAGGTCTGTGACTGCCCAGTCTTTGATACTCCTGTGCTCTGTTGAGGGTATGGGAAGAAAAGGCAGAGATAGAAATAATAGAAAAGGCCTTTCAAGGACTCAGTACAACTTCAAAACAACTAGATTTCATTTCAGAAGTTTTCTTTTATGAAAGGCTATCAGTTGATCTAAACCAATCCCTCCTTTTTTAAGTATTTGGTTGTCCTCCTGGATACCTAAGATATTTTATGATTTTTTCCCTTATGATTTAAACAACAGCAGGTTCTATAAGCTTCACTGGGCCATCTGCTTTACGTATGCAGTGTGTGCATATCCTTTTCCACTAGGATGAATCAGCCTGCTGAAGCAGAACTGAAAATATGACACACACATGAAACAAAATGACATAAATGTGCAATGACTTCTAGGAATGTTCTCACTAAAAATTGTACAGCCTTCTAAAGGCCTTGGGATGCCGCTAGACTCAAGTACTGCAGACAAGGTATCCTCGCACCACTGCTAGGTGGCATGACCTTACAGAAACCATTTCAAAAATCTAGTAATCTTCCTTTCTTAGCTGCCCATCTAGTTTCTGTAGTGGTGAAGGTGACATCACCACATTCTGACTTTCCATGTTATATCCATTGCTGGACTTCAGCATATACAAGTGTGTGAGATACATCAAGGAGGACCATGGTAAAGTGAAGCAGACAAGGTATTACCAAGATCTGCAAAAGTAAGTTGTTTTTCCAGCAGGACTTCTGTGGGGAAAAGAGGCAACTCAAGATGTTTCTGGAGGGGAAAAATATACAGGAAGTTTGAAGACTCATCATTTCACAACTTTGTTCTTTTCTCTCTACTTCTTTCTGGGACCACAGGACTTCCCCTCCAGACTTACTCAGTACATAAAATGCATTAAAATGCAGCAACTTTCTCAACTTTCTCTTAATCCCAGTTACAGATCCCTTATGTAAGAAACAGGAAAGAAGAAGAAGGCGTTTACATGCTGAAGGCAACAGAAAGCAGCTAAAGAAGGTGTATGTCTCCTTTGTGCCAGGTCACCTGCAGGAGATAAAAGTGTTGCAAAGCGGGATTTATGAATCTATTATTCATTATGTTTTATGTAGGGACAATTTATATTTGGAGACTGTTTTTATTAACCAATGACTAATTTTAATGTAAATGTCAGATGGTATCAACACAAGAATAGTTGTAGAATATTTTTAATTTAAGGCTTCCAAATTTTGACTGCAGTTTTAACAAAACTTCCCTTTGTCTTTTGACTGCAGACTTAGCAAGTCTTCCCTTTGTCTATCTCTTTGCTTTTCCCTTTTCTTTAATATATACTTAACACTAAAAGTCACTGTGTTATATGTGAAGAAAAACAGTGCTATGTTGGCACTACAGCAAATATGGAAATATGGAAAAGCTGTTCACTTCTTGATATTGAAACCAGAGAAAGGCACATAGAAAATCCTGTACTCTTTAAAGCATAGGAAATATACATATCTTTTCTTCTTGTACTTTTGAAGACATTGCTCCTTCAACTATAGGCAGAATTTACAATGGATAATGGATAATAAATAGAATTCACATTCTTGGTACTCAGTCAATTAAAAGAAATACCGATTGAATTCTGTGAATATTGCCATCATGCCAAACCGTCAGAGGAACTGGCGAGTAGGAAGAGTGAAGGTGTGATAATTGAAAAAATTGCTACTTGATAAGTCACCGAAGCTAACATGTTAGCTCAGCATGTGGGGAAGCTGGGACATTCCCAGCTGCTGCAAAAACTGTATGTATGTGATCCCTAGCACCACTAGCTGGGACAAGATGAATCACAAGATACCATGTCGCAATGAGCCAGATGGAGGCGGTTACTTGCCTGATTGATTACCTCTTGGGTTACCAAGGGCTCTTCCAGCAAGCTAATGAGTTTCTATTGGCACTGGAGTGCCTGGGAGCAATTTGTATGCTTGGGTCAGCACTGTACAGGAATTGCTGCCTTTCCAGTGCATGGCCACCCTGCAGAGCAAGAGGCAAGTAAGCAAGAAACAAGAGGGAGTGGGTGACTACAACACACACCCAAGTAACACTGACTTCCCATGCCTCCCTGATAGGAGCTGCTATTAATGAATTTTCAGGCACACACTGAGTTAATGGGGTGAGCAACACTGAAACATCCTTTAGTTATACTGAGTTCTTTACAAAGGCTAACTGAAAAAAGGAAGGAGCAGCAGGAGTGGGGGGGGGGAGAACAAGGCAAGACAGGGAGAACAGCTCTATTTTTCAGGTGCTGAATACAAAACCTCTGCAACAGTTGAGTTTACATGCAAGCCTGCACCTCATCAGGGCAAAGATACAGTGAGTAGAGTCAAGTATTTCTCCCCTGCATGTAGCATCTAGCCCCATACTCTGCCCAGCCAGCTTTCTCAACTGTGAGCTTTAGTGTATAAACAGTCAATAAGTAAGAACAATAACTGTAGCTCCTGCTGCGAGCTAACTCTGCCCATCATGCATTTGCTGGGTCCTAATACAGGACAGTGAATAAAGCTTCATTACAGAACAATGGAGTTAGCTGCCAGAGCCTACAGATTTGAATAAACAACAAATAAGCAACATCTGCTCCAGCATATGTGTATGGTAAAAAAAGTCACAAAATAAAAGAATTTGTAAATGCCAAAAGCAACACTAAACTGCCAGTGCTACTGTAGAGTGAATTTTTAATTGCACATGCATATTGGCAGGCTGTGGGTATTAGTCTCACATATGTCTGGTTGCTGCCAACCTGGGAGTATAGATGAATTTAATTAAAAAAGGATTATCCCTTCTCCCCAGTACAATTACTTATTTATAACAATGATAAAATTGCCTAATAAAAAAATTTGTCATATTTTTAAAAACAGAGCTAGTAAACACTCTGCTTTTCCTGTAAGTCATTCAGGGGTGTTTGAAGGTTTGAGTGTCTTTTAAAATTAAGTCTCAGTATTCTGCCAAGAAAGAGGGGAAAAAATCCTTATCATAAAGTCTACTGCAGTTAAACAGCCAGAATCTACATTATGGAGAAATATAAAGAAGACACACAGCAGTCAGGGAATTGGCTTTCGTGGGGAATGTAGAAAATTAAGCAATTGGATTAAAACTGAGGCCAGGGTACAAAGCCAAGGAATAATACCACTGGGACAAGTACTTCTAGAAGTCACCCATCTCTAATATGCTTCATCTAGGCAAAGCAGTCTGTTCCTGTCTCTCTCTATTTCTTGTCATATTAGGCACTTCACACTTTCACTCAGGTAAGCTCTCATTTCAGCAGGGCCATGTCAGGCTCTCGCATCTTCATCATTACTCACAGTTCCAAGAGAGCCCACAGCCAAATGAGAGCGGACCCTTATGGTATCAGGCACTGCGTGAGACTTCAAAAATAGGCAGCCTGTGCCCTAGGGGATTTGGACGGCAAATAGAAATTCAGGCATGCGCCTGTGGGAGCTGAAATTTTCTTTGTGTAGCCTCCTTACGGACTCTATTTCCCACTCGCTCCTATTTTGAGGACCCCTCTTATGGATTTGAGCAACATCCTGCTGAATTTAATAGGAACCTTCGTAAAAGCTACATCTTATTCACTAACAATATTACATTAACAACTGAAAATTTTTAGACTATTTCCATGATGCACAGTAAGTTGAAGTCACAGAAAGACTTCTTTGAGTATGGAGGGATATGCCATTTAATAGCAGTGAGGAAAAGACAAAGAATATGAAAAAGCCTGTTAAAAAAAGCTGGAAATCTCCACTTTAAATTTAGGCCAAACATCAAAGACTCTAAACCAACAAAGAAAGTGAGAGACAAAAATTATGGTGTTTAAAAGAAAGTTTAAATTAGGTTCTACAAAGGCATAAATCTTACATAAGTTCAGTTTACTTGTATAATTTTGGTTGATCACTTAACTGGATGACAGTCTTTCCTGAATTGAAAAGAAATAATTGCTGTCTGTGTTTTATGTCATGAAATTACTACTAAACATGTGCTTATTCATATGTCTTGAAAGAGTATTCCGGACATACTGTTATTTTTTTGCCCCTTATCTTGTGATTACTATACCTGTACTACCTGTTATATAATTTAATTAAATAGCACAGTAATTTTTTAGAGATGGACAAAGAATGCAAAAAACCCCATTTGTGTGTGTATTGTTACATTTTGAATTTTTTTTACCCATTGGGCTATATCCACGTTCTCTTTTTTAAATTTATCACTGAAGATTTATCCAAATGGTGTTTTTCATTGCAGCAGTCCTGTAGAATTGCTACTATTTCTGTAGATACTTCTATGAGCAAGACTACTCGTATGAGTTCACATCTTTGTTCATGAACATCAAGACATTCATCAGAAAACAAAACCAAAGTAACCTCATGTAACTCAGGTGACAAATCTAAATAGCAATGACTTGACATTAAGCCCTGAAAGTTGCTGAAACCACATGTTTACAAACTGGACACATGCAAAAAGACAAAGGATGTGGCAAGAGCAATTGAATGCCATAGGTATGCAATCCTGTATACAGATAAACATCACACCACCAAAAACAACCCCTCAGGAAAACAGCAAATATGTTTACAGATAATTTGAAAACACAAATAAACACTTCGGAACTGAATAATTAATTATTCTGTTCCATCACCTTTACTGAGCATTAATCAAGCAAACCCCACACATTTTGGTAAAAACATTGGCCTCGCTGAAGTCAGTAGGACACTGACTTCAACAGGCTCATGATTTCACTCCTGCAAATACAGCTGCCACTCTAGCCAATGCCACCTGTGAATGCCCAGCATCAGTGGATACCTGAATTTTTTTAAGATACTGTTGTGGTTTTGGGTTTCCCAGTGAATTTTCTCCCATTTGTCACCTGAAAAAGAGGCCTCTGCAAAGAAAGGGCAGCTGAAGCTGGAGCGGGGTGGGTTATGGAGAATGAATGATGGGCAATTAAAATACAAAAGAACAGTCCAATGACCCTTGCATTCCACTGAAAAGCTTCCAGGAAGGGAGGGCAGGGCGTGGGTTGGACACTGGCTTACTGAGGGGGGAAAAGGTGTGGTTTTGTCAGTTTCTTAGCTGGGAGTGGTTCAGTCTTTGCCTGGCTTGGAGGGGAGATGGTTGTGGTCCTAACTACACCAAAGAGGAAATTGCTTGACTGGCAGGAAAAGGCTGTTACCAGGCTTTTCTGTTTTGTTGGTTTGGGGTGGATTNGGGGGGGGGGGGTTACTATTGCTGTTCTTGTTGTTGTTTGCCTGTCTTGTTTTTTATATATATTATATATATATATGTGTGTGTGTATGTGTATATATATATGTATGTGTGTGCATATATATATATATATATACTCTAGTAAAGAACTAGTAAAGAACTCCTTTTCTCATATCTTTGCCTGAAAGCCCCATAATTTCAAAGTTATAGTAATTTGAAGGGAGAGGATCATCTTTTCCATTCCAGGAAGGTTCCCACCTTCCCTGGCAGACAGCTGTCTTTTAAACTAGGGCAGATACTTGTGTAGGAACTTGGGTTGCTATGTTATTTGTGCAGGCTCCACAAAAGTAATATAATGTAGCTCATCTTTGTCCCTTGCTACTTACTAGCTCTTTCACATTAAGTTTATATTCCATTTCAAAAAACCTAAGATCTACCAGATCTTCTCTAAACACTGAATAGGAAGGGTCTCTAGAAAATAATGTCAGGTACTTCTTGCTTTGGAAACTGAGCAGCCATTTCCCCAATACCACCATCCCTGAGAGCAAACGCTTCTCAGGATCTGAACTCAGATTACCCCAAACAGTAGTGTAACATCTGTTCCAACAGCATTCCCTTTAATCCTTTCACAGGCTCCTCAAATAACTTATTTTCTAACACATGATTCACTGCTATGTCAGCTTATGTGGTGATAGTCTATGTGATATAGTAGATGCAGATCATGGGGTAGAGGCCAATGCTGCCACCGGAGAGTACTGGTTGAATGGTACTCTTTGAGTTGGGTACAGAAGAGCTGTAGAGCTACTATCTTCAGTCTCCTATACTTACAAGAATCTGAGAGTTGGTGTATAAAGCATCATCTGAGTCTGAAAAATTATTCACTGAGCAGAAGCATAGCTTTAGCATTGCTTGGAAGAGTAGAGAGCTCTTCTTAAAGCATCAAACTGAGACCCTACATGCCTCAAAGCTGTGCATGTGAGATATATCCTTTTTATGTGCACTCCTTGAGTCTCCTTGGCAAGCTAAGTATATTTTACAGCCCCTTGATTTATCAAGTTGCATCATCTAGACTATCATGTCTAGAATGATGCATTCAAATGCCAGAGATGATGGGAGCAGAGAGGGAAAATGTATAGATGCCTAGTAGAGGCTGACCTGGAACAGAGGCTACACAGTGAAAGGATAAAGGGTAGGTATTTATTGAAAGGCCTTTACAGGGTACACCTTTGGCAGTGCAGGAGTCTCGCAGAGACTACACCCAAGATGGACGACAGTCACACGTTTTTCAGACAGATATAAGTTTTGTCCACTTGCATATCAGAGGTTAATTGTCCAATTACAGCTTCAGGCAGTGGAGTTCTAGTCTCCCAGTTTGCTCGCCCCCAATTCATTTTTGTTTACATTTCTCAGGGCCTGAGACAGTAAGGTGTCCTTGATTCTCAGGCCTAGAGGGGAATTGTTGTGTCTGACAAAAATAGGAAAAGCAGTAGCTAACACTCTATATGGAGTTCAGAGTTAAACACTAAAGAATAGCAGAATTACAAATATATGAAAATATAAAAGCTAAAATCCTAAGGCATCAGTATTGTTCAGCTAAATGTTGAAAGCAGCTCCATGGGAAGAGTGTTAAAAATAGCCAAATTATTTCTTAACACTCAGCTGAAGCGGTGTCAGGAGCATTTCCACATAGAGTTTCATCCTCAAAATCTGAATTGGAAAAGAGAGGAGGAAGAATTCTTACTGATGGTAATGATTTTTAATGTCGGGGAAGTTAGGAGCAAAAGCAAAAAACAAACCAAAAAAAAGAATTCCAGATGTTTCAAGGTGAAAACATAACATCTTTCTGATGGTTCCCTTTTTGTAATCTTCTCTTTAAAATAGTCTCAGAACCTTTCCAAGCCTAGGTCAAAGTAATCAATTCATAAAGTTTATAATACACTAACAATCTTGTTTGAACAACCTCAGAGAAATGTCTCCAAGAAAAAAAAGAAACTACTTAGCAGAATAAATCTGAGAAAATATTCTTGCCAAAGAGTATACATAAGGTCAGAATTATTTTTACTCTAGATCCATGTGACTTTTTCATAATATCAATGAGTACGTCATGTCTTAGTGCTGCATAGACTCCTCCAGAAAAAAAAACTTCAGAGAGGAAGGGATCTATTAGATACAAGTAACACAGGAACACTGATGCCATTTTCAAAGGCTAGAATAAGAGAGACAAGACATTCTCTCTATGTGTGCCTGTTCTTTTGTTCCCCACATGTCTGCTAGTGGCCATTGCCAGACTAAAAATTTAGGTGGCATCATGATTTCAAACAGTACATGGTCTTAATTTAATGATGTGCTAGAGAATACTCAAAAGTTAAACAATATATACCCTATCTAATTTGAGAATACAGCATTTACCAAATTGTCTTAGACATCAAACTGGGGAGTTTATGATCGCCTGTGTTTATTGCTCTGTCAGTGCCCTCACTTTTGTGTGAACTTCTAGTCACAGAGCTGCAAGTTCACCATGCTAAGTGCTGTAGAAAGACATACAGGTTTCTCTGGGGCTATAAATTTGCAGTGCTGCAGATCTGTAAAAGACACTAATTTCCCCCTGAGGCTGATAATTAGGTCTGTCCTCCAACTCTTGAATTCAACTCTTCTTCTACTGAGAGAAAAGCTGCACCAACCTAATCACAGAAAAATACACTTTTGGAAGGACTTGAAAAGATAAATATCTTTTCCTCAGGAAGAATGCTACCACCTTAGCCTAAACTTTCCCAATGCTTTATGTGGCTTTTAGTATGCTCAGTTTACAGAGTGATAGATTATTTCAAACACTGCTATAAAGTAAGACTAATTTTGCCATGCAATCTTCTGAAAAAGCACACTAGGAAATGAGCTTGAGGGAAAAAAGAAAGATAGGAAAAAAGAATCAACCCTGGTTAATGACTGGATCTGTAAAAATATTCTTTACCATATGTATCAGTGTTTCTGCAACTTCCTTCTATAAAAAACCCAACACCTAGCGCTGCATAAAAACATTGACATCTTACACTTTCATACTGGTTGAATGAATCCTATCTCAGTAATTTCAGTGGTAACTCCTTTGACAATATCCTAACACAAACACAATTTAAAATAATCAAACCGCCAATGAGTAGTGTGAATTCTACTCGTTTTCCCCATAATGCTGCTGCATGGCGTGTGTTGAAAATATCTACTCTATCTTCCATCATGAAAAAGGGAATCCAAACTTATACTGTAAATAAAATGGTGGTACAGTAGAAAATCCACCTTACCTCTTAGATTTCAAATGAATCTGGCAGCTTGTCACTTTTTTGAGCATGTAGGCCACCAGAAATGGAGACCCCTTTCATGGCCTGTTTATAGCAGGCACCTTGCATGCAGGAGAATGGTCGGGCTGTTCTGCAGCTCGGTGCAATAAAGCCCATTCTTTGATGGCATTGGTGAGCACAGGGATGTCGGATATGCTAAGGCATACTTTTTTCCAGGAACTTGTTGGTGGGTCAGACGGCCCTATTTAATACATGTGAAATGTGTGCCTGGACTGTCCCCCCCTCAGCAATATCTGCACAAGAACAGGGTTGCTTTTTCCTGGGAAATATGGGCGAATTGGCTTCCCCAAGTGCCAGCGAGCCCAGTTTCAGTAGCTGATGTGGGTTTGGTTTTTCCAGTGAATTCTCTCCCATTTGTTACCTGAAAAGGGGGATGCTGCAAGGAAGGGGCAGTTGATGCCCAGGAGGGAATGAATGATGGACAATTAAGATACAGAAGATGTGGCCAAGTGCCTTGGCATACCGTTGGAATGATTATGGGGAAGGGGGAGAAGTGGAATGGTTTTGGCAGTTTCTTTGCTGGGGGGTCATCAGCCTTTTTCACAGTTGGGAGCAGAGACAGTTGTGTGGTTTTTTCTTCATTTTGGGCCTCTCCTGCACAGTGATTTTCAACACTGCCATGGAGCTCTGCCCACTGCTGGCTTGTATGCCTGTTGCTTGCAAGAGAGAAAGAGAGTCCTAGCTAGTCCACTGACACAGATTTCTCTAGCTGCCACCACCAAGAGAGACCAGCACAGTCTACGTGGGTGCCTGGGGGAGTCAACCCTTCTTCCCTCTCCCTCATCTGAGCTGCCATCACCACCAGGGAGGTCCCACTGTTGCATCAGAGCGCCCCCTGGAGCCATGAAGGAGGTACTACCGCCTCTCTGCCTTAAAGCGTGCCAACAGTCAGTACCCCTGTCGGTTGCCGTTGTAACTACACCAAAGGGGAAATTGCTTAATGGGCAGGAAAAGGCTGTTCCTGCATTTCCTTTGACTTCTTGTTGCTGTTGTTATTGTTTTTTGTGTTGTTTGGTTATATATAGAGTCTAGTAAAGAACTATTATTCTTTTCCCATATTTTTTGCCTGTAAGTCCCATGATTTTGAAATTATAATAATTTGGGGCATGGGGTCATCTTTCCATTCCAGGAAGGTTCCTGCCTTCCTTAGCAGACATCTGTCTCTTAAACCAGGACAATATCATTGGTTGCTGAGAAGCCCTTTACAGGAGCTGACTTATTCTTTTCCACTTCAATTTTGTGATCACAAGTCTGAGTTTTGCAGCATCCAGCATACTAGTGTCACCCACGCCAGTGTCCTGTGCTTTGGTCTGTTGGGTATTGACATGGGTCAGCTAAGATGAGAGGGCACTGACTATATGGTTAAGTACTTCGAGCTGTCAAAAATCTTCATAAGTTTGGCAGAAGTGGAGTCAACATGGTTATCAAAACTCATAATTTTGAATAATCAGGTACAGAGATTATTCAAACTTGTCATTACCAAGACACATACTAATTACTTCATTCAAAAATGGCTACATTTTTTCATTTGCTTCCAAAAGACCAGTTCCGATTACATAGAGTCATCAGTGTGTAGTTCTTTATATTAGAAAATCATGCAATGTTAAATTCATTGGGTGAAGTGCAGCTAAATATTGCTCTCTGTGAAAAAAGCTTACAGAATCCAGCCTGAAATTCTCCAGCTGGCTTGGCCAGACTTGGATGCCATAGAAATATTAGGACATATTAAAAATCACGTGAATAAAGTTATTAAAGTCTGACCTCAAAAGTTGACAGCTGTCAGCTGTCCAGGATAGCTGTAAAATGCATATAGTCATTAACTGATGAAAATTGATGACAATAGCTATGTTCTCATTTTCGTAGGAGTACAAAGCAAAACACTTATCCCCCAGAAACTCCTAGCTGATGCTGTATAGAAGTTTCCAAATTTTTTTCATCATACTAATCTCCTGTAATTTCTGGGGCATTTTTTCCGTGATACAATAGATATGTAGATAAGCCAATAATGTTTAACTAAGGTATCTTGGAAATTTCCATCACTACAGTACTATGAAACTATTTATACAATAGAACACAACACATTTGCTTACATGTTGTGTCAGTACCTATCTCCTGAGGCAAGAAATATGTCACCAGAGCTCCTCCTTCCTTAAGAGATTCATTGAGGACAGTAGATGGCAAAATGCTAACATTCTTGGCTGTCGTTTCACTTAGAGAGCAGCCACATTTTCTCTATGCAGTTGGCATGCAGGCTGTTGGTAAACCTGCTTAACTGAAAATTAGTCAACGAGGGGATATTTAACATGGATCTGGGTTGGTCCACGGAGGACAAATACCATGACATGTAATTCCTGATAGTTACTATATTTCAAGAATACAGAACTCCTTTCTATCTTTGCCCTGCCTATATTTTAACACTGGAGGAAAACTTGGCCACTTTTTTAAAAAAAGGTTTCACTTTATACTGTTTAACAGAGTTATCTGATCTATCACTACATATTACACAGTATTGTATACTTTCCATTTGTGTAAGGGTCTCAGAGTAAAGAATTTTTGGTTTTGTACATCCATTGTACTACCACATGCTCTCCATATAAATCATATTTTATCCTCAGTGTTTCATCTGGGTCCCACTACATCACACCATAAACATGTCAAGTGCTAATCTCCTTTGACTGACAGTGGCACAACAGTCGTCATTCTTTGATTTGAACCAGAACAAAACTTGCTGTAATTTGAATTTTTTTTTTACCCACTTCTTAGATTTTGTAAATTATTTCAAAGAGCTTGAGTCACCTAAAGAGCAAACTGAACAAGATAAATTATAAATAAACAGCATAAAAATAAAGACCTCACTCATGTGCAATGTAGTATATACTCAGGTCATGAAGAAATTATGTCAGGATGGCCTTGTTTCATGGACTATTTTTTTCCAAGCAAGCAGTTCCTTCTGTTTCTAGGTATGATCCCCAAGCATTGCATCTCAAATGAACAAGAGGCTGAAAAGATCTCGTTAATCCCTGCAAAACAGTCTAAAATGGTAACACAGATAACATATTAAATGACATAAACATGGATTTGTTTTTACTAGAAACTTCAGTCAAAAAAGCAAATGGTTATGCTGGAAATAGGATCAATCAGTCTTCAATAGCATCCGTATATTTCGTAGGGCTTCTAATGACTTTATGATAAAACATTTTATAATTTAGGAGGGGAAAATTACAGTTTTCTTCCTCCTTCCTTAGATCTGGTATTACACAGGCTGATGTAGTTATCTATGTGAAAGATTTGGAAAGTCTTCAGTAGGCCCATAAAGCATTGAAGAAACACAGAACATTTCCAGAGACAGTAAAAAAATTTTCAATCAACAAGTTTTTTTCACAGCAAATGGTAGAATTTGGAAAAAAATCTAACTTTTCAGTGGGAAAATCAAGACATCTGAAATTGCTCAGTTTTTCTCAGGAGAAGAAAAAATGAAATTTCAGCATTGTCTACTTTGTAATATATTAAAATATATTGGTTTTTCTAGATTGTTTCAACTCAAGTCTTAGCAATACTGCCTTTACTTGAATCAGAGCTGTGCTTCAGAGACTGCATTTAGCAATTTACATTTCCTTCCTCTTTTAGGAGAGGGTGACATGTATTTCCTCTGTTCTAACTGAGCTGTGATAGTCACAGGACAGCAATGTATCATGAGGAATGAGACCTAATATACTCATCTCACGGAGAGTAGTGAGATTTGAACTGTTCCAATGAGGGGCTTGCAGCAGCCAAGACAGACAGAAATGAGTGCGAAAAATCCTCAGAAACAAGACACAACATCCCAACTAATTTTGGGTATGGCATTATAGAAAGGTGATACTGAAATATGGTGGGTTGGGTTTTTTTTACCATTAAGCATCGGATTGAAACTTTTCAACTTTTCTGAACTGAGATGTTCAGAAACTTGAAGCTTTCAAAGAATTTCATCTTTGATCAACATATTCAGAAATATAGTTACTTTTCACTTAAGATTTCTGACTGTTAAGTGACTATTTCTTCAGTTAGGAAGTCACTAATATCACTCCTAATGAGGTCAGTAAAATTTTCACCAATTTCAAATGAAGGGGATAAGCTTTTCTTTTGGATCTGGCTGAGAAATTAAAAGGGTGAGTGATGTTTCTGAAAATATACCTTTTTTTTTGTGAACTGAACCTCTTGAAAACTCTGGCAATGCTGAGGAAACAGCACTGAGGGTAAAATTAATAACTCTATAGCAATTTATGCTTATTTTAAATGATCTAATCAGCAGTGAAGGAGTCCTAGAAAACTATATTCCTAGAAGAGCCAGATAGAAACAGAAAAGGACTGCAATAGGAAATGAATGAAATATGAAAATGGAGAGGCATCACTTCACTATGGAAGTCCTTAGTCTCTCTCACCTCCCTCTCCCTTTTTCCTCCAGGTTTCTTGTCTTCCATATTTTACCTATAAACCTTCTCCTTATCTCTTCCCTTTTCAGAGCAACACATATCATACTAAATCAACTAACTTTCTCTGCTGACTCAGAGAATATGAAGAAGTAAACTGACAATGAGAAAACCTCTCAAACATTCACTAACTTAGATTTACCAATTTCTTCCTTTTCTTCCTAGAGGCAAATGGGAGGGATTTAGAGTGCTTTAGCATTGAAATGGTTCAATGATAGTAAACCAAACAGGGTGACAATAACTGAATACATCCAACACACCATCTCTGGAATCAGTGTTTCAATACAGTCTTAAATCTCCAAAAGTGGCATATGGTCTGCCTTATTCTGGTACTTTCTTTCCAATGCCCTGGTGAAGCATTTCTCCAACAGTAAGGAGTCTGGAATTCCCTAAATTGTTCATGGAGATATAAATCCTGTGGAACATCTCTGGACCTGAACCTTCTAATTAATTTACAGAGAACAGTGTTTTTCTGCAGACCTTCAAAAGCACCTATTCTACTCACTGACATCACAAGGACTGTAGAAGACTATACAGAAGATTTACAATTGTACCATTCTGTACACTGATGGTGGCTACAGGACAAGTCTTTAAATGACACCTTGGTTACTGACTGTCTACTTATACTGTGCAAACTCCTTCCCTCAAAGGCTTTTTCTCTGCTCTCATTTCCTTCTAATTCTCTACCTTGTAAGTCTCCATCCATCATAAAATGCCTTGGCTTGAAAGGAACCTTAAAGACTATCTAATTCCATCTCTTTTGCCCTGGGAAAGGACATCTTTCAGTGTAGCACAGCCAATTGCTCAGAGCTCTATCTAACCTGTCCTGGAACGGTTCCAGGGGTGGGGCATCCACAGCTTCCCTAGGCAACTTGTTCCTGTGCCTCACCAACGTCACAGTAAAAGATTTCTTCCTAACATCTAATCTAAACCTACTCTCTTTCAGTTTGAAGCCATTCTCCCTTATCCCATTACTACATGCTCTTATAAAAAAGTCTCTCTCCTCTCTTCTTCAGTACCCTTCAGGTACTGAAGGGAAGGCAGCAATTAGGTCATTGTGAAGTCTTCTTTTCTTCAGCCTGAACAATCCCAACTCTCTTAGCTTTTCATCATAGCATTTTCTCTTTTCTTCCTAAAGCTCCATCCTTCCGATCATCTTGGTAGCCCTTCTCTGGACTCTTTCTAACAGGTCCTTTCTGGCTTGGGGACCCCAGAGCTGGATGCAGCACTCCTGATGGGATCTCAATAGAGCAAAGCAGAGGGGCAGAATCACCTCCCTCACCCGGCTGGCTACACTTCATTTGATGCAGCCAAAGACACAATTTGCTCTCTGGGCTGCAAGCACACATTCCTGGGTCCTGTCCAGCCTCTCATCCATCAGCACCCCCTATTCTTTCTTGGCAAGGCTGCTCCCAATCTGTTCATCTGCCAGCCTGACACAGAGGCAGCACCTTGCATTTGGTTTTATTAAACACTGTGAGATTCCCATAGGACCACTTCTTGAGTTTGTTCATGTTCCCCTGGATGCCATCCTGTTCTTCAGGTGTGTCAACCACCCAACTTGGTGTCATCTGCAAATTTGATGAAGGTGCACTGGATCCCAGAGTCCATCGGGACTCTGAGCCATTGACTACTACCCTCTGGATGCATCCATCCAACCCATTTCTTATCCATTTAAGAGTCCTCTCATTAAATACATCTCCATCCACTTATACCAATTAGCTCTGATCCCTCTCTTCCCTCTCTCTAAGGAGAGAAATAAAGTGAAAGCTGAGAAACCAGTTTGATATATCAGTTTGCTGTAAATATTGAAATGTGTGCGCAGGGCTTGCTATAAAAGGAGAAGAGCTGGAGGGGGAGCAGGGGGGAACACATTTTCCATAATGCTTTGACATTTCACTTTCAGTTCTCATTCCATCCTTATTTCTTGCTTGGTGCATTTCTACACAACAATACATGGGCTGTGTGAGAGATCCTGCTTCACTGAGCATCTTCAGTAAACAGAAGATTTCAAGAGCCATCTGGCTATCCTGTGCCACAACTTGTGGGAATATGATGTCAAAAAGGGACTTTTCAGATGGATGATATAGCAGCAGATTAACAATGCTATTTCAATGCAGAAATATCTTTAGGGTGAAGACCTTGTATTCATTTCTCAATAGCAAAATACACAAAACAAGAACTAAAAGCATCTAAATGAATAAAAATCAAGACTGTGTGCTTTAAATGGTGCAATTTTTTGTGCTTAAAATATGATCCTCATCTACCCTTAGTGCATATTTGAACCACAAAACTGTTAGTTCTAGTTAGGGTCTAATGCACAAGCTCTAGTGCCTCTAGTCATGGGAAGTTAATATTTGCCATCTGCTCTGAACATTACCCTGTGAGAGGGATCCACCAAGGGCAAAAGGGATTGTAGGCCCATATCTGGCCTGGCTGAATTCTGTATCTTCTCTATTGACTTACATCACCAGTGATGGCTAGTACAAATTAATGTACTGATGGTGAAGTGGCTGAGTCAATGGACATATTTAATTCTGCAGCCTCTGCAACACCAAGGACTATCTCTGGTTGTGGGGTAGGTCTTAGAGAGAACGTGCAGTTTTGTTTTAAAATGCCACAAGCCGGTAGCTTCAGCATATAAATCAGAGTCCACAGCTGAGTAGAGCTAAACAGTACTTCAGTGGTATCAGGAAGTATCATTGCCACAAAGGGCTACATGAGGTTCCTCAATATCTTCTAAATACATGTATCTTTCTCACTAATTTTATTTCATAAGCTTTCTTTACCGTCTCAGTCCCCACACTCTTTATGGATAAAACTTCTCCTTTTGCCAAAATGTTTCTCCTTACCATATAGGTTTGGCCTCTCAATGTCCATCTGCTTCTTCTGAGCTTCCAAAGAAGCTTGGACGTCAAATCCTTTTGCTACAGAAACACCACTGAGGAATCGAGGAGGGATTTTTATGCAGACATCAGATTCTTCTGTACCAATTCCCAAGTTAAGCAGAATCTCTACTGGATCCTTTTCCCAGAACACCAGCCATTCAGCAATGCTGTGGTGGAAACATCAAAATTATTTACATCACTGTCTTGGTACCACTTTTATCTTGAAGTAGCTATCATATGGTCTTGTTTTTAATAAGTGATTATCTTCCTTTCTTTTCCCGTCCTGTAGGAGCTACTGCTGAAGTGGAAGTAGTCACTTTGCACTTTGGATCACATTGCTAAAAGATTAATATATGTTCCTCTCCCCAGAATAATCTGGTGGCATTACATCTAGATACCTTAGCAAGTAGAACATTAAGAAAAGGTGTAGGTTCATAGTTCTGCAGGCTCCCTTCGCTCTAGACACAACACAGACAAGGCATGCTGCAGCTGCCATAAGGACTCACAGACTTTAACCTTCCAGAGGACCCAAAGCCCACTAGCTTCAGGTAGGTTTTGATTTTTTGCAAATTCGTTCGAGATCAGATAACTATTATTGAGAAGATTAGTTTGATCTTGTTCAAATAAACCAGTACATAGCTTTTACAAATTAAGACCTTGACTGCTTATGTAAAATTGTACTCGCATTTGTTGATCTCTTGACAGACTAACAACTTGCATTCCTCACTGGCAATACATGGATGTAACTAACTTTTGGGGTGGACCAGTGAGCGTGAGCGTGTGGGAAAAGCTGACATTCTTGCAGCTTGACATAACTGGACTTTCTGAAAACTCTAGTGGGGACCTGATTGGTAAAAAAGCAACCATGAAATGTGCTTACTTATGTACTCCTCTGGGACATCATTATTTTTTTTTCCTAGAGTAAACATTTGCATTTTGTCTTGGTTTATAATGATACATAATAGCAATATCTTAGAAGAAGAGTTGATAAGAGTGAGGCAATATGCTTATTCTCAAGAACAGTATGTTATAGTAGGTATGAGAATGTAGGTGTAAGGTACCAGTTAATTATAATGGTGGCAGAGTGGCTCACTTTTGACAGATGGTGAATCTTTGGGGAACCTTTAGGGAGTATGGTTTCTCTAGCCACCTACTTCAAAAGATATAATTGCTCATGACAAAGTTTTGGAGACACAAGGCACAATGAGTTGCAGCCGCAGGAGTGGCACCTGAGAATGATTCTGTTCTTCACTTTATTGTGTCTATATTTGCTAATGTGTAGAGAAATAACTGCTTTTCAGAGCCCTCACACTGTAAAAGGAATATCCCACACCATGGTAGTCTTTGTCAACAGGTTTTGTTATGCCCAAAATGAACTTTACCTTACACACATCTATCCAGATAAGTAGCAAATGTTTATATAGGTGGAAGCATTGCATTGATAATTCTTTTTATCACTGCAGGTTATCCATCAGTTCACATATTAAACAGGCCTAGAGGGATGTGCAGATTTTTGAACTAACACTGTTGATATAAGTTTGAGAGAAGGAAACTGCAAAGAAGAACTAAAAATAATTTATTTTTCTTACATTTCCCCCCTCAAAACAGAAATCTGTCAAACTAGAGAAAAGACCAAAAGACTGATTTAATGAAATAAGGAAAAATTTTAGCCTGAGTGACAAAGTTGCCAAACGATATCTCTGTGGGAAGCTCAAAGTGTAGTTTAGTCATAGAATAATGCAATACATGTCAATAAGAAAGGGAAAATAAATGCCTTTACATTTCATAAATCAACAGCAGTACACTCTAAGCCCCTGTATTTAAAAGTAGACACTATGAATTGGATTCCACCATCTGCTGCAGAACCATTGAAGATATATATAGAGCAAATTTGATTAAAATAAATTTAAAACTCCGTTTTTTTAATAAAAAAGTCACAATTGTAATGTATTCTTTTATATTCTCATTCCAACACATACATGTAAGATGTTTTGGTACATAGTAGTTTTTCAGGTATATTCAATATTTTGTGAATATTTGTGAATACTGATTTTTCTGGGCATAGCATCGTACACTAAATATATTTGAGAGTAGTGATGGATGCTGAAAACTTGAAAGAGTTTCTGGAGGAGGAAATATACGTCCAAGAACTTATGACACAGTTTAGTGGACTCCAAGTGTGCTATACCTGTGAGCTGTAAGGTATATATTTGATCATTTCATGAGGATGAGATAGGAATAAATCAGATGAAAATACACAGTGCCTGTAGTTGTCACTTCCTCTTCTAACACTGAAATAACACACTTGCTGATCTTCTGAAAGCTAGGGTAACATTTGCCTACAAACAGCAGAAGATACCTGAATTCCATAAATGCTAGGGGCTTTTTTATCTATAAAAATAAATAGAAAATAAAAACTTTTAAAGTTTTCTCTTCTACTCAACAAAATTGTCTCAGTAAAGGAGAAAACATCCTTTCAGAGAATTATTCTTCTGCTCGTAAATTCTAACATGAGTTTCTTTTGGCTTATTCAGTAAAAGGATATCCATCCAAACTGAGAACATAAATGTTACTGACATCCTGTAATTTGTGCAGTAACATAAAACAGACTCTCTAGCAGCAAACTGAGTATAATCTGAATTAGAATCAACTGCTAGTTGTATCCTATTTCCTACTGACATGCCAAGAGAGGTTGTAAATTCAGTATAAAATCCTTGAAAACATAAAAAAAAAAAGATTAGAAAGTGAGAGTCAGTACCATTTTTCACCTAGCAGCACATACCTACTCCTCTCTGTAATAGAACATTATACCACAAACTGGGTGCTCCTGTGATTTCCTCAATATCTCACATTGCCAGGACTCAGTGAACACAAATGCTGCAAAATAAAAACTTAGCACTGTGAAACACTGGCTAGGGTGTTAAGTAAAGAACTTAATGATGATTTTAATGATGCCTTGTTTATAGGCGATATAGGCAGTAGCAAGTCACCAAAAAATCAAATGGGCGAAACATGATAGGTTATCGCAAGTTGGGTAAGAGGCAGTAGCTGGTGCAGCTGTGCTCTAAAACCAGGCAAACACAGGCTGTGACACCTTAACTAGCTTTTGTTGTAGGCCAAAGTAAATTGAATTGTCCTGTATTTCTGTGGGGCAAGAGTATGGCAATGTACTGCTACCAAGACTAAGCCATCCAACCTGTTAAGTGGTAATAAACTGCTCAGGACCCCATGTCCACCTCATGACTCAGACAAACTTTACATCTCTGGGTAGTGTAACACAGGTCATTTCACTCATGGTTAGAGTCTCCACCTTTTTTTCTAATGAGAAGACTCTCATGACAAGTTTCTCATTAGAGAGGCTGACATTTATTAGAGTTTTTCTCCATATTCAAGACATCACAGAAATAGTAATGGAGAGGGCACAGTATTTATGTTTCCTGATCTGTGTAAGTATTTTTATCCCAACATTAGAAACACTGAATCTCATTACCAAACTGGAAGATACTTTGGGGGAAATAATGCCCTTTAGAAATCTGTCAGAAAACCTAATGAACATAAACAAACAAAAAATGCTTTTTAAACCAACCGTGGTGCTAATTGGGACTCTTCACTGAACATCTAAGTATACCTTTGCTAAGCAAAGTGTAGCCTCATATACTTGAGGGAAGATAGGACATTTTAGCCTTAGTAATCTTTTACTAACAGGAGACATATATTAATACACCGGTGCGCTGGCTGGGCCAGGAAAACTGCTGCTTGTCCAGAAAGTGCCCAATATGAGAGAAGACCCTCTGTGGCACCTTTGTGCCTCGCAAGCTAGTTTCCTTGCCCGTGCGATGGAATGCACGTAGCCATGCACATATGGGGCTTGTAGACTGCCCAAGCATAGCCAGACACAAATGAGTGGAGGCAGCTCCTCACTCACTATTCCAAGGGTTTATTGCAAAACTCCCTCGAAGAGGTCCGAACACGAGAGAGACTGAGCTTCCGTTCGGGATACACTTAAAAGGAGTACAGAAAAGGAGGCAGGGATGACATAGCAACAACTTATAGGGAGAAGGGAGGGGCAGGACAGATCTGGCTGCCTTTTCTTAGGAGATACAAGGGGTGTCTGTCAGCTGTCAATCAGACAGACTGAACCTACATCAGGTCACAGGAATTCAATGGGAGAAACCGTTCTCACGGGGGGATATTTAACCTTTGGAGTCAGCCCACCAATCCTCTTTATCTTGGCTGTGTTGCCCCCTGGGCATTAATGTGGTGGGTTCAGTCACCACAACAGAGACAAGATTAAATCACAAATTGTTGAACTGCATCTTCTGCTTGTGAACCCAATAAACAGAAAGTGTAGATACGGAAACATTGATAAATAATATTTTGGGCTTCCGAAATATTCTTCTGTGGACATGAAGAGCTGTGAGATGACTTGGGCTTCTGGTTCATTTCCTATTAAAAAAAAATTCACTGAATTCCCTGTGTCAAACAGATCAGGAAAGTAGGTGAGAACAAGTGAAAAGTTTTGCATTTAGGTCAAGCAGAATTACAATCACCTAATAATCTCATACCATATCTTCCAGTGTACATTGCAAACCCGTCCTAGAAATCTCTACTCCTTCAGCAGAAGAAAATTAAATCATGCCAGTGAAGAAAGTGAGCCTGGGATTTTCAGTTGAAGGCCTCATGAGAGAAAAAAATATATACCTTATCCATGAATATCACATTCTCCCAATAGCTCCCCCCAGCCCGAGATCTATGACACTTGATATTTTATAGTTAAGCAGTCCTTATTAGAAATGATGAATGATGTTATGATGCTCTGTCTTACCTGCCTGCTCTTGGCTTATTCCTTGTTGGTAGACTGTAAGATAAAAAACACTGAAGAAAGACCAAAAAGAAAATTAAACTCCCCAAAAGAACATCTGCTCTGTCCTAAGAAGAGACCGGGTCAGGGAGGCAGTCCAGTGGGCAGGCACAGCACACATCATTCAGGACATGGATGGGGATGGCTTGTAGAAAAACAGAGCCATAGGCTCATGTTTCCTGTATGTATTTCCTACTTTCCCTTCAATATATATCAACCTCTGTTAAGGGTTGAGATTCAAATCTTGAGTTTACGTCTAAGGCAAAACCTATGAAATTTTAGCATTCTGCATGAGTAAAGTCTGTCATTTCTGAACTTAAATGTTACTAAGAATCTAATTAAATCATCTTATCTGGCCCAGGAGTGAATAGAATAGAAGCAAAAGCCTTTTCAGTGTATCATATAAGAGGAAGCTGTATGATAGCTCTCAACTGTTCCATGTTTGCATAGTGACATGGTAATTAGTAATGACACCTGCAATAATAGCCAGCTCTCCTCTCTATGAATGTTGCTGACTTGGCCTTACCCTAATATTGAAAAATTTTTCTATGACTGTAATATAAGGCTACTGCTATTTTTTTGCTGCTCATCTCACTTCCAAGTACCATTCAGAAGTCTGTATATGTTCTTTTTCTTTTACGCTTTAAAAGCAGTCAATGCATGAAGTCATACTGAAGAATTCATGGGAAATACCAGTCTTCCAGGCTTTGTTTTTATCCCAAAGTCGGGCAAAAGTGAAAAAAAAAAATCTCTATTTTGATGATCAAAATGCAATTAATTTTCAGGTTAAACTATAGGTTTAAGGTTAAATTAAGGTTAAATTAATTAAGGTTAAACTATATTTCTCTATAGTGGTACTTTGCCTCTGGGGTTGTAGGTACAGTATGTGTAACCACAGTTTGTGCTATAAATCATTCTTGTACAGCCTGCTACATCTACATCACACATTCTTGTGAAATTCCCATGACAAAGCCGATTATTTGATCAGAAAGAGATTGACACACATGATGGGAAATTCTATCCTTCAAAGAATAGCCTGGAAATTAATGGAGCATTGAGATACATTTCTCATGAGGCACTGTGTCATAAGCAAGACAGGTCGTTTCAGAGCAATAGTTGTGAAAAGAGTATTTTGATGTAGTTCAACAAAATAAAAAGCTCAATCTTTGGTTCAAATCAGCCAAAGTAGAACATTTTGTTCTGAATTTTCAGGGGTCACAATTTTCCTACCAGAATCTTCAATACTGAAGATACTATATTTCTTACTAGAGGAAAAAGATAACAAATAATTCCGTAATGAAGTAACACCAACTTACAGAACACAAGAATGCAACCAGTGGTGGATATTTTTTTTCTATATAGTCCTCTAAAAATAAAAGTAGAGCTCTCTGGAAGACCACTGTCAAATCAGGTTATAACAATTAACCACCCTATTTTATGACTTAGCTTTTGGTTAATCTTGGAATGGATAGGAAATACTGGGAGAAGTGTCTAGTAATTTCCTCTCGTGGTCTAAGGGCTTTTACAACTAAATTTGGAAAGCAAAATCACAAAGCATTCCTTTATTATATGCAGCCATAAATATTCTGGAAGTGTCTAGGAGTCCCAATGACAATTGAAAATCATCTTTTCTGATTCTGCATGAATGCGTCGCAATACACAGTTCCTGCATAGCTTGTATTGAGGAGACTGTCCGCTCTTGTGTAGAGGAAGGATTATCGCCTTTTTACCAAGCACAGAGGAAGCCTCCAGCAGAGCCAGAAACTGATCCCAGCTCTCCTACCTTTCTGTTCAATTTTTTAACCCAAAGATAAACAAACGTGGCTCACAGATATTTAAGTCGTTGCTGAAAAATGCCAAAGGCAGGCTTGTTTCCCTGCAGGTTCAACCAAAGCCACTGATACTATCAGTTTAGGGAGCTGCCTTGCTTTCCATTACAGAGGAGGGAGGGAAGGGCTGATCCGCAACATGGCTGAGTTAGACGTAAGATAAAGTGGGAGGTGGCTTCATTGCATTATTACCTCCTGGATTCAATGCTGCAACTCTCACTAGCACAGTGAAAAGACATGGAAAGGTTGCAGCAATCACAAGTCTTTACACTCAGATCTTTAGAGACCTAATTTTGACATGTGGAATATGAATTTACAAAGTTACTCTATTTTATTGTTAAACTAAAAAGCAACAGAGTTGTTTTAAGACTGTCAATGTCTGCCTAGGAGTAACCCTGAAAGTTCATTACTGATTCACTGAAGATTATAATCTACCAGTGAGACAGCATGTTTTCTCCCAACCAGTATTTTCAGTTCCCTTTATGGTCAGTAAAAGAGTTCACCCACGTTAGGAGGAAGACAAAAAGAGGTTGTTTCCTCTGTTGATGGAAGAAGCAGCCGAGCCTTGGACTAAACACAGAGCTCTGAGATGATGTTCCCTGGCAAGTGGCACATTCACCCACACAGAAATGAAAACAGTAAAATACTGGCGAAGGTTTGGTGATAAAAAAGATTAGATTTTGCAGTGCTGGTGATGTTTTCCCTATCCAATGAAGAAAAAGGAGGCAAACCACAATCACTACTGCGACACTGAGTATCAATATAAATATCTAGTACTTAAAAACTCACCTGGCAAACAAGAAAGTTGTGCTTTTTTAACATTTGAATAGGAAATAAAAAGATGTGCAAAGATTCCACAAGAATCTCTGCTAGCAAGAAAGAGACCTTGAGAATAAAAATGAAGATGGAGTGAGTGACTAAGAGCAAAGCGCAAATGCTTGTCACCAGTACAATCCATTGGCCTGGATCTGATGCTATCTCAAAAAGCAAGTCTGGAAACTAAAGAAAAAATTCCCTACACTTATTTATTGTGAAACATCAGCGGTGTTTTTAGAGCCCATCAGTCAATAGAGAGCTCTATTGCTGATGATATTGTGGGAAGATTTTTTTTTGAGGATGAATATTTGGGCTGGTACTGTTGCCTAGTAGAGGCTGACCTGGAACAGAGAGTAAACAGAGTGAAAGGATAAAGGGTAGGTACTTATTGAAAGGCCTTCACAGGGTACACCTTGGGCAGTGCAGGAGTCTCGCAGAGACTACACCCAAGATGGACGACAGTCACAGGTTTTTTGGACAGATGTAAGTTTTGTCCATTTGCATATCAGAGGTTAATTGTTCAGTTACAGCTTCAGGTAGTGGAGTCCCATTCTCGTAGTTTGCTCCCCCGCAACTCACTTTTGTTTACATTTCTCGAGGTCTGAGACAGTGTGCCGATTTGGACAAAAATCTAGGAGGAA